>CM061230.1:8639217-9239217 GCA_030844895.1 Ambrosia x helenae | reverse complement strand
ACAATTATACAACCCTAGGTTAGGTAACAGTATACCTAACTAATTATTATTATAATAGTTGAATATTGGTTAGCGCTACCTTGTTTAAGCATGGATGATCAGTCCATGCCTAACTAAGGCTAGGCTACCCAATACCCACTCTAATAATAATCCTAATACCTAAAAATAATAACACTAAACTACTACTAATATTACCTTTTCCTACTATACTTAAAATATAAACTTATAAAATAATTGTATTATAACATTAAAAACTTACCTGATGTTATGCGAGAAGAGAAATGGAAAGGTGAGTAAAATCTCTAAACCTCATTTCTATTTATAACCTCTTAACCGACTTAATTTGCGGAGGCCATATGCCGACATCATCTTATTTCGACATAAAGTAATATATACTTTCAAGTGAGTTATTCACTCATTGATTTATGCACACACATGCACTGTCTATTAGTATTATTTAATATTATTATTATTACTAGATTTTTGCCCGCGTGTACACGCAGTTCACCAACGTACATCTATTTAGGGAATTATAACGTATAAGAAAAATACAGTAAAAATATTGTATTAATGTATAAAAACAACGAATACAAATTTTATTCAAATATCACTAAATATTTCTTTATACACCACATTTCTGGTTTTAGTTTTCACATTCCTATTATCATCCAGTATAAGTAACTTCACTACTGCCCTGCTTTTAACTCTTGACAAAGCAACATAAAGTTGGCCATGTGAGAATATATGTATAGATTATGGATTTTTTAAAAGTTGGTGCTTCTTGGTTGGTAATTCTTGATTCCTTGAAAGCACTCCCATCACATTAAAGCATGAAGAGGTGTGTTCATCTGGAACAAATGTGCATAAGAGTGTTAAAAGAGTTAACAATTCCAACCCATTTACTTATAAATTGGTTAATTTGGGCAACGCTTTATCTCATAACAGCTTCAAAAAAAAGTATAAAGTTGTTAAAAGAACTACTCAAATTGGTTAAACGGGTTGAAATTGTCGAAGCATTGGTGAATTTAGCAAGCTTAAAACAAAAGCATATGAAAGTGGTAGTACCTTATGGCAGGCTTAAAATATCCAACGTTTGCACTGTCATTGATATCCACCCCTTCCCCCACCAAAAAACATAACTAAATAGCAAATAAGCAGCATAAGAAAAGAGAAAAAAAAACCTGTGCTACCCCAGCGATCTTTGGGTTGAGAACATCGGTACCTCCTTTCAACAACTCGGCAACATCACAAAACCTCAATAAATATGTCCTGTGTTAAAGACTAATTTTACTAAATTAGATAGTTTTTGTATCCATGATTAAGCACTATAGACGACTCCGCTTATAACGCTTATTAGAAACACAACGTTGACGTTTCTACAGAACGATAGCAACATGAATATAAACATCAACGAAGTTAACTCAATGGTGAATTATGCTCATTACATTCGACTGGTTCGTGTAAATACAATATCTCCTCACTCTGCAAGTTTTCCAGCATGTCCCGAGTTCTAATCAAAGAACATGCCTTTATAACACCAAGAAAAATCAAATTCTCAATCCGCACACAACTTCAAGAAACATCTCTGAATTTCCATTTGATTTAACATCTGATCTCATACGAACCGGGTTTTGTAATATACCTAACCCACTCAACCGTATTGTACCCACTCTTCTCCCATACCTGACAAACGGACCAAAATTTAACCATCAAAGACTAAAAGATGTGTTATTTCACCATATAGAAAACACCATTCAGTGTGGGTAAAATTAAAAAATGTACCTTGAGAAACCTGACTCTTAATCCAGATGTTGTAAACATTGGAACCTACAAAACACAAGAATGACCCTATTTATTTTACTTTGAAACTTTTATACCATTTAATAATATGAGGGTCAAAAACTATTTTTAAATGATTTATTTTTATGAAAAACATAGGTGATGTTAAAAAGTTATCACCTGAAACTCCATCTGTATCGGTGGCCTAGTCCATGACTTCTTTTCTACAATCGTTGAAATCAACTCCACTTCTGCGCTCAAAGTTGCTTCTGTTTGTCCAGGAAATTTTCGTATCCTACAAATGTATTATAACAAAGGCGCATGTTACAAACCACTACCTGTCATAAGGGTATGCAAAAATACAATATAACACACACACACACTGGTTGGACACTCACTTCCACATCAAACAGTCCATAGAAGCATTGTACTTTGCTCGCCCTGATGTCACTTGTACACTTGTTTTTGTTGTTTGTTTGGGTACTGGAACCTTAATTACAACTCCAAGTGCAAACATTTTTGCGCCAACAGAATCCTACACAACAGTGCTGTCTGTTTGAATGATAAATCAACTTATCAACAGAAGTGTTGCAATATGCTAATATAAGATTTAAATATATATAAAAAAAGCAAGTATACTTCATTAGCTGGAATTCACCATCCGGTGGCACAAAGCTGACAGTTTTTTCTGAATAAAATCTGGTCAAGTTCACACACTGATGGAAGGTAACATCATCCAGCTCAATGGTTTTCCCACTGCATTAAATAGTAAGGTTTAAATGCAATCAAACTGAAATCAAAATGAAACATATAAAATTATTATATGTGAATTTAGAAATTACCTCTTAGTAGGGCGTGACTTATTTTCAGATTCTTTCTCCAGTCCGATTTTGTCATTTAATCCCAACTTCAAATCAGGCATTCCAGAAAGGAAACACTTCATAAGAATCTTGCCCGTTACATCACAACGTAGTACACTACCTTTAAACATGATTATTATTTATTAATCAGGGAATTATATACTCAACATATACACATGGGAAACACAATTAACCTGTACCTTTTGAAGACATAAGAAGATTAACACTTTCCACAATATCCAAAAACACTTCATTCTTTTTATAAGCAAGACCTTCCCTACGGCACCTAACCGCACCAGTTACTTGTAAAGTAGCATTCGGAACAGGTTTATCTGAAGGCTGTTTACATTCATCAAAAAATGGAGCCACAAGTTCGAAAGAAATTAAATTCTACCAAGAAAAAATAACTATTTTTCTAAAAGTGATTGAAAAAGATAATAGGTAACATATAACCTTGGATGAGAATGGTGAGCGTAAACCTTCTTGAGTAATGTAAAGCTTTAATATTTCTGGTGAAAGATTTTGCGGATAACCAAAGTCCATAATCTCTGCAAAATAGAACAAAATACAGAGCTGAGTGAAACATGATATGGTACGAAAAACTAAAGAAACGTGATCTAAACAAAGCACCGCATACCATCTAATAACTCATATATCAAAACAAAGTTGTTACGGATGGCATCCTCATCAAAAGCACCGCCAAAATACGATTTAAAAAGATTAACCGCCTTCATGAGAAGAAAAAATAGCTATATGACATTAATTTGTGGAGTTTCAAAATAAGATTAATGTTAGAATTAAGAGGTTAAAAGGTTCTAACTACCACAATCACAAGTCTTGTTCTTGCTTTGGTGAAACAAATATCAATTGAACAAAACCTTGAAAAATAAAAGAAATAATAGATTACCTCAACAACAAATTTGAAGGCACAGGATACATGGACCTGCGTCAGAATCGGTTGCAGAATGTTCGGTTGTAGGTCATAATGGACCTGCGTCTACGCGCCTTTTTTATTTTGCCGTACACAAAACATTAGCAAGTCGAGACTAAGTAACAGTTCATAATAGGTTACATTTGCCAAAAGCATGGTTTTTCACATGACGCGTTAATGCGGATTTTCCAAACTCAATATTTAAACCTTTCAAAAAAAAAAAAAAAAAGAGAAGAATGTGTTTCTCTATAAAGACATTCTCAACCAACGCAACTACCAAAATTTATCTATATTGAAATTCAACAGCAATAAGTTACACAAAGATATTAAATCCAAATCTCTTACATATATCCACAAAATCCAAAGTGACATCAAATATTCTATGGCACGTTGGACTGAATCATCGATTTCAAACACATCAAACAACCTCTTTGAGGCCTTATTGAACAAAGTCTGTTAAATTTTGTTATAACAAATAATTTGTTTCAAGTACTATTGCAACATTACAAAGAGAAATAAAGTCCTCTTTAGTTTCCCACCTAACACTATTGTATTCGTGAATGGTTCTGTTGATGGTGAGCTAAACTTTGTTGTCCAATTTTTTTTTTGACAAGGATTGAGAAAACCACTTGATATTAGCGATTTATATTGGTACAGTAGGAGCCATGCTAAAATTTAAATTCGTATTATAATTTATTAGTCAAACAGAAACAAAGCAACTTTTCATCTAGTTAACATATCTAAAAGGTCTTGATTTAAAATTTCGCTTTTATTTTTATAAGATACAATGAAACATAAGTAAGTGATAACTCCAGGTGTTGTAGATGAGGTTTCTAAGTTGATAGCAAATTAATTCAATACCAGAAGGACAAAGAACCTTTCAATCTTTCAAAATAAGAAGATATGAAGAACAGTATATACCATGACTATGGCAGAAAGCAACCTCCTTGCTATACTGGTACATCTTTTTAAGTTGATACAACAACCTGTAGCCATAGTAGGTCAATAAGCAATCATCAAAAACAATAGTTTCAAGGATCAAATTCGTCATTATGTGATATATTAATGACGACTAATTAAATAATTAAATGATATAGATCAAGAAAGGGTGTAGAGCCTAACATTAGAAAAAAAAAACATGTAGGCGAACACAGAAAAAGATCATTCAAAATTTGATGGTGGATTCTTTTTCATCCCCAACTGAAACCTTGAAACTCACATCGTTTTCTTTAATCCCATCACCAACGATCTTTTGGACTACACTCTGATCTTCAACACCAGTTACCATAGACTTCGGATTCTTTGTATCCTTCTTTCGGTAAACATATTTCACTTTAGCAGACATTTTTCCATTCAATTAAAAAAAAAAAGCAAACATCTACAATCTAAATAGACTTTAAATCTGAAAGTAACATATTTAACCATACATTGAATATATAAATGAATAAACGTAAATCAAGACTTACATTTGGTAGGGTTTTCTGGTTCTTTAGAATACTTCATCTAAAATGATTATAAACAACAATAACTTAGCAAATTAATCGAGAAAAATCTGAAAGTAACATGTTTTATTGGTGAAACTAACCATGGCTGCTGCTGTTGTTGAAGGTGAAGAAAAAAAAATAATAAAGCTACCTTAATCTGAAATGATTGTTAACATCGATTAAAAAGAAGAAATAGGGAAGAAAGCTTTGTAAGTGCCATATAATCGAACGATCGCATTAGGGTTCTTGGCTTGGAGAGGAAGATGTGAACGATTTTGGGATTAGGGTTATGTTCAGTGTTTTGTTTTTGGCTTTTATATTTTTATGATTTTTGATTTAAAAAAAAGAAAAATTTTATAAATTCTCACAATGGGGACACTTGGCATTAGTTGATTGGCTGTGTAATTGGAGGATGAATGTGGGAGTGCCAAGTGTCCTCATGGACTTTGTTTTATTAGATGTATAGATTATTATTATTATTATTATTATTATTATTATTATTATTATTATTATTATTATTATTCTCTTCTATATTAAATCAAGAACGCTTCAACAGTAACCTACTCTTATTGGTCAGCTAAATAAAACTTTACTCTTATCCGCTTTGTGTTATAGCATGTACACATGTTTCACTATTTTGTTTCTAGATGTACACGTGTTTTCTTTTCCCTCCTTATAAGCTTTTTCACTCTTTCATTGTTTTTTCCTTTCCCTCTTTCAGCTTATCTCTGTTTCTCAAGAAGCCTTTGATCAACATAATCACAGTAATATATGGCTTCCAAAGTCTCTTTAATTACCTACGCATTGCCAAATTTTCTCTAATGTTAGTAGTTTTTATGCAGGCTGCACTTTTCTTTCTGACTTTTTGAAGTTTGCTGACATGTGCTTTCAACAATGGGTATGCTTTCTTATGCTTTTAATTCTTATGTTTTCTTATGTTTGTCTATTTGAACAGCATAGTTCTTGATTTGATATGTTTGTTAAAAGGCCCAAATTGGGGTTTTCTTTTAATAATATTCAAGTTATTGAATTTTTATAGTTTGTTAAAAGGACCGATTTATGTTTTCTTTTAGTAGTGATCAACTTCTTGATTTAATTTGGTTCTTATGTATAAACAAGAACTGGTTATTACATAAATACGGTTGTATATTATATACCAGCTATCATTTCTTGTAGGTGTGAGGATTTAGATGTAGTATGCAGCATTTTTTTTACACTTTATGAACATAATAATATGTTACCAGGTATCATTTGGTTGTAATATTATTATCTCTAAATAATAATATGCACAACAGGTAATCAAATTAGCAGATAGGAATTTTTCTGTGACAGAAAAAATATTAGAGCAGTATATATTTACATGTTATGTCGGCGCGTTTCCTAGATTCTGAACGCTCGAGTTTCAGTAAAGGCAAACGAGTGTTACCAGAATTTGAGCAAGGTGTGCCAAATGAACCAGCCATTTCTCCGTCCTCTGCGTTTACTTCTTTGCAACCTCTGTCCAAAAAACGTGTCGCTATGTTGGCACACAGAGTATCTGATACAGATACTGATGTGCAGGCGTCAACATCATCAACATCTCTGACCTCAACATCAACATTATCTTCAAATGTTTCGCCTGCTTACATAGATATCGGTGACTGTTGTCATGCATGCGAGTACTGCGGTGCTTGCTTTTGGTTTGCCAAACACGTCAGGCCTTATACGGAAACTGGACAGCTTAGATATAACCAGTGTTGCAAGGGTGGTGACGTTAAATTACGTCACCCACAGGATCCTCCTCCTTCTATAAAATGTTTACTATCTACTCCTGCTTTCCTATCCAACATTCGCGCTTACAATTCCATGTTTTCCATGACCTCTTTTGGTGCAAATGTTGACGAATCCGTTAATCTCAGACCTGGTCCATACGTGTTCAGAGTTAGTGGACAGGTTTGTCACCGACTGGGTTCGTTAATTCCAGATCCAGGCACACCGCCACGTTTTTTACAAATGTACATATATGATACTCAAAACGAGCTTTCCAACAGACTTACTTTGGTTTCTGAACATGGTACATCAGCATTAAACATCCAGACTGTTGATCTGTTATCACGTACATTAGACGAAACTAATGACTTAGTTAAAGTCTTTCGTACTGAGAAAGACCTTTGTCTTTCACAGGATATTCCAAATTTATCTTAATATAAACCTTTACAGATGCAGACAGTGAAAGCGCCAAGAAACGGCTGAAAGAAGCATCCACCTAAGGCTCCCAAATATGTCATTTACCAACAAACACGCTATCTTTTGTTAGTCGCCCAAAAAAACCTTCAACGGTTATCCATAGCCAGCTCACTAGACAACTACTAATCTTGTATACTTTAGGCAGCCATCTTTTGTTGGCTGAAACAGCGAAGGCGTCCAACTTTTGGTAATGTTGTATACTTTACGCATCCATCTTTTGTTGTATACTTTTGTTGGCTGAAACCGCCGCGTCCATCTTTGTTTACCACCCAGCTTTTGGCTTTGATGTATATGTAAACAAAGCTTGTAAATTACTAATGTACAGTGTTTTCTTATCTTACCTTTAGTGCATCACCGTTGAATCATATTTGCTTTACTTCATTTGTATACCAAGCTAAACGCTCACGTTTATACAGCAAACATGTATGAGTCCATGTGATCTGGAGAATTATTAAAAATCAATAAAGTTGCTTTCATTAAGTAATTAGTATCCATTTCCTTCTATGTTCAGAGTTTTAAGTTTTGATGCAGAAATGTGAGTCTTGGACCTACTTTATGTTTTTTCTTTGTTTCTTCAGTAATATTATTGTTTAATTCGTTTCAACTTTGTATAAAGACCAATCATTTTCGGTACAGTTATCGCCTATCGCTGCCCATTTTTACTGTTTCGACACCAGTACCGGTTACGTACAAATAAGTGATTACTTGCGTTTCTGTCACACCCTCAAATTTCCACGTGCGGAGTTTTACCGCGAGGCGCGTGACACACCAGGATCCAAGTCAACGGTCACAATAAACAACACTATATGATACGTAAAAACTGACATAAGTAAACCATTAAGTTTTTCATAAATGATCCAACGCTGCGGAAGCGCAAAACTTTGTTACAACATGAAATCAAAAGTACGAAAGTCTAAAAATACTAAATGAGATGCACATGAATCCTAGACGCCGTGAGACTCCGTGCGCCTATCGACAGCTGCTACCTTAGCGACCTGAGACAAACATGCTAAAAACGTCAGCAAATAATGCCGGTGAGTTCACAGGTTTTTAAGTAAAACGTTTCACGAACTTTTGAAAGACCATCATGATACTACCGACCGATGAAAACACTCGTTAAATGTTTGAACTTCATAACGAACCTCCCAAACGAACTATCGCCCACCGAAGTCAACGAACTACCATCCCATGGTCAACGAACTGCTTTACCATAGCTAACGAACTACCATCCCATGGCCAACGAACTACTATAACATAGCTAACGAACTACCACATAGAGGCTAACGAACTACCGCACCACGGCTAACGAACTGCCACAACATAGGCCATATAATACGGAACATAAATGAATACCTTGATCCCAAATGAACACTCCCAAAACGTAGCGAATACATGAGTACCCAAAACATAGTTGTCACGCTTTTTAGGAAAAACACATTTGACACACGTTTAAAGAACACAGCATGTTTTCTCCCCCGAAATTGTAAAACCAGTAAAAGAGTGGGGCCGTGAAACTCACCTTAGAGTGCGTCTTCTGGTATCCAACACGTGTATGATAATCCCAACTAATGACAACCTATCAATGAGTTTACATAAGTGTGATGACTATTAACCCGAAGGCTAACTAGTCCCCGATTGTCCAGATCTTGACTACGTATGTTAAAAAGTGTGTTTGAACGTTAACCGGACATTCCAGACCGTCCCGACATCCCGTTGGTGACCCATTACCCTAACTAATCAAGTACACATAGATTATACACAAAGTTCAAGCATAAAACACTTAGTTCGTATCAAAAATCTCATTTTTGTTATCGTAGGGCCGAACGTGGCTTTGAGTGGTCGAAGGTGGCTTTAAACTTCCACCTTCGCCCCCTTTTTCCACCTTCGCCCCTTTTTGTGGTTCATTCGCCCCTTGGTTTCCAGGTTCGACCCCTGGAATCCACCTTCGCCCGTTCGACTGGCCGAAGGTGTTCCAGGTTCGACCCTGCTGTGTTGTTTACTCAAAAACGCGTCCAAAAACATCCGAAAACATCACGAAACATCATGAGTTACAGCAGTCAAGCATCATTAATATATTCCTACGAAACCCTACCAATTTTACCCCAAAATCTATCCGTTTTACAAGTTTCCTAAAATAGCAAATTATGGAGATGTCACATCATCATGCATGAAAATATTACCCAATTAGGAAACTTTCTGAAATCAATCAATAATCAGCTCATCATACTCAGATCATCATGAACAAGAAACCCCTATCATAACCTTATCATAACCATCCAAAAACGAGCCCTAAATCTAACTAAAAACCCCTTTAATTGTCAAAACACCATCAACAATCAAAGGTAACATGTTTCAATCATAACCCATCATTAATAACAGCCCTAGGTTGTTGTCATATCATCTATACAACAAGTAATCATCAAACAATGCATAATATCATATTAACACATGTCTAGTTTGCATAAAAACTCATTGTTTATGAATAGGTTTTATTTAGAAAGATGTTAGGAAGGTTTTTACCCATAAAACATGTTGATATCAGATCTGGACCCTTGGGGTTTAGATGAAAACAAGTTAAAATTGTTTAAAAAGGATTTGTAATGAAGAACACACCTTAGATCTTCACTTGTAATGATTTAGAGAGTTAGGTTATGAAAAACAAGCTCAAAAACTCCTTCCCCAATGATAATAGCTGATAGAGAGTGTTTGGAGGCGTTTAGGGTTTGTGAAATGGTGAAAAATGGCTAAGGATGGTATTTATACCAGGTCCAGGTTCGCCCCCTTCATATGGTCGAATGTGGAACTTTTCCACATTCGCCCATTTGTAATGGTCGAATGTGGAATCTTTCCACATTCGCCCACTCTGTTTCCACATTCGCCCATTTCTCAAGTTCCATTTCCACATTCGCCCACTATTTCCACATTCAGGTCATCAGCACTTTTTAACACATGTTAACAGCACTTTTTAACACATGTTAACCTTTTTCCAGTTTTCCAGTTTGTCGTGTTTAACGCATTCTAACACATCTTAACACATAAGCATGCATCCAATAGTCTATACTTAACATATTTAGGCACGTATAATCATTTGTACATTGTTTAAGCAAGTATAAGTATACAATCCACCACACGACCCATAATCTACACATATACTTAATTAGTTCATGTAATGTCACCAACAACGAAACCCGGTACTAGTGTATTCCCCAAAATGACTCCCAATGATCCTCCAGATCATTGAACCCTGGACAATCCTAATCTGACCCGACTCAACTAACCCAGTTAAGTTTGTTTATAAACGTTTCTCGCTAAGGTAGACTTATGTGTTCATAAAGTGTTGACTCAAACATGCCGGGTGTCACATCATCCCCCTGTTGAAAGAATTTTCGTCCCGAAAATTTCCCGAAGTCAAAGAGAACGAAGCGATAAAAAGAAAAATTTTTCCCGGTCGTCACAGTTTCCCGTGACAACGCGCGGGTAACAATTACTCTAGTTATTATTATTAGAGACTCAAACTAATTATTTATAAGCATTAGAAGAGGTTACATACCATAAAGGTTTGTGAATGTTTACAGAAAATGGAAAATGTCATATAATTGAAGCTAGAGAAGTTATCTATATATACGAATTACCGACTCTTTGTATTCTTACTTTTATGTGTGACTTTGTGGGCAAGAAAACTTAATAACAAAGGAATCTTTATTTATTTATTTTATACATCACACCAACGTACATACCATAAACATCTACACATTTCATGAATAACTAGTGTGATTAACGAAGTGCGCGTTGCGCACTTTTTCATGCGGTTGTTATCAATACGCTGGGAAGCTATTATAAACCAAAGTAACCAATGCATATTAAATTTCAACAACGGCATGTGATGGGTGGATTTATGAAAGTAAATATCCAATTATTATATTAAAAATAGGTTAAACTAAATAATCAAATCTAATGTACTTGCCAGTCTCTTGGTCAAAATATTACCTAGCCAAAGATGATATTTCTACACTTTAGAATACAAAGGAACTTGTAATGTAATAAATTCAAATCTGAAATCAAAGTCATAAAGCAAGTACAAACTTTTGGGCCAAACTAACTTTTTTTAACTTTAAAATCGGCCCATCTTCAAATCTATTTTCAAAACAAAAAAATGTCACAATAAATATTTCACAAACACAGCATAAACATTGCCTTACTTTCTTATCATGTTGCCTGAAAAGTTGACCCACCTATCTCTCTCTACACCTTTAGAAACCAGAAGTTCCAATCTCTCACAGATCTAAACTCTCTTTATTTAAAACCCCCACTCAAAAATGGGGCAGATCTGCTGTCTCGTGCATGCTTTAGACAAACCGAGGAAAGTGATGACGTCAGTTAGCTGTATTCCGGCTGACGACGTGATGACGATGATGACTATACAACAGTAAGCGGATGATGCGGGTCTTCGGAGAGTAGATGGAAACAGGATACGGCAAATCGGTGCGGCAGACTGACTTCGATGACGGTGCCGGCGATGGAGCAGGGGCTGTGATGGAGGAGGTCTGGTGAATGTGGTTTCTAAGAGAAAGTGTAACGCGGCCGCGGAGAGCGGGTGAGCTCTCTCGCGGTCCACGGCAGATGGTGGGCGTGGCGCAGGACATGGCTTGTAGGTGGCAGGCGGCGCACGTTAGGGAGGGGCACAGTAGCAACTCGGGGGGGGGGGGGATTAGAGCACTATTCAGACAGGCGGGATGCGCAATATAGGGGCGGGAGGTGCAGGTTAGATGGCGGTGCACATTAGAAGGAGCTGGCTATTCATGAAGGTTTAAAAACTAACATATAGGTAATGGTTGTTATATTATATCATTATAATATAATTGTTTCCAGCTTTACTTGTTTTTCTCTTATAACTTTTAAAATATGACGTTTTATAAAAATACGGATATACTGTTGAGACGGGCCTATTTTTCTCTACATTTTGACTCAAGTTTCATTAAAAACGGAGTATGGTCAAATATAATATAATATATTATATTATTAGCAAATGGTTTCTTCTAATAGTAATTAATCGCCTAGATCTCACATCTCAAATAATTCTGCTATCCATCACTTACCCGCTGTTTATTTTAAATACACAAATATCCATCTCACATGTTATTGGTTCGTTTTACCGATCAAGGCCCGTTTTATACACTAATATATATGAACCAACACATGTTACTTATATAAAAACGGGATGTTACAAATATGTTAACCGAAAGTTTCGGCGAGAGTATTACACAACTAACCTGTCTAGGGTATTTATTCAGGCCTTATATCGACCTATCTGCTTTACATATATTATAGTTTCATTTAACACCCACAGATATGTATACTCCTTTACACTACACATAAACCGTTGGCATACGTAAGTACATACGCCAGATAATATATACAAATTCCACTGGTTAACTTAGAGTCATAAAATCAGCTCTCAGTCTACTTATTAATCACTTTCCACCCAAGCAAATAGATGGGAATAAGGTAAGCACGATATGTTCCCACAGATACACCTATATATATACAAGTTTTTGTAGCAAAGTACTAGAGCTCAACTACATTCTTAAAACTCTGCCTACTATTTCCTGATTTCAGTACAATATGATATTTGCGAAATCATAGCGGTATCATTCATTAACTTTCATACTGGCCAGGTATGAAAGCAATATATGATACACACTACGATACTCCCAACTACCATATGGTCCTTCCATCATAAAGTTCGGCGTACCCATCATATACATCCTCTATTATACTAGCCTCTGCCTACTAAGACTGACACTTCTACTTGGCTTACTAGTCCTAGTTTAAGTCTAGATACTTCAATGAGTACCTAAATCTCTTAAACTAAAGCTCTGATACCAACTTGTCACACCCCGCCCAGGCCAGGGCACTTACAGTGACCAGTCGGCGCAAACTTAAAGCGGAAACGTAATCTCATTACATAACTTGAGTGTTTATTACAAGTCAGTGCGATCCAAGTAACACCAAGCTAAACAAAGCTTATCTATAATAAGATGAACCGTCTAAAGTATTCCAACTCTCAGCTAGGAACTCCCATTCCTTACACCATCAACCTGTGATACATGCTCGAGTAATAAAAATACGTCAGCACACAGCTGGTGAGCCACATAAACTGACTCATCAGTAAAACACCCCATAAACAATTTTATTGATCAAGTATGAGCTCCTTGCATGTCACCATAATCATATATCCGGCCTAAGCATTATATATTCACACATACAGCGTAAACACACCCCATATAGTTGTACGTGTATGTCCACGCATGGAAAATATAATGATCATTATAATATATATAACACCCTGGATGCCACACACCTATGGTTCGATGCATATACATGATCAATCACCATAAAAACAATTTTATGAGAAAGTATCACATTTTAAAAATAGTCCTTCAGTAGTTGACAACACTAATACGACCAGATACAATTTCAGGGTCCTGATACAATTATACAACCCTAGGTTAGGTAACAGTATACCTAACTAATTATTATTATAGTTGAATATTGGTTAGCGCTACCTTGTTTAAGCATGGATGATCAGTCCATGCCTAACTAAGGCTAGGCTACCCAATACCCACTCTAATAATAATCCTAATACCTAAAAATAATAACACTAAACTACTACTAATATTACCTTTTCCTACTATACTTAAAATATAAACTTATAAAATAATTGTATTATAACATTAAAAACTTACCTGATGTTATGCGAGAAGAGAAATGGAAAGGTGAGTAAAATCTCTAAACCTCATTTCTATTTATAACCTCTTAACCGACTTAATTTGCAGAGGCCATATGCCGACATCATCTTATTTCGACAGAAAGTAATATATACTTTCAAGTGAGTTATTCACTCATTGATTTATGCACACACATGCACTGTCTATTAGTATTATTATTTATTTTTATTATTATTATTATTATTATTATTATTATTATTATTATTATTATTATTATTAGAGACTCAAACTAAGCATTTATAAGCATTAGAAGAGGTTACATACCATAAAGGTTTGTGAATGTTTACAGAAAATGGAAAATGTCATATAATTGAAGCTAGAGAAGTTATCTTTATATACGAATTACCGACTCTTTGTTTTCTTACTTTTATGTGTGACTTTGTGGGTAAGAAAACTTAATAACAAAGGGATCTTTATTTATTTATTTTTTTTATACATCACACCAACGTACATACCATAAACATCTACACATTTCATGAATAATGGTTGTTATATTATATCATTATAATATAATTGTTTCCAGCTTTACTTGTTTTTCTCTTATAACTTTTAAAATATGACGTTTTATAAAAATACGGATATACTGTTGAGACGGGCCTATTTTTCTCTACATTTTGACTCAAGTTTCATTAAAAACGGAGTATGGTCAAATATAATATAATATATTATATTATTAGCAAATGGTTTCTTCTAATAGTAATTAATCGCCTAGATCTCACATCTCAAATAATTCTGCTATCCATCACTTACCCGCTGTTTATTTTAAATACACAAATATCCATCTCACATGTTATTGGTTCGTTTTACCGATCAAGGCCCGTTTTATACACTAATATATATGAACCAACACATGTTATTTATATAAAAACGGGATGTTACAAATATGTTAACCGAAAGTTTCGGCGAGAGTATTACACAACTAACCTGTCTAGGGTATTTATTCAGGCCTTATATCGACCTATCTGCTTTACATATATTATAGTTTCATTTAACACCCACAGATATGTATACTCCTTTACACTACACATAAACCGTTGGCATACGTAAGTACATACGCCAGATAATATATACAAATTCCACTGGTTAACTTAGAGTCATAAAATCAGCTCTCAGTCTACTTATTAATCACTTTCCACCCAAGCAAATAGATGGGAATAAGGTAAGCACGATATGTTCCCACAGATACACCTATATATATACAAGTTTTTGTAGCAAAGTACTAGAGCTCAACTACATTCTTAAAACTCTGCCTACTATTTCCTGATTTCAGTACAATATGATATTTGCGAAATCATAGCGGTATCATTCATTAACTTTCATACTGGCCAGGTATGAAAGCAATATATGATACACACTACGATACTCCCAACTACCATATGGTCCTTCCATCATAAAGTTCGGCGTACCCATCATATACATCCTCTATTATACTAGCCTCTGCCTACTAAGACTGACACTTCTACTTGGCTTACTAGTCCTAGTTTAAGTCTAGATACTTCAATGAGTACCTAAATCTCTTAAACTAAAGCTCTGATACCAACTTGTCACACCCCGCCCAGGCCAGGGCACTTACAGTGACCAGTCGGCGCAAACTTAAAGCGGAAACGTAATCTCATTACATAACTTGAGTGTTTATTACAAGTCAGTGCGATCCAAGTAACACCAAGCTAAACAAAGCTTATCTATAATAAGATGAACCGTCTAAAGTATTCCAACTCTCAGCTAGGAACTCCCATTCCTTACACCATCAACCTGTGATACATGCTCGAGTAATAAAAATACGTCAGCACACAGCTGGTGAGCCACATAAACTGACTCATCAGTAAAACACCCCATAAACAATTTTATTGATCAAGTATGAGCTCCTTGCATGTCACCATAATCATATATCCGGCCTAAGCATTATATATTCACACATACAGCGTAAACACACCCCATATAGTTGTACGTGTATGTCCACGCATGGAAAATATAATGATCATTATAATATATATAACACCCTGGATGCCACACACCTATGGTTCGATGCATATACATGATCAATCACCATAAAAACAATTTTATGAGAAAGTATCACATTTTAAAAATAGTCCTTCAGTAGTTGACAACACTAATACGACCAGATACAATTTCAGGGTCCTGATACAATTATACAACCCTAGGTTAGGTAACAGTATACCTAACTAATTATTATTATAGTTGAATATTGGTTAGCGCTACCTTGTTTAAGCATGGATGATCAGTCCATGCCTAACTAAGGCTAGGCTACCCAATACCCACTCTAATAATAATCCTAATACCTAAAAATAATAACACTAAACTACTACTAATATTACCTTTTCCTACTATACTTAAAATATAAACTTATAAAATAATTGTATTATAACATTAAAAACTTACCTGATGTTATGCGAGAAGAGAAATGGAAAGGTGAGTAAAATCTCTAAACCTCATTTCTATTTATAACCTCTTAACCGACTTAATTTGCAGAGGCCATATGCCGACATCATCTTATTTCGACAGAAAGTAATATATACTTTCAAGTGAGTTATTCACTCATTGATTTATGCACACACATGCACTGTCTATTAGTATTATTATTTATTTTTATTATTATTATTATTATTATTATTATTATTATTATTATTATTATTATTATTATTATTATTATTATTATTATTATTAGAGACTCAAACTAAGCATTTATAAGCATTAGAAGAGGTTACATACCATAAAGGTTTGTGAATGTTTACAGAAAATGGAAAATGTCATATAATTGAAGCTAGAGAAGTTATCTTTATATACGAATTACCGACTCTTTGTTTTCTTACTTTTATGTGTGACTTTGTGGGTAAGAAAACTTAATAACAAAGGGATCTTTATTTATTTATTTTTTTTATACATCACACCAACGTACATACCATAAACATCTACACATTTCATGAATAATGGTTGTTATATTATATCATTATAATATAATTGTTTCCAGCTTTACTTGTTTTTCTCTTATAACTTTTAAAATATGACGTTTTATAAAAATACGGATATACTGTTGAGACGGGCCTATTTTTCTCTACATTTTGACTCAAGTTTCATTAAAAACGGAGTATGGTCAAATATAATATAATATATTATATTATTAGCAAATGGTTTCTTCTAATAGTAATTAATCGCCTAGATCTCACATCTCAAATAATTCTGCTATCCATCACTTACCCGCTGTTTATTTTAAATACACAAATATCCATCTCACATGTTATTGGTTCGTTTTACCGATCAAGGCCCGTTTTATACACTAATATATATGAACCAACACATGTTATTTATATAAAAACGGGATGTTACAAATATGTTAACCGAAAGTTTCGGCGAGAGTATTACACAACTAACCTGTCTAGGGTATTTATTCAGGCCTTATATCGACCTATCTGCTTTACATATATTATAGTTTCATTTAACACCCACAGATATGTATACTCCTTTACACTACACATAAACCGTTGGCATACGTAAGTACATACGCCAGATAATATATACAAATTCCACTGGTTAACTTAGAGTCATAAAATCAGCTCTCAGTCTACTTATTAATCACTTTCCACCCAAGCAAATAGATGGGAATAAGGTAAGCACGATATGTTCCCACAGATACACCTATATATATACAAGTTTTTGTAGCAAAGTACTAGAGCTCAACTACATTCTTAAAACTCTGCCTACTATTTCCTGATTTCAGTACAATATGATATTTGCGAAATCATAGCGGTATCATTCATTAACTTTCATACTGGCCAGGTATGAAAGCAATATATGATACACACTACGATACTCCCAACTACCATATGGTCCTTCCATCATAAAGTTCGGCGTACCCATCATATACATCCTCTATTATACTAGCCTCTGCCTACTAAGACTGACACTTCTACTTGGCTTACTAGTCCTAGTTTAAGTCTAGATACTTCAATGAGTACCTAAATCTCTTAAACTAAAGCTCTGATACCAACTTGTCACACCCCGCCCAGGCCAGGGCACTTACAGTGACCAGTCGGCGCAAACTTAAAGCGGAAACGTAATCTCATTACATAACTTGAGTGTTTATTACAAGTCAGTGCGATCCAAGTAACACCAAGCTAAACAAAGCTTATCTATAATAAGATGAACCGTCTAAAGTATTCCAACTCTCAGCTAGGAACTCCCATTCCTTACACCATCAACCTGTGATACATGCTCGAGTAATAAAAATACGTCAGCACACAGCTGGTGAGCCACATAAACTGACTCATCAGTAAAACACCCCATAAACAATTTTATTGATCAAGTATGAGCTCCTTGCATGTCACCATAATCATATATCCGGCCTAAGCATTATATATTCACACATACAGCGTAAACACACCCCATATAGTTGTACGTGTATGTCCACGCATGGAAAATATAATGATCATTATAATATATATAACACCCTGGATGCCACACACCTATGGTTCGATGCATATACATGATCAATCACCATAAAAACAATTTTATGAGAAAGTATCACATTTTAAAAATAGTCCTTCAGTAGTTGACAACACTAATACGACCAGATACAATTTCAGGGTCCTGATACAATTATACAACCCTAGGTTAGGTAACAGTATACCTAACTAATTATTATTATAGTTGAATATTGGTTAGCGCTACCTTGTTTAAGCATGGATGATCAGTCCATGCCTAACTAAGGCTAGGCTACCCAATACCCACTCTAATAATAATCCTAATACCTAAAAATAATAACACTAAACTACTACTAATATTACCTTTTCCTACTATACTTAAAATATAAACTTATAAAATAATTGTATTATAACATTAAAAACTTACCTGATGTTATGCGAGAAGAGAAATGGAAAGGTGAGTAAAATCTCTAAACCTCATTTCTATTTATAACCTCTTAACCGACTTAATTTGCGGAGGCCATATGCCGACATCATCTTATTTCGACAGAAAGTAATATATACTTTCAAGTGAGTTATTCACTCATTGATTTATGCACACACATGCACTGTCTATTAGTATTATTATTTATTATTATTATTATTATTATTATTATTATTATTATTATTATTATTATTATTATTATTATTATTATTATTATTAGAGACTCAAACTAAGCATTTATAAGCATTAGAAGAGGTTACATACCATAAAGGTTTGTGAATGTTTACAGAAAATGGAAAATGTCATATAATTGAAGCTAGAGAAGTTATCTTTATATACGAATTACCGACTCTTTGTTTTCTTACTTTTATGTGTGACTTTGTGGGTAAGAAAACTTAATAACAAAGGGATCTTTATTTATTTATTTTTTTTATACATCACACCAACGTACATACCATAAACATCTACACATTTCATGAATAATGGTTGTTATATTATATCATTATAATATAATTGTTTCCAGCTTTACTTGTTTTTCTCTTATAACTTTTAAAATATGACGTTTTATAAAAATACGGATATACTGTTGAGACGGGCCTATTTTTCTCTACATTTTGACTCAAGTTTCATTAAAAACGGAGTATGGTCAAATATAATATAATATATTATATTATTAGCAAATGGTTTCTTCTAATAGTAATTAATCGCCTAGATCTCACATCTCAAATAATTCTGCTATCCATCACTTACCCGCTGTTTATTTTAAATACACAAATATCCATCTCACATGTTATTGGTTCGTTTTACCGATCAAGGCCCGTTTTATACACTAATATATATGAACCAACACATGTTATTTATATAAAAACGGGATGTTACAATACCGTTAACCGAAAGTTTCGGCGAGAGTATTTCCACCTATTAGGCCAAAGCATGTTTTCAAACTCAAAGGTAAATTCGAATCACTTTGGTTAGTCTTAGTTTCTTTCAGGAACACTCCAATTGCTTGTTTAAAACAAGCCTCTCATTTTATGTTAATATTACTTACAATGTTGTTTTCATGCTATGTTTTCACTATGTATATTCGATTTATTTCACTCGCATACAATCTCAAGACTCGCATTCACAATCTACTCTCGCGATCTCCAAACAATACTAAAAATCGCAACCAACATAAATCAAAACTCCTTTATGTTAACTAAGTGCACCATACTTGCTTATACAATAGTGTTATGCTATTTGAATAATGTGAAACTTGAATACTATACATGTAACTTGAACTTACATACTAAGTCTATGAGAACAACTTGAGCTTATGTATTTTGCTTATCTAAATTTGCATCAATTTCACCAATCTAATCTTACCCACAAGCTTTTCATTGTTAACCAAAATTCTAGTAACTTATTTCCCAAATTCAAAAGTCACTTTGTTTAAAAACGCTTATACAAATATTCTTATGTATGATTCTCGTAGATGTCTTCCCGTCTCAACAGCATCAATCTTAACCAACTGGCGAGTCTTATTGCCCAAGAATTTGTCAAGATTCTCCCTAACCTAGTGACACCAACAAACCCAATTCCAAACCCCGATGATACCATCCAGAACAACATAAACCATGTAGATACTAAACCTTCTACCCATATCCCTACCAAACAAACGAAAAAGGATAACCGAAAACGCAAAAACCTCGAACGAAACCACACTCCAACAACTCCTAAGACTCCGAATCCCAACAAAAAGCAGTACCATGGAACCTATCCGCTATGCAACAGTTGTAAATTCCACCATCTCACTCACTCATCATGTCGCGTATGCGCCAACTATGGTGCATATGGTCATTTAACCAAAACATGTCGCCACACCGCTAAACCACGGCCCGGACAACCTACTAGTGCTACCTCATTCACTAAAGCCAATGGATGGATATGCTCCGAGTGCAGCGACCCAACCCATGAACGCAACCAATGCCCAAGACTTGCCATTGTGATCTACGATGCTGGAAGACCCACTCGCCACGCTAAAGAAGATTGATTTTCTTTTCTTTTAAAAAAATGAGAATTTCCTTATGTAATGTTTCAAGAAATTATTAAGATGTGAAATTTTATTTTATGAATTATAAAATACCATTGTTATCTTAGTTTACAATCATAATTTATCGACAAAATTCAAACATCGCAAAACCCTTTTCTTCTCGCGCACAAACTTTTTCAAAATTTTTGAGCAAAATTCTTCCTACTATTCCTAAGAGGATGCCTATTCTTCTATTAAATCCTCGCTTTAAACTTTCAAACCACTAACAAATGTGTGTGTCAAGCCTGTATGACAAACAAGATTCTAAATGGTAAAAGTGTTTGAAATAAATTTTTTTTTTTTTTTTTTGTAAAACAGGACTTGTGAGCAAACACGCTAAATCGAACAACCTACTTCTTTAAAACCCCAAAATATTTTCTTTTGAAATCGTATCATGAGTCAAAAAATTCATCAAACGCGAAACTAAAATTCTCAATAAACTATTTTCCTCGCTTAATAAAATGGATTTTTTTTTTCATAAATCAAACGTCCATCTTCGGTAAAACTTTTACACTAAATTTTCCCACTCCAATTAAATCCGTTTTTTCCTTAACATCCAACGGACTAAAATCTTCTACCATCAAACCTGACCCTTAGCTTCGAAAAGCTAAAAAATCGCTCGCATACCCATAAACTAAATTTGTAATGAACTCGAATTTTATGTTACTCTTAGTCAAAACATTCTTTTTCACGCGTGAACGTTTTCATTTAATATCCAATTGTCCATACTTTTTTTACCACTAAACGTAACCACATATACACATGTCTACACCATTATGTCATGAAACCATATATCTACGCCAAAAACATGTACGGTTAACAACATCAAAAACCTTCTTAATGGCTTTTCACATTATGTGTTTGCATGTCACGTTGCTTGCTATGTTTACAACATCAAAACTGTTTAATGCCTTATGTTAATACGTTTTTTTCTTGTGTATAAGTATTTTGTGTCCACTATCGGCCCACACGTAACTAAGACGAATTATGTGGACCATGCGACAATTGGAATAATTACGGGTGCACACGTAATTATAAAAATTAGGCGCATGAAAAACATAACAAGTCCTAGTGTGTGTAACCTATCATGACTTGAATAACAATACGGATGAGGTATGATAACGACATGGTGGATACGCCGCCGGTACATCCTATACATAAATGTCCTGTCATACTACCAAAAGTAGAGTTATTCGTGCCATGAGAAGTTTTGGGTGTCGAGTTAAAGTTTTGGTCAACACCTACACTATTTACCTTTTGTGATACCCTCATGTTATAGTTGCTAGTCTAAATACGCTTACATTATTTATCCTTCATGCATGTTATAACTTGTTTGAGCCACACTTTCTACTAGGCAAAATTATCTTTTGCCATGAATAATCTATACTTGTGATCTCCATCGAACTCCGTTCCTTCCTCGTGCTTTCTTTGCTTAATCAGCAATCCTTCCATTATCAAGAATCTATTTCTAAATTCCGTAAGCTCTGGCCTTAATCTCTAAAAGCATTTATGCATGTAAAACAAGATTCGTCTCTCACTTTTAAATATTTCCTTAACTAATTATGTACTGGATTTCAAAACCAAATAACTAGTATTTATTTTGCCAAAAAGTTGTTTTCCAAATAGTCCAATTTCTCGTTTATATAATCACTTCTAAAAAGTTTTTCCTAACAAAATTTCGACCTTGTGCAAACCAAAGATCTATTACTAAATACTACTTATTCCCACATCTAGTCACTCATTATGCTCACATTTTTACTATTCTCCCCAATTACCCAAAGACACCTCTTTTACAAGTCAACAAATTCTACTATTTCATATATGATATACCGTATAACTAGACCTGGCAATTTCAACCCATCTACTTGAGTTTGGGTTGTTTTGAGTTTAAAATTTGACCTTGTGTGTTAAAATGGGTTTAGTATAATTTTCAAGGGGGTTAGGATGGGTAATTTTAATTTTAGGAAATAAGTAAGTGGGTCAGGATGGGTATGTCAAAAAAAACAAATGGGTCAGGATGGGTATTTTTAGATAACCATATACAAATCTAAATTAAAACTCACCCAAGTTGATGCGTCATAGAAATCAATGTCAATAAAAACAAAAAATTATATCTTTTGCATTTGTTGATCACCCCAGTCGGTTCGAAACCGTTCGGGTCGTTAACGGACGGCAATATCGAAACAACACGGGTCGTTAACGAGACCGATCTCATCGAAACGGTTCGAGTCGTTAGCGGGTTTGATCGAGTGCAAACGGTCTGGGTTGTTGACCGGCTCGTTCGGGTCGAAAGGGTCCGGTTGTTGACGGGCCCGGTCGGGTCGAAAACGGTCCGTGTTGCTAACGGGATCGGTCAGGTCAAAACGGTCCGAGTCGCTAACGGGCCGAGTCGGGTCGAAACAGTACGGGTCGCTACGGACGGGTCAGGTTGAAACGGTCTGGGTCGTTACCGGGCCTGGTCGGTTCGAAACGGTCCGGGTCACTTCGGGACGGGTCAGGTTGAAACGGACTAGGTCGTTACCGGGCCCGGCCGGGTCGAAACAGTCCGGGTCGCTACGGGACGGGTCACGTTGAAACGGTCTGGGTCGTTACCGGGCCCGGTCGGGTCGAAACCGTCCGGGTAGCTACCGTGCCCGGCCGGGTCGAAACGGTCGGAGTCGCTACGGGACGGGTCAGGTTGAAACGGTCTGGGTCGTTACTGGGCCCGGTCGGGTCAAAACCGTTTGGGTCGCTACCGGGCCGGGCCGAGTCGAAACAGTCCGGGTCGCTACGGGACGGGTCAGGTTGAAACGGTCTGGGTCGTTTCCGGGCCCGGTCGGGTCGAAACCGTCCGGGTCGCTACCGGGACCGGTCGGGTCGAAACATTCCGGGTCGCTACGGGACGGGTCAGGTTAAAACGGTCTGGGTCGCTACCGGGCCCGGCCCGATCGAAACGGTCCGGGTCGCTACGGGACGGGTCACGTTGAAACGGTCTGGGTCGTTACCGGGCCCGGTCGGGTCGCTAACAGGCCCGACCGGGTCGAAACGGTCCGAGTCGCTACGGGACGGGTCAGGTTGAAACGGTCTGGGTCGTTACCGGGCCCGGTCGGGTCGAAACGGTCCGGGTCGCTACCGGGCCTGGTCGGGTTGAAACGGTCCGGGTCGCTACCGGGCCCGGCCGGGTCAAAACAGTCAGGGTCGCTACGGGACGGGTCAGGTTGAAACGGTCTGGGTCGTTACCGGGCCCGGTCGGGTCGAAACCGTCTGGGTCGCTACCGGGCCCGGTCGGGTCGAAACGGTCCGAGTCGCTACGGGACGGGTCAGGTTGAAACGGTCTGGGTCGTTACCGGGCTCGGTCGGTTCGAAACGGTCCGGGTCGCTACCGGGCCCGGTCGGGTCGAAACGGTCCGGGTCACTACCGGGTCCGGTCGGGTAGAAAGGGTTACGGTCGCTAACGTGCCCGGCCGGGTAGAAACGGTTCCGGTCGCTAACGGGCCCGACCGGGTTGAAACAGTCAGGGTCGCTACCGGGTAGAAACGGTTCCGGTCCCTAACGCTCCCGATCGGGTCAAAACGGTCTTGGTCGCTACCAGGCCGGCCGGGTAGACACGGTTCCGGTCGTTAACGGGCCCGGTCGGGTCGAAACGGTTCGGGTCGCTACCGGGCCCGACCGGGTAGAAACGGTTCCGGTCGCTAACGGTCCTAGTCGCTATCGGGTCCGGCCGGGTAGAAACGGTTTCGGTCGCTAACGGGCCCGGCCAGGTGGAAAGGGTCAGGGTCGCTACCGGGCTCGACCGGGTAGAAACAGTTCCGGTCGCTAACGGTCTCGATCGGGTCGAAACGGTCTTGGTCGCTACCGGGTCGGCCGGGTAGAAACGGTTCCGGTCGCTAACGGGCCCGGTCGGGTCGAAACGGTCCAGGTTGCTACCGGGCCCGGCCGGGTTGAAACGGTTCCGATCGCTAACGGGCCCGACCAGGTCGAAATGGTCCTGGTCGCTATTTTAGTTTCTTAACTTTTTTATTTTTTATTGTTATTTTAATTTTAATCTATTTTGATGTGAACCTATCCTAATCCAACCCATCTAGACCCAAACCCATCCTGACCTAACCCATCCTAACCTATTTTTTTAATTTACCCATCTTGACCCATACCCATCCTAACCCAAACCCATCCGGACCTAACCCATCCTAACCTATTTTTTTAATTTACCCATCTTGACCCATACCCATCCTAACCCAAACCCATCCTGACCCAACAACCAACCCAACCCAACCTACCATTTTGCCACCCATACGTATAACTGTTTATTTTCCCAAAATTTCTATATGTTATACAAATATACTTACCTATCTTCAATTTTCACTATTTCATACCGTATAAATACTTACTTTCCTAAAATTCTTACTATTTCTTATACACAGTATACTTACCTACCTTCACAAGATTTTTTTTACTATTTCATGCATGTTATACTATATATTCACTTACTTTTCCAAAATTTGCTGCATCAACTCCATATACAAACCTATTTATACGTACCCTATATTTCACTATTTACAAAATGCTTATGTCGGTTAAGTTCTCAAATTTCTACGTGCAACCTTAGGTAAAATTTTAAAATTACTTCTCTTACGAGCATAATTAGCGCACAAGTAACTAGATACCTTATTCGCTTTAAACATAATAAACTAACAAGCCTTGTTCTCATATCAAACCACTTACCTATTTTTCAAAAGGTTGACTCTTAACTAAATTTCGAGACGAAATTTCCTAAAGTATGGGAGACTGTAATATCGCGTGATTTTTACTTTTTTACATGTATTTTAAATTCTATATTTAACAAAGTCCAAGTTCGCCTCTATTCGCTTAGTTTATGTTACTCCTACCAATTCGTGACGAATCGTCATTATAATTTATCCTATTCAATTTGGACGTTATAACAAGAAACTCATTTAGTTAAGATCTTAATATATATTTATTTTTTTTATAATAAATCATATATATATATATATAATAATACTTTTATATAAAAAAAGAAAAAAAAAAGAAAAGGAAAAACGAAAACTTTTAAGTTTTCATTTGACTTTTCCAAAACAACATTTCCGTCCATTTTTTTTATTTGATTATTATTAATTTTTTTTTTCTTTTGAGGTATATATATCTCCCACCTAATTCACTCCTAACCACCCTAATTACTTCATTAAATACCTCACCCCTTTACCCCAACTATAAATACACCACTCCCTACCCATTCTAACACTTGCTCAATCCTAAATCACTCTCTAAACCACTCTAAACCTCCAAATTCTTCAAGAAATCCAAGTGTTTGAAGCCTACTTCTAAGTGAGTTTTCTCATTTTAAACTCCAACTTTCATATTCTTTCTTCATCTCTCCTCTTCTTCTAACCCCTTAGGGAAACCTCTAGGACCTTGCTCTTGTTTGCTATGGCAAATAAATATGAGTAGGACACCAAAAGGAGGCCTCAAAGGTGGTTCATCATCTATTGTTTTTATGCACTAGAAGGTTAGTGATACCAACCAAGTTCTCCAACAACTTAATGTTGGATGGACTCGTGTTATGGTTAATGGTTGACAAAGGAAAGCCAAGGCTCATCCAAACTAAGTCACCATACACTACTTTAATCTCCTAGTTATATTATGTAAATACTAAAATATATATACTTTCAAAACTCTACTAATCTAATAACTTGGAAGGTTTGTGGATACATCCCTACCTTACCAATACTTGACTCTCTTGACCATCCGAATCACCTTTATGGTGGTTTGTGTTTTGGTTAGCCTTAAAGGCACTACTTGACTCTCATGACCATCCGAATCACCTTTATGGTGGTTTGTGTTTTTGTTCGCCTAAAAGGCTTGCTTGACTCTCTTGAATCTAATAATCCAACTCTTGAACCTAAAACGCCTTCCATTCTTAATTCTAGTTAATCGGAGTGAAAGCTTAATCTTCCAAGACTTATCTTTGGAACTATATCAAGACGCACCCAAAGGTGAGTTCATACTTGTCCCCCTTTTATTCTTTATTCTTTGGGGCTCAACATGTATCACTATCAAAACTTAAACGATTTCATACTCTTAAAACTATTATGCTCAATCTAAATGCTATTATGCTATGCTATGCTAGAATTCAAAGTCTTACATACAAATGTACGATTAGTTAACAACCCACCTTACATGTATAGCGCTATAGGTTGACACGCCGCCCTCTTTATGGGTCATGATAAGATGAAGTCTTTTGTGTTATCGAGTGTTGTTGCCGTTTGTATGGTTCTACATGCATATGCCTATAACATGATGATTCGAGTAGATTTTCTTATACTATGTACTTAGACTCAAAACTAGTATGCTCACCAATGCTTTATATGTTGACGGATATTTTATACATGTTGCAGGAAATATTTAATGCAGGTTTATCAAGAAAAACTACTTAGGAATGGACTAGAAACACACGCTAGTTTAAATTCTATATTTTGATGTTGTATTTTCCATTTTATGAAACAATTTGTGTTATGTTATCTTTTTAGACAATGATTATGCTATGAATAAAATTTTATCTTTAAATTATATTGTCACGAATTCTAGTGTCATGAAGTTTTTGAACAATTTACCACAAGTCTCGCCCCGATGTATTCCGCCATCGGTTGGGGTGTTACAGTAGGGGCTTAGGAATGTGTTTTTTTTTGTCTTACATACGTGTCGGTAGAAATTCAAATTGGCTTACGTTTCGACGTAAACTCTTTTTTTTAAATGAGTCGGTCGAATATAATACGTGTGCACAGTGGGTTTTTTTTGTCTTTATATGTAGCTCCTTTTGGGTATGGGCTTAGGAATCGGTTTTTTTTTCTTTTGGGTTTTGTCTGGGCTTAGATATAGTTTTTTTATTTGGTTTTGTCTTTATATACATACGTGTCGGTAGAAATTCAAATTGGCTTACGTTTCGACGTAAATTTTTTTTTAATGAGTCAGCCGAAGTTATTATTGAATGCGTAAATACAAGCTGGGCCCCGCAACGTGGGCCGGGTAACAACCACTTATATATATGATGGGGACGAGAGTTGCAAGGGGAGTTGATGGCTATTTAATGGAGATACATACGACTGATTGCAGAGAAGGTTGGAACTCAAGAATTGATAAGAGAAGAAAAACCATGACTGGCTAAATCTTTTGTAACTTTCTTTAGACGAACGGTTCGTATAGGTTTCACACTTATTCAGTTTATTACAATATTGGATCTTATTTTTATGTGATGACAAACATATAAATTCGATTGATGCATTAGTTAGTTTAAACAATTTGATTTGTGTTTTGAGTCATTTCTTTACAACTTGTTCGGTTGACGACAAAACTTAGTAGCGGGTTGTGTGACATAAAGAAGGTTGGCTTGATGTTTTCAATGTAGTTAATAGGGTTTGATGACAAGAACCTGTGCTACTAGCTAGTTAATTAATTTCCAAAACTATGTCTATGTAGTTCCCGATCGATAAACTAAAAACCGTGTGAAACCTAGAACTCGGAGTTTAAAGGAGGTTACGTTTTTCTTGTTATTGTTCTTAATCCAATATCAAAGTTATTGGTTTTTTCAATTTTCAAAACAATCAAAGCAATTAATTAGTTAAATAACGAAGTTAGTTAAAAAAAATAGGGTTAGGATCAAATACACAGTGAAAGAAAAATAGGAAGTCGTGGGAAGGGTATCAAACGGACTCCGATTGAACTCATTCAAACGACATTGGAACCGTCTCATCGAAACCTACGATGTTAGATTTTAGGTCTTCGTTTTTTTTATTTTTAGCTTGTGATTTTTAGAATATACCTTATATCATTGTGTCTTTTATGTAGCATTGTGTCTTTTTCTTATTTTCATCATTGTGTCATTTGTGCAATTCGTTGCGTTTTTTTTTCTTCTGCATTGTGTTATATTTTTCGGCATTGTGTTATATTTTGTGGTGCATTGTGTCATATTTCGTGATCTATTGTGTTTTTTGTATCCTTCTCACCCTTCTCATTTTTGTTACACTGTGTAGAATAACTTGATCCATATACTTTCCACTAATTCCCTGGAGTTAATTGCAGTTTTCGTCCCCGTGGTTTGCTTAAACTAACAGGTTCAGCCCAGGCTTAACACCCTGAGTACATGTGCTTTCATTTTCTAACAGTTTACATCCCTGAGACTAACGCCGTTAATTATTCCGTTAGTTTTTTTGGGTAAATTGACTAATATACCCCCATCTTCTCCAACTACCACCTACAACACCACCTACAACACCAATCACCACCACCACCACCACCACCTGCAACACCACCTTCACAGCAACCCTAGACTATTATACCCTCCCCCATCTTCTCCAACCAACCCACCCACCACCACCTGCAACCCCACCACCATCTCCACCGCCGGCCGCCGCCGTCTTCTTTCCTCTCCGGTGAGTTACTTCCTCAACCCGATGATACAACCCTCTCCTCCTCTGTCTTTGCTGTGAACCAATCGAACCCATACATCTTCTCGTGACAACCCGGTAATCAGTCAATTTACCCAATCATATCATTGAATGTTGGTGGTGTTGGATGTGAATCGTTGGTTGGGGTCTGCAATTGAGGTCATCCTCTGTTAGGTTAGGTATCTGCTATGTTTGGTCATGGAAGCAAAACGAGAGCCTTGTACAATGTAATGTAAAAAAGGGGCAGGTTAATAAAATGAAGGTGAATTCGTTAGGGTGAATTAAATTTGGGGCAAAGCTTAATGTGACTGACTAGCTGGAATGAATGGTGTAAGGAAGGGTTGGAGTGAAGGCTGATGATGATGGATGGTCTTATGCAGGTAGAAGGAAGGGTTGGAGTGAAGGTGGTGGTGGTGGTGGTGGTGATTGGGGTTGCAGGTGGTGTTGTAGGTGGTGGTTGGAGAAGATGGGGGTATCTTAGTCAATTTACCCAAAAAACTAACGGAATAATTAACGGCGTTAGTCTCAGGATGTAAACTGTTAGAAAATGAAAGCACAGGTACTCAGGGTGTTAAGCCTGGGCTAAACCTGTTAGTTTAGGCAAACCACAGAGACGAAAACTGCAATTAACTCTAATCCCTGTGAGGACAACCTTACTTTCCACTTACTACGTATTTTCATTACTTTTGACCGACCAAACGGTATCGATCAACCCTCAACTTAACCCTTCTATCACACTAGCAAGACGCCACTATTGCTCGAATACATTTATCCAATTCCTCTATTTCAACATCAGAAGCTGGATTCCTTTTCCACTCCCACGTAATAATAATAAAACATTTTGAGCTATTCTTGAATCTCAACAAATTTAAACGCTTGAACACAAATTTAAACAAAGCTCATATCTCAATACACAAGTTACAAGTATGAACAAACTTATTCTTAAATCCGTAAACAAAGATGAATGTTAAAATCATAAAAACCAAACCCAAAAAGACACACTAACAAAAATTTTAATGTCGAAACACAGATGTACCAATCTTTAAAATAACCCTATATACCTTCGAGGGAGAAGAAGGTAAAAAACACAAAACACAACATTATGAAGTCAAATTTTGAAATCCATAAAGAATTAAATATTGTTCAATGGCATAACTATAGAGTTAGATAACCGAGACAAGTAACTTCCTAGCCTATCAAATTTCGGTTTTGTTGTTAGTAAAAAAATAAAAATCATGAAAAAAAAATCTTCTTTTGATGCATTATACATGTATAGTGATGTGATAAATAAATCACCCTTTAGCCATGAGATACACATGTATTATCTATTCATTTATAGAGTGGAAGTATTTAAGGTTTAGGCAAGTAAAAGGAGGCTCGCGTATCTCATAACTATATGCAGGAAATTATTCTAACATGACATATTTCAGTACAATCTTTGCAGCTAGCGATATCTATCCCCAAATATTGGACACATCTATACATGTATATTAGAAGGTAAAAGTTTTGACCCATGCCACTTACAAAAACGGGTTGATTTGGGCTTTATCTATAGCGGGGGAATGGGTCAAGCTAAAGATTAAACTACAAAAAAAAATGGATCTGATGGGTTGAGCTACTGAAGCGGGCCAAAAGTCATTCAAAGGGTATTCACATGCATAAAAAACTTCATATATTGCTTAATTAAGAAGGTTCAGATTGTAGGGTTAGGATCAAATACACAGTGAAAGAAAATTAGAAAGTCATAGGAAGGGTATCAAACGGACTCCGATTGAACTCATTCAAGCCGCATTGGAACGTCTTATAGAACCCTACGACGTCAGTTTTTAGGTCTTCGTTTTTTGGGGTTTTAGCTTGTAGTTTTTTAGAATATGCCTTGTATCATTGTGTCTTTTATGTACCATCGTGTCTTTTTCTTATTTTCATTATTGTGTCATTTTTTCAATTCATTGTGTTTTTTTCTTCAGCATTGTGTTATATTTTTTGGCATTGTGTTATATTTTGTGGCTTATTGTGTCATATCTCATTATCTATTGTGTTTTTTGTATCCTTCTCACCCTTCTCATTTTTTGTAGTCTTTATAGAATAACCAAACCCTCATATTGTAATTGTAGTAATATAGTTTTTCCAATCAATTTTTACACATTAACTACTTGTAAAGTTCAGAAAAAATGAATACAACAATTGATTGCAGCTCAACCAAACCCGGGTTAGCCCATTTAGGATCATTTGAAAGTTCTAAGTTTTCACTCATTATCCATTCCGTCCATTGTGTTATCCCTTCTAGGTTATTTTGCAATAATGTGGTTTCTTAGAATGAATTCGTTAACCCCACCCCAAATTAATAAATAAACTAAAATCAGTAAAATCATATATATCCAACTGATTGGTTAAGTAACCCGTACCTTGTGTATTAACTGATGCATACTTGGTTGATATGATACTTTTATTAATAGAAATCTTGTCCTTTTAATATTGATGATACTTTTTTTTTATAATGTTTAGCAAGTTGAGTCATCGCTCATCTTAATAGACCATAGTAGTTTGTACAAGAATAAAGAAAGCCAAAGAAGATGGAAGATTGAGGTAAATGCGTAACTCTCAATTTTATTGCTTTTTATCTCTAATATGTTGCTGATCTGTAGATGCATTTGAAAGCCTAGCTGCAGCAAGAAAAGCTGCAATATCTGGTTCGATTTTATAAGGTTATCAACATTCTCTAAGGGTAAATTAGTGACTAGCAAGCTAGATGCCGTCTTAGTTGTATTTTGTTAATCTTTTCGTTTAGGAAGCATTGTGATTAGTTTACGCCTCCTTGGTTTACAGGTCAAGTTATAGACTTTTCTTATATAAACTAATGGTTTGTCAAACTGGCTCATTAAGTAATTGTTGCAATGAATGGTTCGACTTATTTAGCTACTTATTTATGCTCTACCCATTTGACCCGTTAGATAAAAATTAACCTAAGTAGACCATTTGCAAAGTAAACGGGTCAAAACTATTATCTCTATTGGTGAAATGGGGAGGGTAAAGATGGAAAATTTGACCACTTTGCTTAATGTGAGTCCTGTTTTGCAACAAACCTGGACATTAAAAGTTAAGAGTGAATAATATTTGAACTGTTTGTTAATGTGAACTTAATTTTGTTCTGTTCCGGTATAGTCTTAAGTCTTGAGCATTTAGAAGGCTGCTGCAGATCAAAACAATTTTTTTATTTTTAATTTAATCAATGACAACGACACTAGATATGAGTTTTGGGTTGAGGAACCTGATCTGGCTCACTTAGACTGTTAAACGACCTAACCTGATATGTTTTAACTTGTTATATCAAGATGACCCGGCACATTTTGTCCAAACCAGTTACCCAATTTGACCAGACCAGTTTTGACCCGCATGATGATCACCATAACCCATCTTCACCACCATTTTTTGAAGAACTATAGTGTCGTGCAAAACAACAAAGTTCTACTGATTGAAAGTCGCTCTTCTAATAACTACTTACCACGGACTATTGTCACTTATTTTACGTACGTCTGATTATTAACACTTAAGTCATTTCTGAGTGCTATTTCCTTTTTCTTTTATTTTTTTTGCAGATATGATGCTATCAAATAAGATGGTTGATACCTGTCAAGGATCATATCTGACTTTTATCACATGCCACCGCAACTCTCTCAAATGGCTGCCTTTATTCAGGTGGTTCGACTTTGATGTCAAGTTGTAGGGATGTGTTGCCAGAGGTAACAATTAAACATTTTGGCTTTTATTAATAGACTCTAATAGTCTTGTATAATCCTTTAGTTACATTCAGTTTTTTTTTTATTTATTTCCCAAACAAAAGAGGTTTGGGTTAAGCTTGAATGTTTTATCAGCTGAACCACAACCAACCAAAAGCGAATGCCCATCAAGAAACTGGTTTGTTTTCTTCTTTATTTGTTGGATATAAAGTTCTCCTATAACATTTGTATTGATTAACTTGTTTTTGCTGAAATACCATGAGATGTATTGGAAATTGAAATTACTTGACAAAGAAATGTGTTTAAACTTTTATAATTTCTAAGCTTTTGACTGTGAAGTGATTTTAAAAGAAATAATGTTAAAGGCTTGGTGCGCCTCAGGCGGGGGCGCAACTAGGCTCCATCCATGTCGCGTTTCCGCTCATCGCTTTGACAAAATAAATAGGCACACAAAAGGCACACTTTTTAGGATTCATTATGGGATTTTTGGTCGTGAGGCACACACTTTTTTTTTATCCTCAGAGTTTTTATACATAAACATGTTGTACCTTAGGTTTATTGGCTTGTACATGTAAGTAAAATCATATTAGAACATTAGTTATAGCTATATCTTTAGGTTAGGGAAGCTAAAAGCTATCGGATATATAAAATAATTTATATAGTTGCTTTGCGCCTCGGGTTCAAAAAGCCCATTGGGGGAGGGTGCCACCTAGCTCCCTGATGCCTTCCCCCAACTCACACCCCATAGCCTCCTTCATGTTTTGTTTTACTTTTGTAACATGGAATCTAGCGCCTACTTCACCGATGAGCGTGATGATACGTTAAATATGTTTGAAATTTTCTTGTTAGATGGAATGATTGTCTCTAAAATGTTCTTTGCAGGGGTGTGTTTGTTTGGTGCCTTCAGCTTTTTGCTATAAAGAAACCTTAAACGGGTCGAACTGGAAAGGGAAACACCAAGAAGCCCAAAAAATAAGGTATGTAACGGGTTAGGTCGGGTCAGGTTTATCTTAACCACCTCTTGTCATTCTTTTTTATTTAATTTATTATTTAGTTCATATAATTAATTTAATCTTCAGTAATCATAAATTTCATATTAGAAAATTTAAAGGATAGACAATTTAAATGTTAAATAAAATGATAGAATATTGATAGGTGTCATCTTTTCTGTATGAATATATATGTAGTTCTGAAAGCCCAAGAGTTGAGGGTTTAGTTATCACACACTCTCAAACACAGCATGGGATATGAACCATCTGATGTTTATCTTCATACGTGCATATGGATAAGGGAAATGGGATATGAGAAATCAGCTGCAATGGATGCTACTTGACAATTGAGAGAAAGCACCTAGATGCATTATGCATATATGTATTTTTAGCAAAATTTTACCTTGAAATTAAAAAATGTATTTATTCATGTATGACTTCCCCTGTCACGAGAAATAGTTTATTTACTGAGATATGGAAGGCTCATGGCAAAGATAGGCCACACCTATGTAACAAATTACAAATTACATAACTAACGTACTATACAATATATCACGAGAGGAGCCATAAAGTTATAGAAAATCAGTGCTCGTAAATTGTGGCCGTCGCATCGCGCGGGTTTCTTCCTAGTTGCAACCAATGGACCTCCAAGTTTACGGGTATTTTTCTATATAAATCTTTATTATTATGTTTTTGTGAAATGTTACTTGTACTATTGTGACTAGAGTTTGATATATGTTTGTTGAAAACTAAAATCTAGGTGGGGGATGAAGTTGTTCTCAAAAGCATTATAAACTCTACTGAGATTGTAGCAAGAGGATGGGTGAAGAGCTTGGGCCCAAATGAGCTAGTTGGTGGTACAGAGATTGGACCAGAATGGTGTGAGGTAAACGTTCTAGTAGCAATAAAAATAGATGAAAAGTTGGTGAGACCATATGGGTTATTTTCCACAATTCAAGATTGTATTGGTGCCAACATTGCATGGCCTTGTCCTTTCATCTCGGTATGTATTTATTAATCTTGTGATACGAATAATTTTAATTATTTGGAACTTAAGGCTTATACATGGATGGTTTATTTGTAGGTAGTTCGTGAGGATTGAAGACGCATGATGACTCATGATTCTATGCTGCTTGTTTCTTTCATTGCTTTTAATTTCTTTGTTAAATGTTACAAGAGTTTATGTTGGATAAATTTATGTTTAGTGTTTTTGTTATGAATATGTTTATTTGAAATATAATAAAGTTTTTTTTCTTTCATTAGTTGATGTTATATATAGTATATCATAAAATTGTGTGTGTGAATGTTTAAAAAAACGTTGTATCATATGACTTGTTAGGACTTTGAAATTTTGTCCTATTTAACTTGTTAGAACATTGTAAAAGTGTTCGAATATGCTTTTCTTAGGACGCTATATTGTTTGTTCATTAATATATTATGCGACCATAAAATTGGTTTCATAATCTTATTTGAGATATTAGGACCCCTTTTTTGGTACTAATGCTCCTATAATGTTACATCATAAGGGTCCTATAAATTAATTTTTTAGGACTCTTGTATGTGTATTAAAAGATTAAAACTAGGTAAGCACATGTTAAAACCTTGTAAAAGTGTCCTAATATGTTTTATTAGAAGTTTTTTTTGGGACATATTATGCGACCATAAACTTGGTTTCATAATCTTATTTGAGATATTAGGACGCTTTTTAAGTTTCGTGACTTATTATGACCCCCTTACATGAAACGCTTTTACCGTTGGTCCTATTAAATAAAAGGTCCTATAAAATAACATTTTAGGACGCTTTTGTGCGTACTAAAAACCCATTTTTGTTGTAGTGACCTTTCACAGTAAACTACATACTGATCATAAAAAATGTGAAATAATCGGGGTAATTAAATAAATTTTATTAGTTACAAAACATAAGTGATATTACTAACTATACAAAGGTACCATGGCCAAAATTTAAAGCAACAGATCAAAAATGTAGTTGCTTGCAAGCCGCAAACTGTTGGGATCAACCAGATCAAAAAAGCAAAACACACAAAGATTTTGTGAGAACTCCCCACGACTCTTTCACCATATTTTCTAAACAATCCAAAAAACAAAAAGCAGGAAAGAAGGAGAAGGACAACGCACCTTTGGAAAAGTTCACGAGATAGCACAGTAGGACAGGACGCCGGAAGGATAAAGGAAAAGGAAGAGAGATTGAAAGAGAAACAGTAAAATGAGAGGAGAAAAAGTAAAAACAGGGTTTATATAGGGATTGAAACAACCGTTGAGATGGCCAAGATGAAATGAGCGGTCCAGATCACTCCGGGAAACGAACCGCCATCACATCAATAACTCCATCATGTGGCCATAAGGACATCCACGTGTCCCTAGCGTACAAAGCAAGCTTCTGGACAGCTGGCCTCGACACGTGTTGACATCCCTCACAAATCCTTCAAAAACCGTAACACAACCAAGTGACCGTACGAAATCCTAAGTCCAACAAGTTACAAGTAACTCGAGGACTTGGGAAGACATGAAGAGGTATAAACAATTATACCGCGGCTTACGTGCCTGTGAATCGGTCACACCTAAGTCCAACAAGTTACAAGTAACTTGAGGACTTGGGAAGACATGAAGAGGTATAAACAATTATACCGCGGCTTACATGCCTGTGAATCGGTCACACCTAAGTCCAACAAGTTACAAATAACTTGAGGACTTGGGAAGACATGAAGAGGTATAAACAATTATACCGCGGCTTATGTGCCTATGAATCGGTCACACTTAAGTCCAACAAGTTACAAGTAACTTGGGGACTTGGGAAGACATGAAGAGGTATAAACAATTATACCGCGGCTTACCTCATAAGCACGAGCCAAGGACACAAGGACGTGGCATGATGATTCCACTAAAGGAAGTACAGCTCACTCCCGGAAGTCAAAAGGTTCCGGATGATAGTACAAAGAGGGTCCGAAGCAAAGTACAACTTTGCTGACCACTATAAATACTCCCTCCAAAGTACAATCAACACACGAATGCATACACTCCGAATCTCACTTTCTCTCTCTACTTTCTCTCACTAAACAAATACTTATCCTCACGCCGGAGGGTGGTTACAGAGAGGCCCTCCCTCCTCCTCTGTAACGAGCCTAACGGTCTTTTACCTTGTGCAGGTTTAAGCTTAGGTTCGGAGCATTCCAGATCCATCTCAAGTCGTACCTGTTTTAACTGTAATTGCAGGTTCGTCCACTTTTTGGATCTTCAATTGGCGCCATCCGTTTGTACAACCGTTTTCTGTACCCTTAAAAGGTAAAGATTGCGACGGTTTTTCCCATGGCGGCTTCATCTGAAGGTTTTGTTATCGAAGATGTCACAAATACTGAACATGGCGACGGAGCAACCACTGTTGCGGCCTCTGTTGTCCTAACCCCGTCCGCAGGGCTCACCAACACGGACAGACGTTTCATGCCCATACAGAGTTCGGTGGGCAACACCTCCCGAACAAGTCAAGATACCGCACCGGAGTTTGACGTAGACTTTCTACTCAAGAATCGTGATTTCTTGTTGCAGCTTAAAGCACAACAAGAAAAGGAAGCAAAACTTAAAAGTGTGCAGGTAAACCTATTCTCCGCCGATGGAGTTCAAGCATCCTCCGGGCATGGTCCGGGCCCTGTTGCACAAGTCACCTACTCCACCGTGGTTACCACTCCCGATCTAGGGACCCCGCAAGGGAGCTGCTTCCCATCGGGACACCACGGAGTCATACAGCCTGTCACCACCGTAGCAAAGCAAAGACCAGCCGTCACTACAGCAGAAGATGACCTTACCACTCCTTATCGCCCAGCCTATATGGCTGCATACTCCAAATTCGCACCCCGTATCGCCAGTGCTCCTCTACCAGCAAAACTCAAAATGCCCACAACGATAAAAAGATATGATGGAACGACGGATCCGGATGATCACATTCATGATTTTGGAGGAGCCGCAGAAATCGAACTATGGCCCATGCCCGCATGGTGTCACATGTTCGCCCAAACCCTTACGGGGGCGGCCAGGGTGTGGTTCGACGGTTTGGCACCAGGTGAGATCGCGAATTGGACGGAACTTCGCCGCGCTTTTCTACAAAATTTTTCCCAACAATGGAGATGCTCGAAAGACATCACCGAGATCCACAACATTCGTAGAAAAGACGGCGAGTCATTGGAAAGGTTCATTGACAGGTTCAACAAGGAGAGTATGCAGATCAGTGGAGCTGTTGATCAACTACGGATATCCGGTTTTTGCCACGGAGTCCGAAATAACCAGCTTGTGGAAAAGCTACATGAGGATCTCCCAAAAACCATGGAAGTTTTAATGGAGCGGGCACGAGCCTTTGCTCGAGGAAAAAGTGCTTGTAGCCAAACGTATGACAACGAGTACCGTTCCTCCTCAAGAAGCAGCTCATGGAAGAAAGGCTCGGGAGCCCCAAGTTCGGAGCGAAGCAACTCCTGGGGTAAAAAACAGATCCCAACCTTACTCCCGAAGCGATAAAAGTTCCACCGGTCGAAGCTCCTCCTCACATCGGGGGTCAACCTATTCCGAGCTATTAAAGTCTCCCAGTGAAATACTCAGCACGGAAAACGTCGATTTCCCCAAACCCCCGAGGCAAAAACCCACATCTGACAAGAACACCAAGAAATATTGTGATTACCATCGAGCTAGGGGACATGACACGGATGACTGTTGGTCCCTAAAGCAAGAAATTGAGAACGCCCTTAAAGCGGGCAAGTTGTCACATCTGGTGAAAGAAATCAAAGAAGGAAAGGCGAGCGTTGCAAACATCCCCAATCCGAATGATCAAGCGGGAATACATATGATCCGAACCCTCAAGAAGCAGGGGGTTAAAAGGAACAACGATCATGTCGCGGCATGGATGGCCCAACCCATAACCTTCCCTTCCATCTCGCCGGATGACTACAAGGAAGGTCCGATCATTGTATCCGGGATCGTGGCCAGCCATAAAACTCACCGAATCTATGTGGACGGAGGAAGTGCCTCCGAGATAATGTACCTTCAATGTTTCCAGTTGCTAGCAGAGGCTTCACAACAGCGATTGATCCCTGTCTCCATGCCCCTCATAAGCTTTTCGGGGGAAATTGTCCAACCAATCGGACAATTATCCCTCCCAGTTACGTTCGGTTCCGGATCATTACAAAGAACAGTTATTCTGACCTTTTTGGTGGTAGGTTCAAGATCAGTGCACAATATCATATTGGGTAGGCCCGGGATGAAAGCATTCGGGATGGTAACATCTACCATCCACGGAGCCTTAAAATTCCCCACAGAAAAAGGGATAGCTACCCTAGAATCTGAAGTTGGGCTCGGTATATCCGAAGTACGACAGTCTTTGGGTTCGGGGCAGGATGATGATAACTCAGTAGGAACGGGGGCTGCAGTTGTTGAAAAATGGTCGGTACATCCAAGATTTCCGGAACAGAAACTATCTGTTGGTACACAGCTCCCCACCAAAGCCCGAGAAAAGCTATGGAATCTACTCTCAAACTCACTGGATGTTTTTGCATGGGAACACTCGGATATGACCGGGGTCCCAAGAAGCTTGGCGGAGCACAAGTTAAACACTTATCCCGGTATAAAACCGGTAGCCCAGAAGAAACGGAGTATGGCTCCTGATCGTGTCAAAGCCATTGCTGAAGATGTAAAGAACCTGTTGAATGCTGGTATAATCCGGGAAGTACGGTATCAAACTTGGGTAGCCAATCCCGTGCTTGTTAAAAAGCAGGATGGAGCCTGGAGAATGTGCGTTGATTTCAAAGATCTGAATAACGCATGTCCAAAAGACTGTTATCCTCTCCCAGAGATTGATGTAAAGGTAGATGCTGTGGCCGGGTTTCGATTGAAATGTTTTCTTGACGCCTATAAAGGCTACCACCAGATACAGATGGCCGAAGGTGATGAAGACAAAACAGCATTCGTCACGAACAACGGCCTGTATTGTTATACTAAAATGCCGTTCGGACTTAAAAATGCTGGGGCTACGTATCAAAGATTGATGGATTCAGCCTTCAAAGACCAGATAGGAAAGAATCTCGAAGTTTACGTAGATGATGTGGTGATAAAAAGTACGACCGAAGATTCCATGATCGAAGATATCAAGGAAACATTTGCCAAACTCCGGGAGATCAACATGAAGTTGAATCCCAAGAAGTGTTCTTTCGGTCTCGAAGAAGGGAAGTTTTTGGGAGTATTGATGGCCCGGGATGGCTTAAAAGCCAACCCAGAGAAGGTCGAAGCAGTTTTAAAAATGCAACCGCCCAAGTGCCTAAAGGAGATGCAGTCCCTAAATGGGCGTCTTGTAGCTTTACACCGCTTTCTCTCCAAAGCCGCGGAAAAAACGCTCCCCTTCATGAACGTCCTAAAAAAAGAGTCTGGGAAAAGAGAAGTTCGAATGGACCACAGAGGCAGATTCCGCCTTTACAGAGTTGAAGAAATGCCTGGTAAATTTGCCCGTCCTAACTGCGCCCGAACCAGGCGAAACACTGACAGTGTATCTTTCAGCTTCGGAAGGAGCAATATGTTCCGTCCTTATTGTCACCAGAGCTACGGTCCAACGCCCTGTATACTACATCAGCAGGGCCCTCCGAGAGTATGAAGTCCGTTACCCAATTCTTGAAAAATTGGCATTAGCTCTCGTACACGCCTCTAGAAGACTCCGTCGATACTTCCAAGCTTTCAACATCGAGGTACAATCAGAACAACCGATACTCAGTATATTGAGAAAGCCGGAAGCCTCTGGAAGAATGACCAAATGGGCTATTGAGCTCGGCGCTTTCGACATAACTTATAAAACCAGAGGTCCGGTTAAAGGACAGGCGGTGGCCGACTTTTTGGTGGAGATTCCCAAAAATCTGATGATCGAATCACAGAGTCCTTCGGAACCCACATGGTCCTTGCATACTGACGGGGCCTCGGGAACGGAAGGGTCAGGAGCGGGGTTGGTCCTACAAGAAGCCGAAGGGTGTGAGATGCTCTACGCAATTCGGCTAAACTTCAAAAGCTCGAATAATGAAGCCGAGTATGAAGCGCTCCTGGCTGGGCTGCGACTGGCCATTAAAGTCGGAGCCAAAAAGGTACAAGTATACCGTAATAATCACTAAGACTCCCTGCTAAATGCAAAGTATAATAAAATCTAAGATGCGTATACCTCTTGTAGGTTATAGCACATGTCGATTCTTTGCTAGTAGCAAACCAGATATCTGGGGAATATGAGGCTAAAGAACCAAACATGATTCTTTACTTAGCCGAGGTATGAGATCAATTAGAATCTCCTAAGCCTTCGAACCCCCAATAAGAAATCGACTAATCATTGCTTCATAATGCAGGCTAAAAAACTGATGAAGCAGTTTGAAGCATGCCAGGTGGTACACATTCCTGGAAGCAAAAACAAGAAAGCAGACGCCTTGAGTAAACTAGCTGCCATAACCACTGATATTGCGAACCAAGAAGTGCACATGGAAGGCCTACAAAGCTCAACAGTCCATGCGGCCGAAGTCTTATCAATAAGCTCACCAGCAGACAGTTGGATGACCCCTATAATACAATACCTGACCAATGATGCTGTCCCGGAAGACAAAGCGAAGGCTCGAAAGTTAAAAGTCAAAGCGCTCCAGTACCAGATGATCGACGGACAGTTGTACCGAAGAACCTTTCTAGGACCACTTCTCAAATGTGTGGATTTGAACGAAGCTGCGTACGTCATTCAAGAAATCCATAGGGGGATATGTGGAATACACTCCAGTCCTAGAATGATGGTGGCCAAGATAATGAATGCCGGATACTTCTGGCCGGGAATGCATAACAGTGCAGTATCCGAGCTCCAGAAATGCAATGAATGCCAAAGGCACGCGCCAGTTAGTCTTCGAGCCAAGAATAACCTGATTCCGGTAACAGCAGCATGGCCGTTCCAACAATGGGGCATCGACATTGTCGGACCTTTCCCCAAGTCCACCGGAGGTATGAAAATTTTTGCTGGTGGCTGTGGACTACTTCACAAAGTGGGTCGAAGCTCGACCACTCTCCAAGATCTCGGGGAAGGAAGTAAAAAAGTTCGTCTGGGAGCAGATAGTGTGCCGCTTTGGGTTACCCCAAACTATAATCAGTGACAACGGAAAGCAGTTTGCAGACAACCCCTTCAAAAAGTGGTGTCAAGATTTGCATATCCAACAGTCATTTGCCTCGGTGGCCCATCCGCAGGCGAATGGTCAAGTGGAACGCATAAATAGGAGCTTGGTTGAGGGGATAAAGAAGAGGTTGGGAAGAAAGAAAAGTGTTTGGGTCGATGAACTCCCCAACGTTCTATGGGCACATCGGACCTTCACTAAAACCAGCACGGGAGAAACACCCTTCAGTCTCACATACGGGACTGAAGCAGTCATACCGGTGGAGATCGGTTCCCCCTCCTCTCGAGTCCAAAGCATTGAAAATAATGATCAAGAACTACGCTTAAATCTTGACTTGCTAGACGAAAGAAGGGAAGCCGCGGCTATAAAAGAAGCCCGGTACAAGCAAAAATTGGAGAAATTCTATAACTCCAGGGTGAAAGAAATTCGATTCAAACCCGGAGATTATGTGTTCCGGTGCAACGAGGCCAGCGGTGCAGAAAAAGGAAAGATGGCCGCATCATGGGAAGGGCCGTACATCATAAAAACCGCAGGTGGGAAGGGTGCTTACACCCTTCAAACCTTAGAAGGAAAAGATATACCTCGCACCTGAAACGGTGTCCATTTGAAAAAATGCTATATGTAAGCATTGCCAGCTAGTTTTATAAGTTACATTTCATTTTTCCATTGTAATGTGGGATGTGCCATTCCCCACTTTCCTTTCTCTTGTAATCATCCGGGATGTAACATGCCCCGGCAAAGCATTAATAATAAGCTGGTTTTTTCACTAAAAAACTCTAAGGTGCTAATAGGAGCCGGAGCTCAGGAATAAGCTCGGCATAAAAGCCACGTGGTATGTAAACAATCAAACAGGAGTAGCAAAAGACCTGAATCAAAGTGGATAAGTTTTGATCCAGGTCTCAACTAACCTAAAGGAGCACCTTGCTAAAAACTTTAAGTACAAACATAAAAAACAATTTTATCTAAAAAATAAAAAAGGGAGAACCTGGAACACCAGCACGCGGCATGGACAATAGCCGCGTCCCGGTAAGGGAAACCCTACAAAACCATGGTTATCCGAAAAATATACATAAGATCCGCGGATGAAAAAAGGACGTAGTATGATACGTGGACGCACGATCATTTAAAGCTACGGACCTCCCTCCTGCACAATGGTCGTTTCAAGACCAAAGGTATCACCTAAAACAAAACATGCCATAAACCAAGCGAAATAACCCGGACTCATGATAAAGTCCGGAATTTTCCTACATTATAAAAGGTAAAGATCGAACCAAACAAACGGTTCGAATCAGGTGAAACATGTTCAAAAAATATTACAGACACTCCGGACCACATAAGGGCCCGGATCAAATGAAAATTGTTTAAAACGAAATTAAGATTCGAGCTTCAGCTCGTCAAAGGCTTCGGCCAGTGATTCAGGTGGGCCTGTGACTTGGTCAACCAGCTTGGCAATCTTCGGAAAGACGATGGAGTCATAGGCAAGCGCGGCAGTAGTAAGTTCTTCTTCTTGGGCATTCCTCTTTATCAAAGGCATTTTGTCCAAAGGAATCCCCTTCGCCACAGCAGCATAGCCGGCCTTCACGCCCACGTTGAAGCCCAAGGCATTCATCGCGTTGTTGACATCGCTAACAGCCTTCTTCATGGTTGGGCCCTTATGAACGTGGTCTGCTATAAGCTGTGCCCCGGTGGTCAGGAAGAAGGTCTTCATCCTGAACAGCTCGTCGATGTTCCCGACCAGCTCTTTCTTTTCCTCCTTCCATGCCTCCTCGTCTCCGGCCATTTTCTTTTCAGCCGCAGCCAGCACCTGCCTTGCCAGCTTCTCTCCCTCCACGGCCTCGTCCCGTTCTACAAAGTAACGGCCAAATCGAAGTTAAGTTAAACATCAAAAAGAATTTAAACATCAAAAAACGTACCAGCAATTAAAGCATCGGTACCTTTCCTCAGGTTGGCCATTGTAACATCCATTTGTTTCAGGAGGTCGTTGGTCTTCTTAGAATCGGCAGCAGCAGCAGCTTCGGACTCCTGAAGTTGTTTCTTCAAAAGATCAACTTCTCGAAGGGCTTTGTCCCTAGCCTCCGCAGCCGAGGCTACGGCAAACTGTGTAGAAGAAGCCTGATTCTGAGCATCCCTCAGGTTCTTCTACAATTCAGCCATGGCCGGCCCATGGTTGCAGGAAGCCCCCTTTCTCTGTAGCCGCTCCCTGTCTACTTCAGCATCTGTCCAACGGCGATATGCCTCGGTCACAAAAAAGTTGGACTGGGCCTGGCTCACCAACAACGCCTCACAAAGGGCAGGAGAATCCAAGTTGTGGTAATACTCCCGATCGGCAGGGGTATCTAAGTTGAATAACATCATACGAGCAGATAGCCCGTCAATCACCCGATCCCCATTCTTCAAGTCCCACTCCGGGACAAACTTTTCATCAGCTATAAAGCTGCCACCACCACCGCCAGAACCCTCCCCTGCCACCGCTGCAAAATCATAAAGGGAAAAAGCTTCAGTCTCGAACCACGATGGGGGAAAGTATCATCCTTATCCCCCACGTTGGTTTGAGAAAGAAGGGGAGATTGCCTAAACTCACCAGCTGAAACATCGTCAGGCCGCACCACCTTCTCCTTCGTCGGGCTAAGTATCCCGGTAGACCCATCCACACCCTCCTCGTCACTAAGACCCCCGCCCTGAGGATTATCCACCATTAGTATCGGAGCCGAGTCTCTAGGGGATTTACCCCAAACAAATGATATTCAAGGTTATGGAGAAGGTTAGAATATACCTCTGTAGTATCTTCAACAAACCGCAGTTTCTTTTTTGGTTTGGAACTAGCGGCAGTGCTCTTCAAAGCTTTCCTCTTGCCCGAGCCTCGGGAAACCGAGGTATCAGTAAGAGCTCGACCCTCCTTATCACCAGAAACCTCCTTAGAGGCATGCGAAGGCTTAGAAGATTGACGACCCGTACTAACAGAGGGGTCCGGTTGCTGAACATCTGCAAGGGGTGGATCGGTCGAAATTCCGGAGGACAAAAGCAGGCCCTCAGTGGGCAGAACCACCCCAACAGTTTCGGTCACGACCCCCGTGGTCTGACCCTCCCCAACAGTGCCGCTGGCACCAACACCCGTCTCTACCACCGGCCGGATCGCCTGGTGCGTCTTCACCATCTGCTCCACCAAGGGTTTTGTGTTACCCAAATCCTCGCTGGTATACTCCAGGGCCGCGTCATCAAAAGTGGTCAACTTTAAACAGTGAAGCAGCGACATCTCTGTATAAACAAATACAAGAGGGTTAGAAAAAACTAACAAAAAACGCGAAAAATAAATAAATAAGCCGCGACTCTCCACTCACCCTCTCCACCATAGCGAACCACCGGCCACCTGTCATCCAAACTCCAGTTCATACTCACACCTCCGAGACAGAGAACATGCTCCGGGTATTTCTGAATGTTGGTCTTGTTCTCCACCAAATCCAGATATAAAGTGCGGTTATACTTAAACTTCTTAGGTAGGTCCCATTCAGACGCCTCGAACCTCTCACACCAAACCATGTCCGCAGGCAAGCATCGGTCATCCAAGAAGAAGAACTTGTTCTTCCAATTTTTTAAACTGGTCGTCTGATAGTCATGACAACCCTCCATTGACCGCCGCTTCTCGAAAGTGTACCAACTACCGGCTTTACTAAGTTTATAAAAACACCGGAACACATTTAGATCCGCCCCTGTCTCCACGGCACGGCATGAGAGCTCAAAGTGATTCACATGGCTAAGACCGAAGGGATTCACTTGAGAAATGTGTACTCCGTAAAATTTTAAAACCCTCATTAAAAATTTGGTAAAAGGGACTCGGTAGTTGGCAAAATCACAGACACGTGTGTAGAAGCCAAACTTCCCTGTAGGAAAAGGATGAATGACATCCTTCGGCCCTGGCAACACTGGGTTCAGATCCCGCGGAATCGCATAGTCATCTATGAATCGTGCGAGCTTATCGGCAGAGAAGGTCGAGCAGGTGACACCCATGTCATCTTTCACCATATTTTCTAAACAATCCAAAAAACAAAAAGCAGGAAAGAAGGAGAAGGACAACGCACCTTTGGAAAAGTTCACGAGATAGCACAGTAGGACAGGACGCCGGAAGGATAAAGGAAAAGGAAGAGAGATTGAAAGAGAAACAGTAAAATGAGAGGAGAAAAAGTAAAAACAGGGTTTATATAGGGATTGAAACAACCGTTGAGATGGCCAAGATGAAATGAGCGGTCCAGATCACTCCGGGAAACGAACCGCCATCACATCAATAACTCCATCATGTGGCCATAAGGACATCCACGTGTCCCTAGCGTACAAAGCAAGCTTCTGGACAGCTGGCCTCGACACGTGTTGACATCCCTCACAAATCCTTCAAAAACCGTAACACAACCAAGTGACCGTACGAAATCCTAAGTCCAACAAGTTACAAGTAACTCGAGGACTTGGGAAGACATGAAGAGGTATAAACAATTATACCGCGGCTTACGTGCCTGTGAATCGGTCACACCTAAGTCCAACAAGTTACAAGTAACTTGAGGACTTGGGAAGACATGAAGAGGTATAAACAATTATACCGCGGCTTACATGCCTGTGAATCGGTCACACCTAAGTCCAACAAGTTACAAGTAACTTGAGGACTTGGGAAGACATGAAGAGGTATAAACAATTATACCGCGGCTTATGTGCCTATGAATCGGTCACACTTAAGTCCAACAAGTTACAAGTAACTTGGGGACTTGGGAAGACATGAAGAGGTATAAACAATTATACCGCGGCTTACCTCATAAGCACGAGCCAAGGACACAAGGACGTGGCATGATGATTCCACTAAAGGAAGTACAGCTCACTCCCGGAAGTCAAAAGGTTCCGGATGATAGTACAAAGAGGGTCCGAAGCAAAGTACAACTTTGCTGACCACTATAAATACTCCCTCCAAAGTACAATCAACACACGAATGCATACACTCCGAATCTCACTTTCTCTCTCTACTTTCTCTCACTAAACAAATACTTATCCTCACGCCGGAGGGTGGTTACAGAGAGGCCCTCCCTCCTCCTCTGTAACGAGCCTAACGGTCTTTTACCTTGTGCAGGTTTAAGCTTAGGTTCGGAGCATTCCAGATCCATCTCAAGTCGTACCTGTTTTAACTGTAATTGCAGGTTCGTCCACTTTTTGGATCTTCAAATACCATCATCATCATCATCATCATCATCATCATCATACTCAGTTAATCCCACCAATAGCAAAAGCTAAGGTAGGGTTTGAGGAGGGTAAGATGTAGATAGCCTTACCTCTATCCCGTGGGAATAGAGAGGCTGCTTCCAGTGAGACCCCCCAGCTCAATAGTGGTTTTGTATCAAGCTTTAGACAATAATAATGTGAGCGTTGGATTTTATCTAAAACAGGATATTATGATCATACAAGTCACAAATCTAGGTGCGGAATCCCTAGATCTGAACAAATTGATAAGATGCTAATCACGACACAATCAAGATCATTTTCAACTTCATTTTCATAGATTAACTTTCAATTAATAAGCAATTACAACGTTTATGTTAATCTAGAATCACAAAGACACTTTCTCAAAAACACTACTGAACCTTAACTGAACCTGGACACAAATGATAACTCTCTTACATAAACAAAAACTCAAAACCTATATATAGTATCTGCACATTCGCCCCTTTCTATAGGTCGAATGTGAGCAAAATCCACATTCGCCCACTTGCAGTGGTCGAATGTGTTCTTCAGTCAATGTCCAATCTTCATTCGTCCAGTCAGCTTCTACCTTCGCCCAGTCTTGATTCACCTTCGCCCATATATACTACATTCGCCCATATCCATACACTTTCGGCTACCCACTAACATGTGTTAATCAATTATATCCAATCCTTAGTCGCAAAATGCATCAACAAACTCCCCCTCGACTATTGATTGGATAGTTTTCTTTGATAGTCCATCGTCCTATTCATCAGCTTGATTCTAAGCTGCTTCTTCTGCTCATCAGTCATAGGCGGCTCGAATGTTTTCTTCACAGGCTTTGATACATTGGCGATCTTCACAGTTTTGCCAAGTTTACCCTCCAAGTTGCTTCCAGCGTTTATGTCATACGCAAAACAAACTCCCACAACTTGAGTGTACTTCCTCGCCTAAGCAAAATCGTTCGGTTCATAATAGATCGGATTAAAGAACAACATGATGATGTCTTCGAATGTGCAGTTTATCAGCCACATAGGATCAAATACATGTACATGCTTGTATTTGTCCTTTCCATCCCTCAATACAATCACTGCTTCTGCCTTCCTCCAATCGTAATACCAGAATATGAAATCAGCACTGAAATGCTGTGGCATTGGCATCAATGGTATCTTTCTCATCACATTTGGTGCTTTGTAGATCAAAGTCACACGCTTCATGTTTGTTTGAGGATCAATATCCCTATGCTGTTTTCTTCTGGGATATTGAGGCTTAAACCTGTTCCATCTTGTGCGACTTTCCCAAACTAACTTGTCTGCGCACCAACCGACATGCGATCCATTTACCTCGGCACCTGACATTGGAAACCTGCATAAATCTCTCACCGCCCAATACGGTAGAGTAAGCAAATCACAGAATCTGTTGAAATACAGAATTCCGGTTTCCCATTTCGCTGCAATACACTTCAGTCTGCCAAGATAAGTCCACCCGAGAGCTCTGCCTTTGAACTTGGCATTATGAAAACGATAAAAGTTCCCTTGAGCTTCAGGTTTGGGTCGGTTCTCATCCATCTCCTTCAACTTCTTCAGATAATTCTTCAACTCATCAGACTGGTTGGAAGAATCTTTCTTTTCATCTCCAAACACCTTTTCAACAAACTCTTCGCTTCTTCTCTTCGCTTTTTGTTTCGCTGACTTGTTTGGTATCTCTGTGAAGTCAGGAAATACTTCGTTCTCATCTTCTTTTCTAAAATATTGGGGAAACTCCTCATGAGTAATATCTTCAATCTCAACCTCATTGTTTTCTGGAGTCTGTACATCATCTGAATGACTTCCCATATCCTTTTCAGGAATATCAGGAATCGATTCATCAATCATGAACTCCTCAAATGTCTTACCTACCCTCTGTGCTAGACCATCTAGTATTTCTTTCGCCACAGACGCAGGTAGTTCCCCTTCTTCAAGATCTGGATCTTCATATTCCAGCTCGTATCTCAGATCATCAGTCTGAAATATTTCAGCAAAGCATCCAGTGAACTCAATGGTCCACTCTCTCTTCTCCAACATGTTCTTGTATATCAGTTTAGCATCATCCGAAAGAGATCTCACCTTTTCGTTCCAAAAGATACTTTCATCCGAGTCTACGTTCTCACCTTTCTTCTTGGAACTAGATTCTCCAGTATCTTTCTTCTTCTGTGATGTTCTCTTCTCATAACTAAACTTAGAAGTATCATCTCCTCCTTCATGATCACTTCCACTGCTAAGCTCATCACCCTTCTTTCCTGTACCCTCAGCACCATCATCATCATCATCATTGTCATCATCATCATCATTGTTGTCATCATTGCTTTTATCCGAACCATCATCATCCTCTTCATCCTCATCTTTCTCTGATTCAGAATCCTCATAATCTACTTTCTGTTCATCATCTTCTTCATCTTCCTCACCCTCTTTCAACTGGGGTGCTCTGCTATACAATTCTTCAATCAAACCACACAAGCGTTTGTTTTCCTTCTTCAACTCTTTGTTATCCGCCTTGATCAGTTTGATCTTGTTCTTGTTTCTATCACATCTCCTCTCAAGCTTCTCATTCTTAGCTTCTAACAACTGAATCTTTTCATTTATCTCATCTTGATTCGATTTCGAAGCAACTACAATCTGGAGCATCTTCTCCTCATTTTGCTTGAACTTAGTGATTTCAGCTTGTTGAGCAATCAGCATTTTCATCATATCCTCCATCTTCTTATTGACTTGTTTCATAACATCATCATCAACAGTCATTTTCTTTGACTTTGATCTGGAGGGCTCAACTTCAACAGCTTTCTCCTTTTGAGGCTTTGTAAACATCTCGAGCACTTTATCCATATCGATATTAAACTGATCGATTGGTAAAGTCTCTGCCTCCTTTCCTTTCTTCTGCTTCTTGGCAACTGGTGAAGATAACTTGGAAGGTGTTCCAGCATCAGGCAATCTCTTACCCTTCAACAACTGAGCCAACTCCTTCTCTCTCAGTTCTTTCACACTGGACTTCTTTGCCATAGTCTTTTGTTTCTTTGTCTTCTTTGGCAAATTAACAACTACAGTTTCACCAACACTCAGCTCAGCTAAATCAACTCCCAAACCTTCATCTTCAACTGATTTCCTTCTCCTCTCAGATTCTTCTATCGACTGGTTCAATAATTCAGACTCACCAACCATAGTGGCCTTACGTTTGGTGGTCCTTACGTTCTCGTCATCAGAATCCCACTGTTCATCAACCTCAGTTTCTTCCGAATCAACAGACTCTTCATCCACCAAACTCGATCCTTTCTTCGCAGTCGATTTCTTTCTAGCAGCCTGTTGCTTTGTGCTCCCCTGATCAATAGCCTTTCCTTTGCCCTTCCCTTTGGCTCCAGGATTGACTACTTGACGCTTCCGCTTAGTGCTTGAATCAGCATACACTAAGGGATCGTCGTTGTCTGAGTCACTATCATCATGTCTAGCTTTGTTCTTGCCTGGATCAGTGTAATCCGGACGAGCCAAAGCGCCAAACAATCTCCTGTTGGGTGGTTTCTCATTGTCAGCTACACCCTTATAACCTTTCATCCTCATCAAGGTTCTAATATTCATGTGATCTTGCCCTAGAATCATTGTTGGATCCTTCTTCAGCATTGGATACTTGTAGTCAAAGATCATCATTAGAAACCTTGGATACAACATAAACTTCTTGAACTTTATACCCTTCAGCATCTCCAACATGTGGTCAAGTATCATCCCAGACACATTAAATGGTTTGTTGAGTGTCAACACAACCATTAATGAGCTCAAACTCTTCCTCATCACGTCATAGCCACCACTAACACATCCAAAGACATGGATCAGAACATGTGCAAAGTACTTATACTGCACTCCCAGCTTCCCCTTATACATCGATCCATCAGTGATAGGACCTTTGTATTTCATCCTTAAGAAGCACGCCTTCTGTTCAGTCCACGACAATTCCCTGGGATCTTCTCTATCTTCGAACTTAATCTGTAAAGCTTCCCGGATGTCGGCTTCAGTCAAGAACATATCTATCTCCTGAATCTTGCTCTTGATAATGGTTTGATTATCCCAGTAGTCATACTTAGCGTTCTGGTAAAAATCTTCTATTATGTCTTTGTAGATTATGGTTGGTGTGGCTAGAGCATGTACAATCCTGCTCCTCTTCAGAAACTCAATAATGCCAGTAAATTCCGTGTTCTTCTCCACGTCTCCTAGATACGCGCAACAGTTGTGCGATCTTTCGAAAGACCAACTGCTCGGTGTAGATGTTTCAGCTGCGGGAACTGGATCTTGAACAGCTATCTCTGCAGGAGTCTCAACATTCACTGCTGGAGTGTCAATATTCTCTGGTTGTTCAGCCATCTGCACACAAAAATCAATAAAACGCGTCAAAACACAAAAACGACAAAAATATAAAATTTTGGTCAAAACTGATCTGCACACTTTGTGAGCGTTGGATTTTATCTAAAACAGGATATTATGATCATACAAGTCACAAATCTAGGTGCGGAATCCCTAGATCTGAACAAATTGATAAGATGCTAATCACGACACAATCAAGATCATTTTCAACTTCATTTTCATAGATTAACTTTCAATTAATAAGCAATTACAACGTTTATGTTAATCTAGAATCACAAAGACACTTTCTCAAAAACACTACTGAACCTTAACTGAACCTGGACACAAATGATAACTCTCTTACATAAACAAAAACTCAAAACCTATATATAGTATCTGCACATTCGCCCCTTTCTATAGGTCGAATGTGAGCAAAATCCACATTCGCCCACTTGCAGTGGTCGAATGTGTTCTTCAGTCAATGTCCAATCTTCATTCGTCCAGTCAGCTTCTACCTTCGCCCAGTCTTGATTCACCTTCGCCCATATATACTACATTCGCCCATATCCATACACTTTCGGCTACCCACTAACATGTGTTAATCAATTATATCCAATCCTTAGTCGCAAAATGCATCAACAAATAATGCACATAACACTTAGCAACCGGGACAAACCCGATTGGTGCATGTACCCCCTTGTCTTTTGGCTATCAACGTCACCCCCTGATGCATGATTAACCGTCCGTCATTTTTAACGTTATTTTCACGAAATTAGTAAAGTAACGTTAAAATTAGTGCAACTTTACTTTTGCCCCCACACATATATACAATACATTCCTCTATCACACAGACCACTTGAATCTGATTTACGTCCACTGCTAACCTGCATAGTTCTAGATGCTCTTGCTCCATTTAAAATCGCCACAACTATACATATAGCAACCATCATCAAGATAATATCATGGGCCCCATAAACAAAAGTGCTAAAACTTTCCATTTCACTCAAAGAATTCCTTAACCCTATTCTCGTTACCATGTGTTCATTTTCCTATTCTTGCTCACCAATTGATTATTTGCCTTAAAAAAGGAAGGTTAGTTATGTTTAGTTGAAGTTATAAAAGGGTTTAGAATGCTGTTTGTGACAACATATTTGATTATTGCAAGCTAACACACAAGTTGATTGGTTTAAACTATTTAGTTGCATGCTAAATTCTGTTGGACATAATATTTGATATTATCCTAAGTATGGGTTATTAGTGTATATCCTAAGTATTATATTAGTTTGTTATATGATAGTTATTTAGTGAACCATCATGTCGGTTCATCAAAGGGCATCACACCCTTTCATTATGTATAAATAGGGCCAACCCCTATCATTTGTATTTGGATGATTTCTATAATATTAAGCAAGTTTATACAATTCTCTCTATTCAAATCTCACATTTGGCATCAGAGCCCTGGTTCACATCGATCCTTCACAGTGAAAGAAGAGAGACACATCAGAAGTTATCATCCCCTGTTTTTCAAAAAAAAAAAAACAGAGACCGTTACATAATCGTTTCATATCGATTAACAGAACGAATTTTCCAATCCAGACGATAAGAAAGATAATTATTTGAAGATTATAGCCAGAAAAAGAAAGAACGAAACCGGAAGGACGACTCCGGCGAGATTCCGGCATATCACCGGCGAATCAGAAGAGAAAGATTGAACACGTTTTAACGTGAAAAAACGGTTATATCTCATCCCTTTATTGTTTAGAAAGAATCGAATAGAACAATCTTAATCCAATCAAAGAAATCAAATCACTTTTTGTTATCCCCTGTTTTCGGAAGATATAAAAATTTCCCGCCAAAATTATTTTTTAAGAAAACGAAAACATTTCTGTATTTTTTTTTAAATCCGAAACGTCAACAAAACAGATTTGATTTCAAAAACAAGTTTCTAAAACAAAGTCACTGGATTAAGATTTGATTTCATAGGAACTGTATTCGATCAAAACGAATTGATTAAAGGATTTCAATCGTTTTATGTGTGGAACCGAATCAAGAATCATTGTTTATAGTTCCACTTGAATTAGAAAAAAAAAAGGGGAAAGAAGGCCACGATTTTTCTGTGTGTTACAGAAACTTTTGTAAGAAAGTTTTGACTTTCAAAAAGTCAAACACATTTTTAAAGAAGTCTTAGTGCCAGAAAGTTAGTAAGAAGGTTTTGACTTTTCAAAAGTCAAAGATTGGTGTTTCACAAAAAAAAAAGGGAAAAGAAAGGCAACGATTGTAAGTTTGGCATAATATCAATTGGGAAATTTGACTTTAGGAAGTCAAATATTATTTTAAAGAAAGCAACAAACAGACTCGAGAAAGAGAAGAAAGAAAAAAAAATAAGTTGTTTGTTTATTGGAAAGTCAAAGCAAGAGATTTTTTTTGTAGAAAATATTATTTGGTTTTGATAAAAGAAATCAAAATCATTAAAAATTCCACAATAGCAATTCAAATCGAATCACACCGATTCGTATAGTAAGATACTCCGAGCCCATCTTGGTTCGTTGAGAAAAAATAGCAAGTGACTCCGAGACACTTCGTGACTCGTTGAGTATATCAAGAAAAGTTAGACCTTTGTGGCAAGTTAGACCTTTGTGGCAAGTTAGACCTTTGTGGCAAGTTAGTCCTTTGTGGCAAGTTAGTCCTTCGTGGCAAGTTAGACCTTCGTGGCAAGTTAGACCTTCGTGGCAAGTTAGTCCTTCGTGACAAGTTAGACCTTCGTGGCAAAATTCGACCTGTGTGGCAAATCAAGAAAGAAAACCTTTGCTTCAAAGTAAGCAAGCAAGAGAGTTTAGCAAGTCAGAAAGTTAGCAAGAAAGCAAGATTGGAAAGAAAAAGTCGAAGAAAGTAAAGCAGGAAAGCATGGCAGGAAAAGAAGACAAAAATGCGTCTAGCAGTTCAATATCATCTCGTGAGCAAGGAAATGTATCACTACAATGCCCGAAATTGACAGAGACAAATTACACCTCATGGGCACTATTAATGGAAACAATCTTAAAGGCTTATGGTCTTTGGGAAACAATTGACGCGAAAGAAGGAACAGAAGCAACAGATGAAAAGAAAGTAAATACTACGAAAGCAATGATTCTCCAAACATTACCAGAAGATATTTTAATGCAAGTAGCACAATGTCAAAATGCGAAAGAAGTTTGGGAATCAATCAAAGTCAGATACCTTGGAGCAGATATGGTTCAGAAAGCACGACTACAAACATTGAGAAGTGAGTTAGAAACTCTAAAGATGAAAGAAAATGAACCAGTAAGTGACTTTGCAAGCAAGTTAGCCAATATAAGAGCCAAATTCAAAAGCCTTGGCACAACTCTTAAAGATAAAGCAATAGTGAGAAAACTACTCAACTCAGTTCCGAAGAAGTTCCTACCTATTGTAGCAACTATTGAGCAATATTCAGAGATAGACACAATGCCATTTGAAGAAGCAGTGGGGAGAATAACAGCATTTGAAGAACGCCTCAAAAGTCAAGATGAATCAGAGGAAAATCATCAAACGAAACTCCTAATGGCAACCTCAAGTAATTATCATTCTGGAAGTATGCACTATGGTAGAGGACGTGGAAATTATAACCGTGGTAGAGGTCGTGGAAGAACCTTTAACAACGGACAAGGAAGAAACTTTAGCGAAGAAAGGAAAGAGCATGAGAGAAATATGAGTCAAGGATACAAAGACAAAAGCAAATTCAGATGCTTCGAATGTGGCAACTATGGTCACTTATCGTATGAATGCACAAAATGGAAAGACAAGAAAGATAAAAACGAGCAAGTATCCCTTCTCGTTCATGAAGAAGAAGATCCAACCCTACTCTGCAAGAAAGGATAAATCAAAATTAAGGGGGAGAATGTTAGACATAATATTTGATATTATCCTAAGTATGGGTTATTAGTGTATATCCTAAGTATTATATTAGTTTGTTATATGATAGTTATTTAGTGAACCATCATGTCGGTTCATCAAAGGGCATCACACCCTTTCATTATGTATAAATAGGGCCAACCCCTATCATTTGTATTTGGATGATTTCTATAATATTAAGCAAGTTTATACAATTCTCTATATTCAAATCTCACAAATTCATTGTCATAAAAAATGTTTCTAGAAATCAAAATATTGTTTAATGAAGAGACTGAACATTGAACAACCAAAAACTCTAAAAGCACAAAGCATCAAAGCCATCAAGTATATAGGGGTGATACTATTTACACAACCAACGAAAAACCCTAAACAACCTTAGGACGGGTCGTCGAGGCCTAGATGGGCCGTTAAGAAAAATTAGGGTTTCAGGACGGGTCGTCCAGGCCTTGATGGGCCGTTTGTTTACAGAAAAGACAAAACCGACGGGCCGTCGAGGCCCAGACGGCCCGTAGAAGTACGATGTACGAGGTGATCAGTCTGAACTCCTGCAAAAGCAGGCAGTTCAGACTGAAAAGTCTGAAAAAGGTGCATTAGGACGCGACGGCCCGTTGAAATGTGTTAGGTTAGGGCATTTAATCCCTAGACGGCCCATCTAGGCCTCGACGGCCCGTTGAGATTTCCAGATTTAACCATTACACGATCAGCTTCTTCCCCATTTGAACCAAACCTTAAAACATCACCACCACCAAAAGGCAGTGGAAATAATGCAAGAAAAATTAGGATAGACCTGAGATGCGACCGTGCTGGCGAATACCATACTACAGCCACAGTAAGGTCTACGGGTAGCAAAAAGATTAACTGTCCATTTATGTTAATAGGGAGGCTACGCAAAGAGGGTTGGAAGTTGGAGGTTAAACACGCGAATCATAACCACGACCCGTAGACATGCGGTGGCTGTTAGAGAGCGAGAATGAGAGACGACGGGAAGCTGGTTTGGAGCCGCGTCCACTTTCGGATTGGGCGTCTAGCAGTCAGCATGGTGGGGCGTCCACCAGTCAGCCGGGTGGGTCGGATCAGCCGGGTGGGTCGGATCAGCCGGGTGGGTCGGGTTAGACGGGTGGGTTATATTTCTTTGGTTGTACATTTGAACTCATAGTTTATGTAAATTTTTGGAATATTTATGCTTATTTATGCTTTATTGTTCGTATCTTGGTTTTGTTTAGTTCGGCAACATAAACGACATTCGTTCATATTCATATACACAATTATATAAAAAAGATCATATTATACAAATAAAAAAAAACATTTATAAAAAACCAAACATTTATAAAAAACCAAACATCTATAAAAACCAAACATTCAAACCCATTTTAAACATCCACACTACACTTATAAAAAAACCAAATAATCATCACCTAATCATTGCCAATGATTACCAATGATTGGATTGGATTGGATTTAAACCTTTAGACGGGCCGTCTGGGCCTGGACGACCCGTCCTTTTGCCTTTTTGGCCCTCCACGGGCTGTCCAGGCCTCGACGACCCGTGGAGGGGTTGTGCAAATAAAAACCCTAGTTGTGCAAATAACCGGACCCGTATATAAACATAAAAAAGTATTCAACAAATCTGTAAAAGATTATTTTTTTACAGAAATAAAAACATTGATTATATACATCAAAATATTATACGGTACGCACATAACATTGGCAATACATCAAAATAACACACATGAGTTATAGTTTGGTACTCCAGCTAGAGTCATCGTAGCTAACTGTTTGTCAAATCCAGCTCATGGTTGTACTAAAGATCCGTGGGTCACAACCTTTAACCATCGGTCTTGGTTGACGTTCTAGCTGCTCTCCATGCTTAGGCTCGTCAACCATTACATACATGTTTTGTTAATAGATTTGGTATCTTGCCTTACTCGGTTTGTGTCTGTAATTGGACTACATCTTTTTAACTCCGGGTAATTTGATTTTAATAATCCCAACTTTCCTTTATTACCAGGGATTAATCCCAACTAAGAAAATGTTTAAAGGTAGTCTGAACTTTGAATGCATTTTCTTCCAACGACTAGATACTAGCTTAATGTTATCCCGGTTAGTTTTTTATGACATGACATGCTTATGTGGTAAACACTACTAGAAAAAGACCCTTTAATGACATTCTTTTTATGACACACACCAATTTAATGACATTTAAAAGTGTATGTCATAAAAAAAATGTCATATTTGATGAAATGTGATAAATTCATGACACATATCTTTGTGTGTCAATAATTTTATGTCAAGAAATAAAAAGATGACAGTTTCAAAAGTGGTTTGTCATGGTTTTGTGTCCTAAAAATTTGAATTCCCTCCACTAGGGAACACATCTCGATACACAATAAAATTCCCAAACCTCTTTCATATCACCAATTTTCCTAAATCCTTCTTCATATCTCTCTCTGCTCTCATATTCTCTCACAAAAATTCCCAAATCCCTCTAATAACCCTAGCCCTAACCATCGATCATCACACAACACCCTTTCAATTACATTCAACAGCTTCCATCCCTAAACACCACTCACGCCCCTAAGACAAAATAATACTCTAAAGAAAAAGTTAGAAAGTGAAGGAAACATGTAGTAGTAGCAGTGAATAGCTCCAGGTTCGTACAAATTTTCGACCATACAAACAAAATCCAAAATCACCATTAATGCTCTTCACATGTACATTCAAACTCCATTATTACATCATTTTTTAATTTTTACTCTAATGTTTAAAATTTAAATAAATAGTTGTAGTTTTGCTGATTGGTTTGATTGAGTAACCATGTTTGCATTTTCAAGAAAAGGAAAGAAGCTTGGAAGGTATCGGCCCTGAAGTCATCTCCATCGCTAAAAACGTCCTCAATCTTGCTGTCTCCCTCAAAGGTACATATTATTATTATTATTATTATTATTTCTGTTATAATTCATTTTTTACTAATTGAATTTATGTGTTTTAAAAAACTGTTTTTTTTTTTTTTTTTATTATTTAGGGATTGAGTTTAAGTTTAAGGAGATGCCAATGGGAGGAGCTGCATTGGATTTGACTGGAGTTCCCTTACCTGATGAAACACTTGCCACTGCTAAGGACTCTGATGATACGGCTAACCATGGGGCATGTCGTTGAACCGACGAACTCAGCAGGTAATAAATGAAGAATAAAGAGATCGCTGAACGGGTCGGTTTGAGCTGAATGGTGTAATCCAGCAATAAGTCTATTTGTTTCTTCTATAGCTACTGTAGTGTATAATTTGGTTTGGTGTATGATTATTTTGGTTTGCTTTTGCCCTAGTTGTTGGTTTATTTATTTATTTTTTTTATCTTTTTATTTGTAGGTGTAATTTTTTGCCCTAGTTGTAGATATAGCTATTGAGATGCTAAGTAGTTACTGATGCATATATTTGTTAATCTATTTTTTTTTATGAAATTGTGATGATAAATTAGCTAGCTACAAATATTGATATGCTAATTAGTTACTGATACATATGTGAATAAATTACTTACATACCTCTATTGATATGCTAAGTAGTTTCTGATGCGTATTTGTGTTGTCTTGACTTTATCCTGATTCCAATAGTTAATAAATAAATTAGTTAGCTGCAACTGTTGAGATGCTAATGAGTTAGTGATGCGTATTTGTTAATCTGTTTTACTTATTATTGGATGTCATTTGTCAAATGTGTTGTTCACATGGTTATCATATTTGGAAGGCGCGCATTGAGAAATTTTCAAAGGCAAGGAGGTTAAAATAGGCGACATAGTGGCGAATGTGAAATCATTTTCATTCTTATGGCTTAAAATCATTTTCGCTCTTATCGAAATCGGTATTGATATACAGGGCTATGACTGTGAGAGCTGGCCAAAACTCAAAGGACTGCCAAATCTTTATTCAAGGTATATGTTCTTTCCGTGTTCCATCGTTGTTAGTATAATCTCTTGTAATCGTTATATAACTTGTGATTTTTATATTTTTCAGACTTACATCGATTGTCTTCATATAAAGAAGACAGACAAGTCAAGAATGAATGAACAAGATCCAACGGAAACTGAAAATAACTTTTCTACTCAAGATGGTCAGGAAACACCAATGGACGATGAAGAGCAGGAAATGATGTTAAACCTTTGTTATAACTAGCTGATTCATTCATGATATACATATTGCTAATGTATGTGCAACCACAAGTGAAGTTGAAGAAACTAGCAAAACGATATGATATTTATGACTTGCTTACGAGGTCTTTGGCACCAAACAGATGGGAGTTAGATGATGTGAAGAAAGGACTCCTTTGCCAGGTATATCTGGTCCCTTAAAATATAATTAATAAATTTGTAATTTAACATGTTCCTTGAATCGTCGTCACACTTCTGCCGCGTAGTTATAATAAAAAACAAATACTAAAATGTTATTTTTAGAATATTATAAAATAATTTATAGATAATGTTTTAATCTGTATAGTTTTGTGACTCTGTAATATAATGTAAGGGCTTGTATACACTTATACTGGTCGTATACTAGTAGGAGAATGTCGGAGTGTGTTTTGTTTTGCAAGAATACGACCTCGACTGATGTATTATACTTATTGTTCTCTCAGGTTGGGGGAGGAGCGGATTATTACGCGGATGAGGACATGGATGTCATTCGCGAAGAATGGTCAAGCGACGCCGCGACATTTATTTTCAAGTGATGAAGGCAATGTATTGTCGATACGATATTTTTGTAAACTTTAAACGTTTGTCTCAGATTGGTTTGTAATTTGATAAATATGTATTATGTAATGAAATGATGTTTTTGTTATTAATTTGCTAATTATTTTGTATATAATAAAATGGGTATAAATCCAGGAGGGTAAATGTGTAATTTTACACAAAAATTTTTTTTAGATTAATAAATTATGACACGCAAAAAAAATGTCATAAAATTCTGTCATAAAATGTGTCGTTAAAATGTCAACAAAAACTGTCATAAAATGTGTGTCATTAAAAAGTGTCATAACACATGTCAATAAATACTGTCATAAATGTGTGTCATAAAGAGATGACACGCCAAAATATGTCATGTTAAATTTATGACACCGCCATCATTGACATTCTTTTTCTTGTCATCAGACCCCTTTCTTGACACGCAATGCGCGTCAAGAAAGGCCTTTTTTCTAGTAGTGAAAAAATTTCGCTTTCGATGACGTGGCATGCTTATGTGGCAAAAACTTAAATTTTTTTTAACCTTATGTGGCAAAACTTAACTTTTTTGATGACGTGGCGTGCTATGACATGACATGACACGCCATAAGGAAACTAATTGGTTTAACGCTTAGCATGGAATTGTTAGAGAAAAATACGTTCAAAATTAGAACTGTCTTAGAACATTATCATAGTTGAGATTAATCCAGGCCATAGATTTAAGTTACGTATGAATATAAAAATCCAAAAACCTATTAATTCCTCACCTGCTAGGGATCTCAGCCGTTGCCTAGTTAGCTGCTTCCAAGAGTTGTCATTGTTGGAAATTTAATTCTAACTTGGTTGGCAAAGGATCACTGAAAAAAAGGAACAAAAAGTTTTGGATAAAGCTGGAAGTTTTTTAGTCGATTTATTTTAAATGAATTGTAATTTGATTTGGATTCAAATTGTTAAGTTAGATAGCTTAGATGGTAAGGGTTAGCTAGTCTATAAATAGGAGTCTTCCATTCATTGTAAGTCATATGTTTTTCTTCAAGTTTATTATTAATACAATAGAGTCGAGAATCGGTGTGATTTCTCAAATCGTTGCTGTGTGTTTTGGTTGACAATCTGATTACCTATCTACAATTGGTATCAGAGCTTGGTTCCAAGGAGGAGACAATAACCGTACCTGATCCGAAGAGATTGGATCATAAGCGGCGACTTATCTTTCTTGATTCGAATGATTGAATCAAGGAGAAAAACTCACATGATTCGAAGGATTGAATCAAGGAGAAGTAACAACGCTAACATACAGAAGAAGAAATAAAGGACACAACATGGCTGATGCAGGAAATAACCAGATCGTGACTGTGAAGGAAAACAACACGTTCCCTGTAACACCCTGGCCCGGAATGGGCTGACGTGTCACAATATCATATCAGAGACAAAAGACAAAGTTTTTTTTATTTAATTATAAAACATATAGCACTACGGAAAACAGGTGGTTCATAGTCTTAAGGTCAAAATACATAATATTAAACATAAGTGACAGAGTTCTTCGGGTAGCTTCCTATGATTTATTACTCTCTCTTTTATCCCGCCCAAAGTAACCTGTTAACCTGTAGATACAAAAAGTTTACGGAATGAACTGAAGGCCCAGTACGGAATAATAGGCTCAAATAGTAACGCAATAATTAACTGAAACATACAACACAAATACTGATCTTGAAACATAAAGCATATAACGGAACTGAATCATGTAATACAGATGTACCCATAAGCCAAACTGAATTCTATCATGCGTGTTGATATACGGGTAGCTACTCCCGTCTATCAACACATGAAATGGCGCAGGTTGGCATACCCACAACCATTTCCGGAACTGAAACTGAAACTGAACTAGGATCGATCCATACGCCTCCTAATTGCATTGTACCACACCTGTACTTAAGAGACGCCGTGAACTAATCTCTCCGTCACGGGTGGAGCACATGATGCCGATGCCACAACATCATGCCCGCGGGACACTCCACGGGAAGCGGTAGCTTAGGGTAACAGAGTACTGAAAATCTGAGTCATATAATCTAATGCAATAATAATAATAATAATGATAACTAATAATACTAATATTACATGCTTTGGAACATACGATAATGAGTGAATTAGAAGTATCGTATGATATATAAAATCTACTTTCAACATTATTTATATTTAGAACGAGAAACGAACGGACGGTCAAATGAATTGATGTTCAAAAACGGAGGAGTTTTAATATTTATATTATTAATGGGTTTATATCAAACGAACCAGATAACAAAAGAGAGGGGTAAGGATCCGTACCTTAAGCTTTTCCAATGTAATTTAACTTTGCTTGTGACTGTTTGTACAAATATCTACACACGAGTTATGTTTATATTATTAGAATATTATTTAAATTTTTAGTGTGTAAGCTTGAACTACCTTTCATATTAATTGTAACTTGATTACTTGTAATCCTATATTCTTTAAAATATTTATAATATACCAAACAGTTAACTTTCATCATATAAATTTCACTCATTTTATGATTTCCTATAATGAGCATACACGTTTTATCGACTAGATTTTTATGTTTCTTTAAAACTAGCTATAAAAATATTATAGATTGTAAAAATGACTGTATTCATTATTACTAATAATAATCTAGAAAATAGATCATTTAAATTGATAAAGGACATAAGACTAAACATATGAACTTAGACATTCTCTGTGGCCTATTTGGCTTGAATCATAAAATTAATATATTAATATAATATGATATAATAATAAAATAATAAATGAAACTAAAGGAAGTTTAAAATCCAAAGAACACATATAGGAAGTTTTGTGTAACCAGTGAGCTAAGAAAATGAGTAAGCTGCACCATATTTATGATATTTAACATGTTTTATAGATTGTCAATTTTCTAGATTGAGATCTGTTAATTAATGAAAAAATGATAATTAAGAGTATACCTCATCTCCTCCAAAGATCACCTGAAAAAGAGCAGGTTTGCTGGAATCTGGTTGGAGAAAGGTGACGGGTTGGAGGTGATGACTGATGGTAGTGGGTTCGTGTGGTGGTTGGAGACGGTGATGTAGGCTGTGACGGGTTGGTTTGGTTGGATTACCGGGACTATTTGGATTAAGAATCGGACAGGAAAAGCAACATGTCGGAGTGACGGGTTGGTCGGAATATGGCCGGGGTTCGATTACCGGTCACCGGAGACGAAGAAGGTGACCGGAGGTTGTCTCTCTCTCTCTCTCTCCCGTAACTTTCTCTCTCTCTCTCTCTCTCTCTCTCTTCACTCTTACGTGTCTCTCTCTCTCTCACACTTGAATGTACAGAATTTATTTGGTGCACCATTCTTGTCTTCATTCTTGTCAATTTATAATCAAAGGCATGCATGCATGTGTGTTTAGTAATGATGATGAAGAGGATAGGTGAAAGGCAGGTGGTGTGTGTGCGTGAGTTTTAAGCTCATATTTGAGCTGTACTAAATGTGCTGTCCATTCTCTAGAAGTGAATTTCAATTGTGCAGTGTACTTGTTCATGCCTTCATTGGAAGTGTTGTTGGACATAATATTTGATTATCCTAAGTTTAGTATGTTATTTGTATTATTGTTATATAACCTATAGTTGTGGCGGTTATGGTGGTTATTACTGAACCATTGTGTTGGTTCACTAAAGGGTGTCATACCCCTTCACCACATATAAATAGCCCCATACCCCTTCATTTGTATTTGGATGATTCAATTATAATATAACATGTTTCTGTAAATTCTCTCTATTAAATCTCAACATGGTATCAGAGCCTTGGTATCATTGATCCATCCCTGTGAAAGAAGAGAGAATCATCAGAAAGTTTCATCCCCTGTTTTCCGAAAGAAAACAGAGACTGCCAAGAACGTTGTATACCGAGACATAGTACAGTTTTGGCCAACCCAGACGATAAGGAACATCGTTATTTGAAGATTATAACCGTTAATTGAAGAAAGAAACAAACCGGAAGAGGAATCCGGCGAAAAGAAAAGACTCCGGCGAGACACCGGCGAAGAGGAAAACCAACGTTTAACGTTATTGAATCACGAAAAACGGTTATATCCCAACCCTTTAACATATTAAGAATCGAATATACGAATTTATCTTTAAAACAAATCACAGAACGTTTGTTTTTTATCCCCTGTTTTGAACCAAAGATCAATTTCACGATAAAAATTCAAAAAAAACTTGAATTCGGTTCACGTATTCGTTTAAGATAGAACAGAAAACAAACCTTTTCAAACGTTAAAGAAAACAGAGGAATCAAAATCAAAACTTTGTTCAAAATGAATCAAACCGAGAAAGATTATTTTCTTCGTTTAGAACCGTATTCGATTCACAAAATCAGTTTCTTAATCGAAACCAAGTAAGGATTCCAAACAATATTGAAAAGATTTGGACTCATTTATCATCGGAATCAAAAAGGAAAAGAAAAAAAAAGGGCGGGAAATTTCGTTGTTGGCAGAAAGTTGTTCGGAGAAGATTGACTTTTGTGAAGTCAAAGGAAGTATTATCTCGGAAAATACGTTTGTTTATTAGAAAGTCTAAGCAGATTAGATTTTTGTGGAATATATTTTTGATTTGTTAAAGGAAAACAAAATCAAATAAGTCTTGGATTTTTTTAAAGAAAAATCAATACTATTAAACATTCCACATAGCAAGTCAAATCGAATCACACCGATTCGTATAGCAAGATACTCTGAACTCCTGTTGTGGTTCGTCGAGAAAATAATTAGCAAGTGACTCCGAGACACTTCGTGACTCGTTGAGTATAGCAAGGCAAGTTAGACCTTTGTGGCAAGTTAGTCCTTCGTGGCAAGTTAGTCCTTCGTGGCAAGTTAGACCTTTGTGGCAAGTTAGTCCTTCGTGGCAAGTTAGTCCTTCGTGGCAAGTTAGACCTTCGTGGCAAGTTAGACCTTCGTGGCAAGTTAGACCTCTGTGGCAAGTTAGTCCTTCGTGGCAAGTTAGACCTTCGTGGCAAATTCGACCTGTGTGGCAAATCAAGAAAGAAGACCTTTGCTTCAAAGCAGCAAGGAATTTAGCAAAGTTAAAGCAAGTAACAAGCAAGAAACAAATTGGGAAAGAAGCAATAACATCGGTTGACAACATTGCAAGTGAAATTTAATAAGATAAGATGTCAACAACAACGATGAAGAAAATTATGGCTACTATGAAGCACAAAGAAAGCAAAGAACAAGAAAGACTCCATTCGTATGCATGAAGAAGAGATCAACCCTACTATGGAGCAAGAAAGGATAAATCAAAATTAGAGGGGAGAATGTTGGACATAATATTTGATTATCCTAAGTTTAGTATGTTATTTGTATTATTGTTATATAACCTATAGTTGTGGCGGTTATGGTGGTTATTACTGAACCATTGTGTTGGTTCACTAAAGGGTGTCATACCCCTTCACCACATATAAATAGCCCCATACCCCTTCATTTGTATTTGGATGATTCAATTATAATATAACATGTTTCTGTAAATTCTCTCTATTAAATCTCAACAAGTGTGGACATAATTCTATTCTTTATATTAATTATTGTTTATATATATTATTATTATGTTAATATTATTAGTAATTAGTTTAAACTTGCTGTTTTATATAAATTTCTAATTTGGTTTGGCTTATTACGTATAAGATCTAACTTGAGATAATTATATAACCCGAATTTCTTTTTTTTTTTAATACTTGTATATTAATCTAGGTTCGTAATAACGGGACTATTACATTTTCTTTGACCCATTGAGTCAACTTATTTTTCTATTATATATTTATTTATTTTAGTGTATATTTGTCGGATATTACAACTATCACCCCCATAAAAAAATTTCGTCTCGAAATTTGTAGGTTGTATTTAAACTGAAATTATATAACATATGTCATAACGAGATCCATACTTGCTTGGATCAAACTTCTTAATGTTCAACTATACTAAGGTATGTATAAGCAATTAATTTATCTATTTCTTACCACATATATAATCTAACTATTTAATATAAACCTAATCTATAAAATAGGAATCTCAATGGCGCACATTTGTCCCTGTAATTCACAATTATGATCATGACCATAATTGTCAATTACCTTACAACTGTACTCTACTGGTCCTCCCACCAATCAAGTTAATTACATATCTAATCTGGCAGAAACTTAACAGAGAGTCATATATAACAATATGACAATTTGGACTAACATGTCCCACATATATATTTAACCATATCTATTGGTCAAAGAAAAAAAATAATAATCAAGCATATTAACAAACAAGGTTCACGCTTACCTGGATAAGGGCTCTAAGACTCGAATAAACTAGGATATATGGAACGAATCGATTCTTCAATTTCCCATGTAGCTTCACGTTCAGAGTGATTCTTCCAAAAAACTTTAACGAACGGAATTACATTCCTACGCATAACTCGTTCTTGCCTATCTAAGATAGCCTATGGTTCCTCTTCATATGACAAATCTTCGTGAATCGAAAGTGACGGATAACTAATGACATGGAGCGGATGATAATTATATCCTCTTAACAAGGATACATGAAAAACGTTATGAACATGCGAGAGCTGAGGCGGTAAAGCTAATCGATAAGACACTTCTCCAATTCTTTCAAGAATTTCAAATGGACCGATAAAACGAGGATTAAGCTTTCCCTTGATTCCAAATCTGCGAACGCCACGCCAAGGTGATACTTTTAAGAATACGTGGTCACCAACTTTGAATTCAAGTGTTCATCTATGTTGATCTGCATAACTCTTTTGCCTACTCTGAGCTTCTTTTAATCGTTCGCGAGCTGTAGTGACTTTTTCATTTGTGATTTGAAGTATCTCTGGTCCTTCAATAATTTTTTCTCCAACTTCTTCCCAATAGATAGGTGCTCGACATTTGTGACCGTATAATAACTCGAATGGAGCCATACCAATACTTGCTTGCCAACTATTGTTGTAAGCAAATTCAACAAGGCACAAGTATTCATCCCAATTACCACTCCAATCTAACGCACATGCTCGGAGCATATCTTCTAGCGTTTGGATGGTACGTTCGGATTTTCCATCTGTCTGGGGATGAAAAGCAATACTGAACTTTAGACGTGTACCCCATGCCTTTTGGAAGCCTTTCCAAAATATTGATGTGAAACGTGGATCTCTGTCTGAAACAATAGAAGACGGCGTGCCATGGAGTCGAATAATCTCTTGCAGGAATATTTCAGATAATTTACTAACTGAAAATCCTTGCTGAATTGGTAGAAAATGGGCCGATTTGGACAATCTATCAACTACAACCCAGATAACATCATTCTTCATGAAAGTCTTAGGCAAACCAGTAACGAATCCATTGTGATCTCATCCCATTTCCAAACAGGGATATCCAATGGTTGCAATAGTCCACTTGCCCTTTTGTGCTCAATCTTCACTTGCTGGCAGATGAGACATTTGCTTACGTATCGAGCAACATCTTCCTTCATGCCATTCCACCAAAAGTTCTGTCGTAAGTCTCGATACATCTTTGTAGATCCAGGGTGAATAGAAAATGGTGAGTTGTGAGCTTCGGATAATAATGACTCATGAAGGGCAGAGTCATTGGGTACACAAAGCCTTTTGCCACACCAAATCACTCCATGCTCGTCTATGCGGAATTCTGATTGCTTGCCAACCTCAAGGTTTTGCACAATCGCCCAAAGTTCTCCATCTTGCTTTTGTGCATCTTTAATTCGTGAAATGAGGTCGGGTTCTATCTGCATTCTAGCCAGATATCCATCAGATTTCCCAACATGAATACCAATGTTCATCCTTTCAAGATCCTGAATAATTCGAGGGTGAATCTGAAGACCAGATACAGTTCCAACATTCTTTCTGCTCAATGCATCAGCTACAACATTGGCTTTGCCTAGATGGTATTGTATGTTTGCGTCATAGTCCTTCAGAAGTTCTAACCATCTTCTTTGCCTCTGTGACATCCGTCACTTTTTATATATATAATAATAATAATAATAATAAAAATAAAAATCTGATTTTATATAGATACATTTATATATTTTTTTCTTACCATCTCTACAACCCATTAACCTACCTAAGCCCATCACACACAAACACCCACCCCTTCAACTCTTACCTATCCTGCTGCTCAGCCCAATATAGTCCGGCCCAACAGTTGTCCGGCCCGCAGAAGGTTCCTAGGCCCAATCTCCTCCCCCTTTCAGTTTAAACAAAAAAAAAAAAAAAAGAAACCTTTGTTCCACCCGGGTCTCGAACCCGTGCCATCTCCACACAACACACTTGCCTCAACCACTTGAGCCAAGACTAATTATTGATTTCACTTCAACCTATATTATATAAATACTAAATCTCGCTACTTTCCTTTCTTTTCCTCTTTTCTTTCTTGCTGTGCGCCGTGATTGCAGCATGAATTGATTGTGAAGCTTCCTCTTGACCATTAAATAATCTATTTTGAGGTAGGAATAATCCCATTAACTGCTGTTGACCGTGCATATGTGTCCTAATGAGCATCTATTGCTCGGTTTGACCATGTAATAGTCAAACTTTCCAAACTCTTGAAACTATAGGAATTAGTATAAATTGGACGTCCATAGACCATCATTACTCGCCGATTTACCTCTCTTCACCCCCAATTTTTGATTTCATAACCTGCAAGTTGAAGCCTTGATCGTCCTTTTGACGTTTTTTCTTGACCGAGCTTAATACCGATCATAGTATCGTGTAAGTCCGTTTTTTTTTAGGGTTTTACTAATCGGCCCTACTAGATCAATAGCCCCAAAGATTTAGGGGCTATTGATCAACAATTTTGATGTTTCGAAAATTAGGGCACGATATGGTTTAAATTGGGGAAGATGACATTGGTGTTAAATGCTTAAAATGGTTTTCAAATAAGAACAATCAACATCAGGTCTTGTAGCTCAGTTGGTTTCCCTTGGCTGTGTTAAGCTTCAGACCGCCCAGAACCATGGGTTCGAGTCCCACAAACACCATCCTTTTTTTTTAGGCTTAACTTATATATTCATTTATATATATTTATAAAATTCATTTAAAAATACCAAAACCCTTTTATAAATTCTACAAAAATTATATTATGTTGATCTGATGAAAAAGTTCAACACCCAATTTTTAGTTTTCAAAAATTTATTTATTTGATATATATAATAAATAAATCAAGTTTATTCCTTTTTATTTATAAAAATCTATAAAAATATCAAGACGATCTTATTAATTTCCACAAAAATTATCCTAAGTTTTTATAACATTAAACTTTACTGAAATAATTTTTAATTCAGTAAAATCATTTATTTTATATTTTTAATCAATTTTTGATAGATTTAATCATAATTAAATCATAATAAATTCAATTTTCATTGTTTGTGCACCAAAATTTTACACAATTTATTTTTATATATTTAGAACAGAAACATGATTTTTAAAATAGAAATTATTTAATTTTAATATTTTTAAATATTAAAGTTAACATTTGACAATTTGTTATAAATAGAATTAATATTCTATTTTAAAAGAAAATAATTTTATAAAAATTATTTTTATACTTCAAACATATTCTTGTGACCATCTTGGATTTAATATTTCATAAAAAGATTTTTGGTTATTTATTTACTAAATTTCTCCCAATTGTCGAATATTTTTAATAATAATCAAACAAACATTTATCCCCAATTCGAAGCCCTAGAAATACATATATCCTAGAGTTATTTCCCTTACACATTATCGAATACTTTAGGTTGATCATTTGGGAGTAATCTCAATTCATATTTCGTTGTCCAAGTCCAATTTCAAGTTATTACGTGAACTGTGAGTATTCCTATCCCCTTTTTGCTTTTATTCATTTTTGGGGTGTTACATGTACACTATTACAATTTCAAATACAAGTTTACATTTTTACAATACAATTCTAGTACTATGTGCATTGCTTACAACGTGCTTTATGCTTAGACATTACATGTGGATTACATTTGTACTTAGTGAAATCATTAACATGGTACAAGCCGACCTTAACATTGGATAGCGCTATTTGGATTGACAACCCGCCTAGGTTGATTCTCCCCCTTTTTCATCGGAGAATCCGTGGCCATTGTTAAGTTATTATCCATTTGTTGGATAAGTACACTACAGTTCATACAGTACATTATACAGTCACAGGGTTGATTTCGCTCATTTGTATGATACATGGTTTACATATTTGCACTGTAGCTTGCACTTGAATTGTATAACTTTTTAACCTACTATATATATCAAATCTAGGAATGCTCACCAACATTTCATATGTTGACCAAACCTATTTTTGTACATGTTTCAGGTGCAGTTTGATCTAGTGCTTTAGCAAGAGACATTTAATGTTTTATTTCAATTCAGTTATTTCAACATTTACATTTCATTTAGACAATGTATTTTCCATTTTCATGTAAGACAATTTTGGATTATTTAATAATATTTACATTTAAGTACCATGTGCTTTTGAACAATCGTCATTACGTGACACCTCGATGATTCCGCCATCGGTTGGGGTGTTACAGATTGGTATCAGAGCCATGGTTATAGGGAATTAGGTTATTAGATAAAATGACCTAGACTATAACCGAACTTTAACTTGCATGCATAATATTTCCTGAATTACCCTACCCCTCATTTCCCTCTACTTTCCTTCTTCTATCTTTCCCTTCTTCTCTCTCTCCATTCTTCTCATCTTTCATCATGGTGCATAGAGATGGTGTCCTACAAGGAGTGGAAAGTCTACATCATCATGGAACAGGGACAGTACCTTTCATGAAGACACTCTTAGGCATAATGCCTACTCTTACTTTTGTTCCTTCAAAGTTGTTGAACTTTAATGAGTGTGATAAGGACACGTGCAATCTGGAAGGGTGGACGCCTGTACACTGGGTTTTCTGGCATAGGCAAGCATAGCGCATAAATCCATTTACGGACCTGTTATGCTTACCTGGGGATTCCTGGAGTGAGTGTCCACTTATAGGCTAAAGCACGTCTTCTTTGATCACCATTGGGTTCAATTCCTTTGAAAAGTCAACGTTCTTGTTGGGCTTTACAGCTAGACAAGGGCACTCCAAGTATTTTATGCAAGCTTTTTCAATAATACTCTCTCGGTTCATATACAATATTTTGTATTTTACGATTTTCATATATTGCTTACAAGTTCATACTTTCATAACCATCTATGGATTTCACAATCACACTTCACCTTACCCTCTTAGCCACTTTTTAAATATTCAACACCCTACCCAAATCATATTATTTCTTTTCTCCACATGTTATTTATTTTTAAAAACTATAACCTCATACTTTAGCACAAACTAAAGATTTCTAAAACTAGTTGTATTACCTAGCAACTTTACAAAGTACATATTTTCCTCGAACTTAAATTCAATTGATTATTTATTGACGTAACAAACGATTTTCTATATAATGTTTTAAACTATTACAAAGCCTACTTAGCTTGTACTACTTAACAACTTTTGCCTTATGTACAAAACCAAATTTTGAAAATATTTATTTATTTTTTTTTTTGGTATAATATCTAGTCTTTAGATTCTACATCAACACTCACTCAATTTCAACTTGTTCAAATTTTTACAATATTTGGCATACACCACAATCATGTTTTCTTATACACTTGATTATAACCTTTGATCCAAACCCCAAAATTTACACTGCTATACTATAAAATAAACTCTTTATCAACTATCTTCACATTCACCATCTCTCACAACCTTGATTCTGCTTCAAGATTTTTCATCATCCTCTCAAGAACTAAATTCATATCCTTCACCATCTCACACGTGAGCTAGTTACCCATGATAATCAAACTACTAAAAACCTGATACTTGATTCTACAGGATTTTTTCCAAAACATCATTGTTTATGAAACTTGATTTTCCCTTAATTTGACTATTCACTGAACATCTAATTATTCATGATACTCGTAAACATTTAATTATTCATGATAACACTTACACTTAATGGTTGTAGTACTTACAAACTTGCTTGCATAAACATGCTATCAATTTGCAATCTATGCTGCACTTAATAGAGGTCATCATGCCTTTTTCAACAGTCGGGAGAGGCCCTACAACCTGCTCCATGACTGGTGGAGGCTATCGAACATACTCAACGATTGGTAGAGGTCACTATGCCTTTTCAAACAGTCGGGAGAGGCCCTACAACCTGCTCCACGACTGGTGGAGGCTATCGAACATACTCAACGATTGGTAGAGGTCACTATGCCTTTTCAAACAGTCGGGAGAGGCCCTACAACCTACTCCACGGCTGGTGGAGGCTATCGAACCTGCTCAACAATCGGTGGGATCATAGAAGGACATAAAACCCTAATGTAAGGTAAATTGATGATTCCGGTCCGGAACGTAATCATGAATTTACAGGTACCTTAGGGTAGTGTGAAATTCTATTAGAGTTTTTGGGAAGACGTCAAGTACGTTTTCAAGGTATCAAAGGTGTGGTGGGTTAGCTGCGGTACACCCTGTATACAAACACTAATGATGCATTGAAAGTGTGACTGGAAGTCGAACCAGGAACAAACTCTAGTTACTTAGTAGTACATTTGTTTTTTTTCTATAGTCAATCAACTCGTACATTTATTTTAGGATTCCTTAACTTGCAATTTAAGTGATTTACTAGATTCTCATTCTCCTTATTATTCGAGACAAACCTAATCCAATCCTTAACTCACACCTATCAAATCTCTTACTCAAATCATTCGAATTTTCCAAACCACAGTTATCTTAATTTCTACCCAAACATCCACAACCCTATGTTTCTAATAACTTCGGGACGAAGTTTCTAAAAGTAGGGGATGCTGTGACATCCGTCACTTTTTATATATATAATAATAATAATAATAATAATAATAATAATAATAATAATAATAATAAAAATAAAAATCTGATTTTATATAGATACATTTATATATTTTTTTCTTACCATCTCTACAACCCATTAACCTACCTAAGCCCATCACACACAAACACCCACCCCTTCAACTCTTACCTATCCTGCTGCTCAGCCCAATATAGTCCGGCCCAACAGTTGTCCGGCCCGCAGAAGGTTCCTAGGCCCAATCTCCTCCCCCTTTCAGTTTAAACAAAAAAAAAAAAAGAAACCTTTGTTCCACCCGGGTCTCGAACCCGTGCCATCTCCACACAACACACTTGCCTCAACCACTTGAGCCAAGACTAATTATTGATTTCACTTCAACCTATATTATATAAATACTAAATCTCGCTACTTTCCTTTCTTTTCCTCTTTTCTTTCTTGCTGTGCGCCGTGATTGCAGCATGAATTGATTGTGAAGCTTCCTCTTGACCATTAAATAATCTATTTTGAGGTAGGAATAATCCCATTAACTGCTGTTGACCGTGCATATGTGTCCTAATGAGCATCTATTGCTCGGTTTGACCATGTAATAGTCAAACTTTCCAAACTCTTGAAACTATAGGAATTAGTATAAATTGGACGTCCATAGACCATCATTACTCGCCGATTTACCTCTCTTCACCCCCAATTTTTGATTTCATAACCTGCAAGTTGAAGCCTTGATCGTCCTTTTGACGTTTTTTCTTGACCGAGCTTAATACCGATCATAGTATCGTGTAAGTCCGTTTTTTTTTGAGGGTTTTACTAATCGGCCCTACTAGATCAATAGCCCCAAAGATTTAGGGGCTATTGATCAACAATTTTGATGTTTCGAAAATTAGGGCACGATATGGTTTAAATTGGGGAAGATGACATTGGTGTTAAATGCTTAAAATGGTTTTCAAATAAGAACAATCAACATCAGGTCTTGTAGCTCAGTTGGTTTCCCTTGGCTGTGTTAAGCTTCAGACCGCCCAGAACCATGGGTTCGAGTCCCACAAACACCATCCTTTTTTTTTAGGCTTAACTTATATATTCATTTATATATATTTATAAAATTCATTTAAAAATACCAAAACCCTTTTATAAATTCTACAAAAATTATATTATGTTGATCTGATGAAAAAGTTCAACACCCAATTTTTAGTTTTCAAAAATTTATTTATTTGATATATATAATAAATAAATCAAGTTTATTCCTTTTTATTTATAAAAATCTATAAAAATATCAAGACGATCTTATTAATTTCCACAAAAATTATCCTAAGTTTTTATAACATTAAACTTTACTGAAATAATTTTTAATTCAGTAAAATCATTTATTTTATATTTTTAATCAATTTTTGATAGATTTAATCATAATTAAATCATAATAAATTCAATTTTCATTGTTTGTGCACCAAAATTTTACACAATTTATTTTTATATATTTAGAACAGAAACATGATTTTTAAAATAGAAATTATTTAATTTTAATATTTTTAAATATTAAAGTTAACATTTGACAATTTGTTATAAATAGAATTAATATTCTATTTTAAAAGAAAATAATTTTATAAAAATTATTTTTATACTTCAAACATATTCTTGTGACCATCTTGGATTTAATATTTCATAAAAAGATTTTTGGTTATTTATTTACTAAATTTCTCCCAATTGTCGAATATTTTTAATAATAATCAAACAAACATTTATCCCCAATTCGAAGCCCTAGAAATACATATATCCTAGAGTTATTTCCCTTACACATTATCGAATACTTTAGGTTGATCATTTGGGAGTAATCTCAATTCATATTTCGTTGTCCAAGTCCAATTTCAAGTTATTACGTGAACTGTGAGTATTCCTATCCCCTTTTTGCTTTTATTCATTTTTGGGGTGTTACATGTACACTATTACAATTTCAAATACAAGTTTACATTTTTACAATACAATTCTAGTACTATGTGCATTGCTTACAACGTGCTTTATGCTTAGACATTACATGTGGATTACATTTGTACTTAGTGAAATCATTAACATGGTACAAGCCGACCTTAACATTGGATAGCGCTATTTGGATTGACAACCCGCCTAGGTTGATTCTCCCCCTTTTTCATCGGAGAATCCGTGGCCATTGTTAAGTTATTATCCATTTGTTGGATAAGTACACTACAGTTCATACAGTACATTATACAGTCACAGGGTTGATTTCGCTCATTTGTATGATACATGGTTTACATATTTGCACTGTAGCTTGCACTTGAATTGTATAACTTTTTAACCTACTATATATATCAAATCTAGGAATGCTCACCAACATTTCATATGTTGACCAAACCTATTTTTGTACATGTTTCAGGTGCAGTTTGATCTAGTGCTTTAGCAAGAGACATTTAATGTTTTATTTCAATTCAGTTATTTCAACATTTACATTTCATTTAGACAATGTATTTTCCATTTTCATGTAAGACAATTTTGGATTATTTAATAATATTTACATTTAAGTACCATGTGCTTTTGAACAATCGTCATTACGTGACACCTCGATGATTCCGCCATCGGTTGGGGTGTTACAGCCTCATATTTAGCTCCTTCTGAGTGAATATGTACTTGAGGCTCTTGTGGTCTGTAAAAATGTCGCAAGTCTCGCCATACAAATAGTGTCGCCAGATCTTCTGTGCAAAGACAACTGCAGCTAACTCTAAGTCATGTGTGTGGTAGTTAACTTCATAAGGCTTCAACTGGCGTGAGGCATAAGCGATAACTTTTCCATGTTGCATTAACACACAACCTAGCCCTTTCTTTGAGGCATCGCTGTAGACTTGGTAACCTCCTGAACCAGAAGGAAGTGTGAGTATTGGAGCTGTTACGAGTCGTTTCTTTAATTCTTCAAAGCTCTTATCTTGTTCTTCATTCCATGAGTACTTCACTCCTTTCCTCAAGAGTTTCGTGAGAGGTAAATCAATGATAGAAAATCCTTCCACAAATCTTCGATAGTAACCAGCAAGACCCAAGAAACTTCGTACTTCGGTAACAGAAGTGGGTCTAGGCCATTTAGTAACAGCTTCAACTTTTGATGGGTCTACCATGATTCCATCTGCTGATATCACGTGACCCAGAAATGCCACTTGGCTAAGCCAAAAATCACATTTGGAAAATTTTGCGTACAACTTCTTTTGTCGCAACGTTCCAAGTACAGCATGCAGATGGGTTTCATGATCTTCGCGACTCTTAGAATACACAAGGATATCATCAATAAAGACAATGATGAATTTATCTAGGAATTTGTGAAATATGCGATTCATCAAATCCATGAAGACTGCAGGTGCATTGGTTAGTCCAAAGGGCATAACCAAGAACTCGTAGTGACCATAGCAAGTACGAAAAGCGGACTTAGGGACATCATCTTTCTTGACCTTTAACTGGTGATAACCTGATCTCAGGTCGATTTTAGAGAAGAATTTAGCACCCTGAAGTTGATCAAAGAGATCATCAATACGAGGAAGAGGATACCGATTTCGAATTGTGATCTTATTTAACTCTCGGTAGTCAATACATAAGCGCATACTACCGTCCTTCTTCTTTACAAATAAGACTGGTGCTCCCCAGGGTGAAACACTCGGTCTAATGAATCCCAGATTCAATAATTCTTGTAGTTGTTCCTTCAACTCTTTCAGTTCCAATGGGGCCATTCGATATGGTGCTTTAGAGACAGGCTCAGCTCCAGGAATTAAATCGATAGTAAACTCTATCTCACGATCAGGTGGTAATCCTGGTAATTCATCTGGAAATACATCGGGATATTCGCGGACAACAGGATGGCTATCAATATTATTAATACTAGCAGAAGTATCCTTAATTGATGCTAAGAATCCCTCACAACCGTTTGATATTAACTTTTGAGCTTTCATCACGGAAATAATCTTAAGAGATTTATGGGGCAAACCCCCTTGATATACGAAATTGGGCGTTTGAAGATTACCGAAAATAACACGTCGAAAATGGTAGTCTATGGTTACATGATGCCTAGATAACCAATCCATCCCTAGGATAATATCAAAATCACACATATGTATCGGAAAAAGATCTGCCATAAACACAATGGATGCAATACGTATAGGACAATTTTTATAGACGTGAGTGATCAGGATAGAGTTTTCTAAAGGAGTGGAAATGGTCAGAGCATGATCTAACAGAGTAGGTTGGACTGGAAGGTACTTGGTAAATAAGTAAGATACTACAGAATGTGTCTCTCCTGTATCAAATAATGCATAGACACTACGTTCACCGAGCTGAAGGGTTCCAGATATAGTACCTTGTGCATTAGCAGCATCAGTGACAGTAAGTGTAAGCACTCTTCCCCTAGTGTTTGGTGGTGCAACATTCCCTCCAGTAATCCTCCTGGTTTCTGGCACAGTACACTCCTTGATCATGTGTCCAGTCTGGCCACATCGAAAGCATGCTCCTGAGGCTTTGCGACAAATGCCCTGATGTTTCTTGCCACAACTTTGGCATGGAGGGCTCATGTTCTGATTCGTCTGTTGAGCTCTATTAGGTCCTCCATTAGGCTGAGTCTGATTCTGGACAGGGGCTTGATTAAGGGGTCTCGGATTCCAAGGACGTATCTGATTTCCCTGGTTTCGATTTGCTTGGACCCTACGGTCTTGATGGTTTGCAGCAGTAGATGACTGGCCTGCAGCTTGCTTGGGAAATCCATCTCTGTCTTTCTTTTTACTTTCGCCCGTTCGTGATAAAAATTCCTTCCTCTCGAATTCAAAGGTCTTAATTGCATCAGCTACTTCAGTAAGGTCCTGGAATTTCATAAACATGATCGACTTCCGGATCCTATCATTGACAGCCCATTTGCACTTCTCAGCTTGGACTGCGTCAGATCCTGCCACTTCTCCCACAATACTAGACAACCTTGTGAATCGAGTGATAAATTCAGAAGCAGGCTCATCGATCCTTTGTCGAATAACAACGTATTCCCTAATGTGAGCTTCTCTGTCAGCAGTCGAGAAATACTTATCATAGAAAATGGTACGAAAGTCAGCCCATGGAAGAGTAGTAGCGTAAATACAAGAAAGATTCAATGTGATCGTTGCATCGATTGAACAGTTTGTAGATCTCAACACAATGACGTTTCAAGAAGCTATCGGTCGGTTAAAAGCATTCGAAGAACGACTCAAATCAAAAGAAATGTCATCGGGTTCGAAGAATGATCAGTTGTTACTTTCTTATGATGATCGGCATTCAAAGAAAAAACAAGAATCTAGAAACAGTGGTCGTGGACGAGGTGGCAATCATACCCGTGGCTGAGGGAGAGGTCACGGACGTTCGAACTACCGGGGAAGAGGAACCAGAAGAGATCAAGCTCGTAAACAATCAAGTTTTTGGAAATGCGTAAGCTGTTAGGCGTGGAGGACCTAGGCGGTACAAGTAAGAATTAAGGGGGAGAATGTTGGAAATTTAATTCTAACTTGGTTGGCAAAGGATCACAGAAAAAAAGGAACAGAAAGTTTTGGATAATGCTGGAAGTTTTTTAGTCGGTTTATTTTAATTGAATTTTAATTTGATTTGGATTCAAATTGTTAAGTTATATAGCTTAGATGGTAAGGGTTAGCTAGTCTATAAATAGGAGTCTTCCATTCATTGTAAGTCATATGTTTTTCTTCAAGTTTATTATTAATAAAATAAAGTCGAGAATTGGTGTGATTTCTCAAATCGCTGCTGTGTGTTTTGGTTGAAAATCTGATTACCTATCTACAATTGGTATCAGAGCTTGGTTCCAAGGAGGAGTCAATAACCGTACCTGATCCGAAGAGATTGGATCATAAGCAGCGACTTATCTTTCTTGATTCGAAGGATTGAATCAAGGAGAAAAACTCACGTGATTCGAAGGATTGAATCAAGGAGAAGTAACAACGCTAACATACAGAAGAAGAAATAAAGGACGAAACATGGCTGATGCAGAAAATAACCAGATCGTGACTGTGAAGGAAAACAACACGTTCCCGCTCCAGTGCCCGACTTTTACAACAACAAATTACTCGATCTGGACTGTTAAGATTCGAGTAATTTTCAACGTACACGGGATCTTGGAAGCAATTGAGCCAACAGCCAGGGTTGAAGTCGATCCTAAGAAGAACAATATGGTATTGCCTGCCTGTTACAAGCGATACCAGAAGACCTCGTGATGCAGCTCTCACAATTCCGTACAGCTAAGGAGATTTGGGATGCGTTGAAAGTTCGATATATTGACCAATTTTAATGGCTAATTGAATCCAAAACTAGTATAAAAACCCACCTATGACCCATTACACTGGGCACCTCTAAAATCGATTGTTTCAATCTGATTAAACTTTCTTTCATACCTTTCTTCTATAGTCTATTACTTCTACAATTGAAGCTTTGATTATAAGCTCTTGTAATTGGCGAGTTGGAAGCTTGATATTCTTTCTTTTTCGGTTTTTATTTCTTCAAATTGGACTAGCTACGTTGTTGAGTCTTTGGGATTCGCCTCACATACATTCACAACGCTTAGAGGATAATTCAGCTTAGCGAATGTGAGTATATCTTTCCCCTTTTTCATGTTTACACTTTTGGGGTGCTCATGTACGCTTATTACTTCACTCACTTAATCATGCTTTAGTCTATATTCAAAATCGCAATTCTTGTATGTGTTTTACTTGTAGATCGCTGATAGTGTGTACTTATGACCTTAATCATTAACCCGGTGTGGGCCTAGCATAGCAATAAATAGTACTTGACTATTGTTATGTGTAAACTACTTGCTTTGTTGCATACTATATATAATCATACTATTGGGTGACTATTATACATATATACTAGATATCCCATTATTCTTAGATATCATTTCTACTCTAAGGCTTAATTTTAGGTGACATTTGTACATAGCTTGAACACTAAATTGTAGACAATATAACACGTGAATTGCGAAACTCTTTTCCTACTATATTTATTCAACAGGGTATGCTCACCAATACATTTTGTATTGACAAAATTATTTTCGTACATGTTTCAGGTTGTTATGAGATCACTGTTAAGCTTTTGGAACTTAGACTTAGACTTGAGATTTACTAAATTTTATTTTAGATTGTTAGTTCTTAAACGTTGTATTCTTGTAATTTCATTTCAATGTAACTAATTACTTAGTCAATGTATCAATATTTACATTTCTAGTCCATGAGCTATTGAACAATCGTTACCTCGTGACACCTCGATGTTTCCGCCATCGGTTGGGGTGTTACATCAGGGAAGCCCACATAGAAACGCTACAAACGGAGTTCGAAAACTTAAAGATGAAAGATGTTGAGTCCCTTGACTAGTTTGCGGGCAAGATTAGTCAACTTGTTTCAAAACCTAACAATCTTGGTTCTAATCTTGAAGAGCGAAAACTCGTAAGGAAGTTAGTCGGTGCTGTACAAGAAAGATTCAATGCGATAGTTGCATCGATTGAACAGTTTGTAGATCTCAACACAATGACGTTTCAAGAAGCTATCGTTCGGTTAAAAGCATTCGAAGAACGACTCAAATCAAAAGAAAGCTTATCAGGTTCGAAGAATGATCAGTTGTTACTTTCTTATGAAGATTGGCGATCAAAGAAAAAACAAGAATCTAGAAACAGTGGTCGTGTACGAGGTGGCAATCATACCCGTGGCCGAGGGAGAGGTCACGGACATTCGAACTACCGGGGAAGAGGAACCAGCAGAGATCAAGCTGGTAAACAATCAAGTTTTTGGAAATGCGTAAGCTGTTAGGCATGGAGGACCTAGGCGGTACAAGTAAGAATTAAGGGGGAGAATGTTGGAAATTTAATTCTAACTTGGTTGGCAAAGGATCACGGAAAAAAAGAAACAAAAAGTTTTGGATAATGCTGGAAGTTTTTTAGTCGGTTTATTTTAAATGAATTGTAATTTGATTTGGATTCAAATTGTTAAGTTAGATAGCTTAGATGGCAAGGGTTAGCTAGTCTATAAATAGGAGTCTTCCATTCATTGTAAGTCATATGTTTTTCTTCAAGTCTATTATCAATAAAATAGAGTCGAGAATCGGCGTGATTTCTCAAATCGCTGTTGTGTGTTTTGGTTGACAATCTGATTACCTATCTACAGTCATGTCAGGATTCAAGTAGTTTGGACTGTGTTTAATGAAAAGGTTGTAAATACACATTATAAGACACAATTATTGTGATTTACTTAGTATAAACTAATATATAACAATACAAAGACATTTCATCTTCATCTTCATTTTCTGTATCATGAAATGCGTTTAATGAAAATTTTGGTTTTTCCTTAATTTATAGTTCAGTCAAATTTTCTTAATGGGCAAACCACTATATATAATACAGTCAATTAACTATGAAGATAATGTGTAAACAAATATATGGTCGTGCGTGAGTGTTATCCCCTCCTTTCGTGATCATGAGTCACCTGCCAACCTGTATAAGCCACTCCGTTTTCTTTTCCATCAATCATCATTCGGCTATTTGAAGCCACTCCTTTTTCTTTTCTATCCATCATTTGGTTATACCCGTCTCTTAGAAGGCCGTCACCTGATCATATCCGGTTAATTAAACTATATTGTCTTAACCGGGTTCATGCTGGAATCAGTGTGAGGCTTAGCGTTCCACGAAAACCTTACTACGTATGTTCTACTGTACTAGATGGGATGACAGCCGTTGTGCCCCCATAAGAACTATGTTCTTTGAGGTAACACTGCAAGATAAAACTTGTGTTGGTTCGGACTCAAACTTACAACCACAAGGATCTAGTTATTATCTTCAGTGCTCTGATCAATCCACCATAATGAAGGGTCTATTTGGCTACTTTGCTATCAACCAAACTTGACATGGCCGCAAAAAAACTATTAAACCACAACACCAACGCCACTACTAGATAGCCCTAAAGATATTAATATGTTATTATTAAATATAACTAATATTGAAGGAAACTTGACCCCTCATCCGCTCAAAGGCATGACAGGGGATAATCAGTAAAACCTGATGGGATTAAGGATCAAACCTGGCACCTCAAGGAGACTAGGTTCTACCCATCATTTCCCATGCAACTCCACTTTATTTCCTCTAAAAGTTTTTTTTTTTTTCTCATCCCTCCTCCACAATTTTTTAATTGAAAAAAAAACGATAATAACTTTTAAATACGATATTTAAAAGAATTACACAAAATTAACGAACGTTTTATTATCTTTTCAACGAGTACCAGAGTGATATACAAAAAACTAATTCTTTAGTGGGTATTTGTTCACTCACCAAAAAATTACCCAAATTAAACCAATATTTGTTAATTTATAATTTTAATCTTTATCTATATCTTTATTATCTCTTTACTATATAAAAATAAAAATCATATAATTATCTTAATTTTCTCTCGTATGAAATAATATTATTAAATCATAATTTAATGATTATCTCTTATTTATTGATATTTATTTTCTTAACTAATTCTTTTATATTTTCACTGACTAAAAACCATTTAATATTTTATTGATCCTATCTCATGTAATATTAAATTTTCTAACTTAATAATAAATAAAACAACAAAAAAATGTTATAACCCATGTGATACACAAGTTTTAATGAATTCTTTACACAAAATGAAACTGTAAATGAGAGTTTTGTTTTTATCTAGGGCAGAATAGGTTAAAATTAGTCGTTTCTAAAAAAACTACACCTTAAAAACCACCGCTTCAATGGCGCTCTACAATGGTTGCTTTTGGCTTTGTTGCTTATCTAAACATACATTCTTCTTTTAATATATATTTTTATTTTTATTCACATGATTAAAATTGTTGGTTTCTCATATTATAGTACAATGATTTGTATGTTATATCGTAAAACACATTTTGTCAATTTATAGTAGATTTGTATATCCCGGGAATCTCCCGTGATATAATCTAGTTAGTAAATATATATTACTGGTGTCTAATTTGTTTAACACTTCATTATTTTTTAAAAAAATAACATTACAGTAGAGGGAAATGTAATTAAAATAATCATTAGTTTTATTTAACGGCAAATTAAGATCACTGGCAGATCACTGTAGTATCATCATGTCATCATCAAAATTGAACATATGACTAAAATGATCGTTAAGCCTTATCCCACCTTCAAAATGTCAGCAAGCTATGATGTCACGCGCAAAATAATTATTATTTCAAGGGTTTCAGAGAGACGGCCCCTTCTCAAAAAGTTAAAAAGCTTTCTCATAAATCAAGACGGATGGATCCTTAATTCTCAAAAGTTCTCACAAGTCATCCAGCCGTTGGTTCAATATCATAAGGTTTTGAGTGGTATATGTAACACTACTCAAAACAAACTAAGGTTCACCACATCATTAATTTGCTTCAACCATGGACTCGACTTACAAGATGACTGAAGAAGAGGAAGGACTACTAAGAGTGCATCAAATAAATAATGGAATTATCCTTCCTATGGTCATTAAAACTGCCATAGAACTCGATCTCTTTGAAATCATGGCAAAGACTCCTGGTGATAACTTCTCTTCTTTTGATCTTGCTTCTAGTCTTCCTAGACAAACCCAAGAAACCGCAGCGTTAATTGAACGGATTCTTCGGTTTCTTGCCAGCCACTCGGTTCTCAAATCAACTGTAGTAAAGGATGAACATGGAGATTCTAAGAATGTATATGGCATGACAGCGGTGTCCAATAACTATGTTCGAAAACAAGACGGAACGTCTCATGCCTCATCAGTTCTTCTTAGCTATGATAAAGTTTTCGTTGAATGTTGGTTAGTTGCATCTTATTATCTTAATATCTTATATATCTCCCTTACATAGTCAATCCTAGTTAAAATGGCATGAGAACCTAATAATCATGGTAGATTGGGTAGACTGCATAACATGTCAAACAATTGGTTTTTAGAATTAGCAATTGTTTTTATAAGGGCACAAGGGGTGCTCCACTAAACATGTTTTCATTTCACTGATTTCTACCAATCCTGCACTGCCACATCACTTCACTGATTTCCTTAACTGAAACACTTTTTTATAGGCAGTACTCCACTGATTCTTTACCCAACTATCAATTATTTTCACACATAATAATAATAATAATAATAATAATAATAATAATAATAATAATAATAATAATAATAATGGTACATATAAGAAAAAAAAAAGTCATAACTAAAGAGACTTAAGTCTCGTTAACAAGAAAATAATAATAATAAAAAAAAGTAGAGACCTTCGAACTTGCATCAGCACAAGCATTTTGGAGAAGAGATCTTGGAGCTAAACATTGGCTTTTGAAGCACTTTGGTTTAGATTTTGGAAGTTTATAAGTAAATGTGAGTTTGGTTTGTCCCACATTGGTGGGGAGATAAAAAAAATGGATGAGTTTTTAAGGTGAAACCAAATGTAAGTGATTAAATTCTTTGTGTTACATTATATTCTGGCACCTACCCGTGCGCACAGGGGGGTGCAAAAAATGAGTTCCGGTTAGGGAAAAATTCTTCGACCAACGTGATGCGAAAAAACCCGGGTACGCGTGACGTTGGTTTTTGCTGCTGCTTTCCATTTAATTTTAAGGGATACATTAAGTTTGTGCCCACTAAAATAGTTCTTGCGGTATGATTTACAAAACTACCTATTACCGTGCCAAATTCTGTTTCATAGATAAACTTTATTTTGAAGGGTGTAGTCACAAGATATCCAACATGTTCCATAAAGTGGGGTGAAACTAAACGAACATATTACATTTATATAATGTAATGTAATATAGCATAATTTAATATAATAATATTATAGTGTAATGTAAATAATGTAATTTGACTATCATATAAACTTATGAAATATAATCTAATGTAATGTAATTTAATATCAATCTAACTTTATGCGATGTATGTAATACAATATAACAAAAATTTAAGATATAATATACTCTCTCCGTCCCATTTTAGATATCATGAGCCCACAAACATGTATATTAAGAAATCTTTGTTTGTATGTTGTAAAATGACAATAATATTAAGTTTTTATTTCAAATATTTGATTGTCTTTTGTCTTTTATGATGAAAACTGAAAATTGCTTAGAAATTGACATTTAAATTGGGACAGCAAAAAGTGCAAAAATTGACATTTAAAACGGGACGAAGTGAGTATATATGTGTGTATATATATATATATATATATATATATATATATATATATATATAGGCTAAGTATCCTGTGAAAACCCTCTTGAGTTGAAAAAACCCGTGAAAACTCTATGCAACAACATTGTTTTTTTCTAATTTTTTTTAGAATAGCTTGTATACTTAATTTTATGAGTTTCGACCACAAAAAAAAAATCAAAAAAATCGCCGAATAGATTTTTTTTTAAAAAAATTTCGTAATAAACATGTTACATATGTAACAATGCTAACGTATGATAAAAACCGAGTTTGTGTAACATATGTGTAACAAAATAATCTACTTGGCGCTTTTTTGATTTTTTTTTTTTTTTTGCCAAAACTAATAAAATTGAATATAAAAGCTATTCTAAAAAAAATAAAGAAAAAAAAGTTTTTACATAAGGTTTTCACGGGTTTTTAATATAACCCAACCCTATATATATATATATATATATATATATATATATATATATATATATATATATATATATATTATTCAATAATGATTGTGTGGTTGTAAATTAAAGCATATTAAAATGTTGAATAGAATATTAAAAGTAGACATTGGTGTGTTGGTTTTTCACACTAGTGTAAAACCATCGTAAAAAAATCATTTTTTTTTTTACGGCGGAGTTACCCGTTTTTAAATCAGTGGGTAAAATTTATTTGTTTAAATTCACATTTTACGTCAGAGTTCCCGCGGTTCTTCCAACTCAACCTTGTTTTTATTTGAACCTAATCCTATATTTCATTTTTTTACGGTGGAGTTACCCGTTTTTACATCAGGAAGAGATTAAAAGAATATAGAGAGATATAATGAGTAATAAAGAGTCAACTTCACTTTACGGTCCGTTAACTACAATCAGGAAATGGTTCACGGATCCACTACCAGCACCACCGGCGACGGTGTTACCGTGTTTGTAGTGAGATACCCGTGACCAATTCTGATGGTGCCCCATCGAAAAAAATACCATAACAATTTTTCCGCAATTACTTTTATTTTTACCAATTGATTGATCCAACATCATTATGGACATGCACATTAAAAAAAATAAGATAACATTTTTGCTGCAATTACTTTTATTTTGCCTCATAATGGCCTTTACGGGACATATAGGGTTCCATGCAACCCCTCTATGGGCCGTAATGGTCTTTATGAGACATATATGGTTGTTTTTTCAAAGTGTATTAATTACATTGATATCATCTATGGCTCTTAGAGACCTCTATGAGACATAAATAATTGTATAAACCTAATTTTGAAGGTTGTGTAAATAACATGCCTTTATATGATTACCAAAAGGAGATAAAGTGTGCTTTGGATGCAATTCACCTAAATGTATAAAACATCATGATTGCAAAAAGTACTATTAATAATTTGATACAGTGATCTAACTATTAATTTTTTTAATTTAAACAATTTTGAATATTGTAAATGCTTGATTATATACCTTAAATGACTTTTAAACTGCGTGAACTTTTTTTCTAAATAGCCCATACATAAACTTTACTCGTCTACCTGACTTCTTTAATAAGTTGTAGCAACATTGTTATAAATGAACACTATGCATAGATTCTAAATAACAAACATTAGTGTACTTTGATTACTTTTTCATTTGTTTAATATGTTTCTTTTATAGCAATTTTTATATAATTATACATGTTTAATCGTTTATCAGTGAAATGGTTTTTAAAATTGACCCAGATTATATATTTGGGACAGGTATTACTTGAAAGACGCAATAGTTGAGGGAGGGGTCCCATTTGATAGGGCTCATGGGGTGAGTGCATTTGAGTATCCTGCAAAAGATAATAGATTCAATGAGGTATTCAACAAGTGCATGTATGATAACACAAGAATAGTGATGAAGACGATTCTTGAAAAGTATAAGGGATTTGAAGGAGTCAAAACATTGACTGATGTAGGTGGTGGTTTAGGTGCTAACCTTGAGCTTATTGTTTCTAAGTACCCTAATATTAAGGGCATCAACTTTGATTTGCCCCATGTCATTAAGGATGCACATCCTTACCCAGGTATATATTCAATTTCATAATCACAAATTCACTGAAATTATTATCATTGAACTATGTCTATAATCCACCAAAATGATTCGAAACGCAAACCATTAAATGACCAACCCATAAAAAGCGAACCGTTTGAATCTCAAGACTCTAGTCAATAATAGGTGTGGAGCATGTCGGAGGAGATATGTTCCAAAGTGTTCCTAAAGGAGATGTTATTTTCATGAAGGTACGTTGGTACACTAACATTTTTCTTTAACATAATGCTCGATTAAATAATATTTTTTTCATTAAATGATTATTGCTTCCTTTTAGTGGATACTTCATGATTGGGGTGACACTTATTGCAACAAGCTTCTAAAGAATTGTTGGACAGCATTGCCGGATTTCGGTAAGGTGGTGGTGGTGGAAGGAATAATTCAAGACCAGGAAAATGATATTAGTTGTAGTGATGAAGTTTCTAAGACCATCATCAGTGGTGATATGATCATGTTGATTGCTAACCCTGGAGGCAAAGAGCGAACCAAAAAAGAATACAACCTTTTGGCCAAAGAGGCTGGATTCATTTCTGTGGAAATTGTTTGCCAGGTCTCTAGTTTATGGATCATGGAATTCTACAAGAATATTTAACTTATGTATTGAATGTAATAGTTGTGTAACGAGGATTTCACATTATAGGACTTCATATTTAATGTGTAGCTTGTTGCCAGCCTACCTGTTATCTTTATGTAATTTGCCCCTTTTATTGAAATTATTGGTTATATAAAAAAATTAATAAATTTTTTTTCATTTTATATGATAACACAAAACATCATTCGATTATACGTTTTGTGCATTTATCTCCTATCGTCAACCATAGGACATAATGAGCTTTGAAAAAACAGTTTCACGACACCAATTGACACCGAGTAATTAAAAATTACAAGGAAATGGGTCTTCGAATACCTCTAACGATCGAACAACTACAAAACAAATTGTCATTAACTTCACCATAGAAAGGACAGACACACATATATATAACCACCAGGCACCATCAAGCATGATAATAATTAAGTATATGCAAGAGACTGAGAGAGAACGATCATAGAAAGTAAAGTAAGTATTTGGTGTATACATATTATACTTGCTATATATAATAGAAAACTAAAGATGAATAGTACATGCACTAAATGTAAAAGAGTAAAAGTAAATTAACAAGAGAACCAAAATCCATACATGGCAGGTATTTGCTATGATGAATCATCCAGGCCACGTGTTACTTGCTCTTCTTTTGTGTTGCGCACCAACCAATACACGTGGTATCTTAACCACGTGTTACTTATTCTTCTTCCGTGCTGTTCACCAAGTACACGTGTTAACGTGGTGTTGTATTCATAAACCAGTAGCTAACTGTTTAAGAAAACCGCATTAATCCTACCACACTATAAAGTGCTAAAACCTTTTCACTTTCCTCAAATCCATTTCACAGTTTATGGGTGATTCCATTCCTTTAACCGAGTTACGGTCCAGTAACGAAGGAGGCTATGAGGAGGTGGTGATAGTGATTGACTATTTAAATTGTTACCAACCGAGTGGTGTCTGGTCTATATTTCGGTTCTTGAATGTCTGGTCTATATTGACATGTGAACAACTGTAGCGCCACATGTATGTATGTTTCTAGGATATTAGAAATGCATTCTCGACTTGCTTCACATTAACGGTTGTTTGTGGTGACGGTGCGGATGATAAAGAGAGACGTAGGTAGATTTGGAGAGGATGGTTGAGGTGGTTAGGTATCTCATCATGAGAGAGAATGAAGATGAAGACATACCAGATGGGGGTTTAGTTTTACATATCAAATCGTGGTGGTTTTGTTTTACTGTGGGCATGCACATTGTGAAATTATATATAGAATAATGTTGATGTGTCTTAATTTATTTCTTTTTAAAGAATTTTTTTTTGCATAAATAGGGGATTTTTGAAGATTGATGAGTGCTTTTGGGTGGTGTAGGGAAACTTTTGTGAAAATGGTAGGTCGCTAGTCCAACTAGCGACCTTCAAAAAGGAATTTTCAAGATTGCTATTTAGAGTAGCGACCTTCATTCAATGTCGCTGATCTAGTCCACGAGCTTCAAGGTCGCTGGTTGAGTCCACCACCTTCAATGAAGGTTGCTAATCTAGTCCACGTCAATGTTAACTCGTGAATATTTATATATGTTGTCTGATGAATGCAAACTTTGGAGATGCAAAACATAAATGGAGATGGAGATGTGGAAGCATGTGAAGAAAGCAGACAAATTAATAAAGCTGGTTGTGGGAAAAAAACAAAAAAACTGAAGATTGTTGGTTAGACCAGCAACCTTCAATGAATGTTGCTAAACCAAGTAGCGAGCTTCAATATTTGAAAATCAAGGTCGCAAGTTAGATATTGTTATATTGCTATATTTCATTGTTAAATAATCGTGGCCCCCAAATTAACCTTCTTGAAAGTGACAGCCGAAGATGTTATTGGTGGGGGCTGTCTATTGGCACCCCTTGGGTCTATTTCAATTCCCCTTGAAGCGTCTCGCTTTGGTCAAAGCGAGGCGCTTCAGTCACATCATAGTTTGGGCCAGTACGAGGTTGCATGGGAGTTTGAAAAACAAGGTGCAAAGCGCCTCGCTATGGCCATGGCGAGGTGCTTTGGGACACGGGGATGAACCTGGACATCTAGGTGTACGTTGGGAGGGTTTTGGTTTGGGTTTTTTTGTGTTTGTTTTGAAGTGTTTTTTTTTACTTTTTATATAATTATTGTAATTCTTTTTAAAAATCTAAAAAACAATGTAATAACCCTAATCAAACTATAATTAATCAAGTAATCCCACCTTTAACCTATTAATAAAGTGTTCGATAGTCACTGTGAGTGGATAAATTATTCACGGAGAATATTTAATTATTGTAACTTTTTTTTAAATTTAAAAAACAACGTAATAACCCTAATCAAACTAGAATTAATCAAGTAATCCCAATGTTAACCTATTAATAAAGTGTTCGATTGTCACTGTGAGTGGATAAATTATTCACGGAGAAGACATCGTCAAAGAAAGATCGAACGAAGTCACGAAACTTGATACGGATATGGTGGTTGATGGTCAAGGTGATGTCGTTTTGGTTCAGAACATGCAAGTTTTATTTGGTTTGGAATTGAAAGGGTTGTGTGATTTTCTAATGTTTATAATTGGATATTTACTGTTCGGATCTCATTGGTTTTACTGGCTTGCCATTTATAATTTGGTGTTAGTTCATTTATTATTTATGGGTTTAATATTTATTAGACAATTAAACATTCAAACGGGTTATACACATTCGAAACAAGCATTATAAACAATCAAAACAGACAAATATAAACAAAAGATCAACTGCATATATAATAATCAGTTTGTACATACCAAAAAAATACAACTGCAAAAAAAGTCTACTGCAAGGTAAGATATATAGATAATCACTATGGCGGTGGTGGCCCCCGGTGCTGGTCCATGCCCTGGTGGATCGCATAACCGTACCCCCATCTGCCATGCTATCGCCTGTATCGCCTCGACCGTCCACAGCTAAACATCCTGTATCTGACCGATGCGACGATTAATGTCATCAGCCACGAAACGCGCAGCAGGAGTGAGGTCATCATATAAGTACCGGGGGTACTGCTGCTGTGGTGGCGGCGGAGGTGGGGGGCCATCATCGTCGTCATTGCCGCCGTAAGGTGGTGGTGTGTGAAGTGATGATTCCCGACGCTAAAAGTGATATTAATTCTAGTAATGAAGTTTCTAAAACAGCTACCGGTAGTGCTTTGATAATGTTGATTACTAACCCTGGTGGCAAAGAGCGAGCTGCAAAAGAATACAACGCCTTGGCAAAAGAGGCAGGATTTACTTCTATGAAAATTGTTAGTGGAGTCTCTACATTTTGGATCATGGAATTCTAGAAGAATGTTTAACTTGTACGTTGAACGTAATTGCCTTGTAAGGGGGATTTAAATTAAGTCTTTGGTAGACTAGGGTTCGCAATTTAAAAAGGGATGGCGGCGCAGCTTGTTGCCCGTCTACCTTCTATTGTGATGTAACTTTTGTATTTCGTTTTAAGGATATAATATAATTAAATTTATTTTAAAAAACAATTGTTTTGTTTTGTTTTGTTTTTGTAAGATAATAAAAATAACATCAATAACTATATATAAAAGAATAGCTCCTTGATGACATGGTATTCAATGGGACAACCCTACATCCCTTGAATGTGTCATGTGACATCATGTGGTTCTTTTTTTTTTTTTTTTTTTAGTTTTTAAGTAGATATTAAGATTGAAATCAAATATTCTTATATTTTAAATATTATTATAAATTCAAATATTTTATTAACAAAATTTATATATAAATTTAGAAATCCTAATCTCTCTATACATACCACCTATTTACTAATTTGGTCAAACAAGATATGGCTATCTTCAAAATAAAATAAACATATTTACCTTTCATATTATATTAATATATATATATATATATATATATATATATGTTTAGACAAAAAAATTTAAATTATTTTTTATAAATAAATCAAATAAGATATGGATATCTTAAAATTTAAATAAAAAGATTTATATTTCAATTTATTTAACATGCATTTATTAAATAAAACATTATAGATAGAGGTGAACATTCCATGAATTCAATTCATTCATAACAACTTTCTACACAACTTCTACCTTTGATAAAGAGGTAAGGTTTAATTTTGTTTCAATTAGTTGCAAATTCTTTATTATTGAAAGGTGTTTGTATATTTACATTAAAATATGGATTACAAATAAATGTTTGTGATTTTCAATTACTGTACATATGTTTACGACAGTTGCTGGTTGTGAAGGTGGCACACACTTGCCGGTTGTTTTGTTTTGAAAGACAACATTTGTTTCATATTTTAATAATTGCCGGTTGAAACATATATTAGCAATATGTGAAACTCTTTAAAAAAAAAAAAAAAAAAACTAAACGTGGCATAGATTTCTTTAATGAGGTGTATATCTAACTTTCAATTACTAAACATAAAATGTTAGGATTTATAAATAAGAAAAAGTGGCATACAGTTGCCAGTTGTTTTATTTTGAAAGTCAAGGTTAAAAGGTTCGAACAATATACAGTTATTTGTAAAAGTTTGAAACATACGGCTGAATTAGCCTATTTAAATTGGATTTGACACATTAGACGGTGTCAAAATATTTTTAAACATCCATTAGTACAAACTGTGAAATCTTATTATTGTTTACTTTTACCATACTAACTTTCTTCTATATCACATGATAAAAAAAGGGTATACATAGACCCAAATAATTAGAAATTCAAAAGCATGTGTGAGGCGAATAAAAGATTTGACAATATAACAATAACTCATGTAATTTATAATCGATAGATGTATGTCAATTGTATTTGAAAAAACATATATTATTTGCACCATTGTAAACAGTTACAATAATGGCAAACAATCAAGTCCTCTTGCTTAAAGATCTAAAAGGATACAAGAAGAATGCTATAGTTAAGGTGAAAATAGCAAGTTTATGGCGCAAAAAGATGCACGGTACAGAAAACAATAAAAGGAAATTGTTTTTCACAAAAATTGGTAGGGTTTATTCGATGCCTTCTTCATTGGGTGAAGCTTACTTCCTACGTATATGTTGCCTTATCAAGGGTTTAAAAGTAAAGATGGAGTTAAGTTGTTAATTTTTTTTGAAAGGATAATTTCATTCAAACAAAAGGCTCATCAAGTCCTCAAAGTAAGGACCTGCGAACACCAAAAACGAACCATCAATCCAAGGGTACAAACACCATTTTTTCCAATCTATATCTATACAACTCGATCTAGTGCAATACCAAAAATAAGTCGTAGTTTTAACATACGTAACTATCTCGATAGGCCTTCGGTGCTTGTTGTTGAAGATCCGGTTATTTCGTTCATTCCATATCACCCACAACGTTGTATAGACGATGCCTCGAAGAATACTTTTAGCTTTCTTAGTGAGTCTTTGGTTCTCTGGAAGCTGCAGCACATCAACGACGTCGAACAGCACACTTGGACTCAGATTGCACCAATACTTAACAAAGATGACAAACCTCAATTGGAAATAAAGAATGTCGTCTACAAACAAGTTTTTCACATTTATGATACAATTATACACTTTTCATACTTATTTATAATTTGTATTCTTCACTTTATTTTTTATATTTATTTTTTATATTGTACAACTTTATTCTTAGCATTATTATATTACAATCATATGTTAACAAAAAAAATATACAACTACTGACATACACCAAAATTTAATTTAACCAACTTATATATTAATTATTGCAACAATCAAACTACAATTACATCAAATATTATATAAAATAATAAAAAAAAATCTCTCAACCCCGGGACACTCTCGGGTTATAAGCTAGTCTTTCAAATATACGTTTCAACCATTTATCTCGGTTCATCAACTAGAAATAAGAACATAAACGAGTTCCGGAATAAGTGTAAGCTATAACCTTTTGATGTGATTTTTTATAATGTATTTCTCTGGTTTATAATGTAGGTATCAATATCAATAAAACGGTTCCTATATGCTTTAACTGTTTAACATTAAACATTGAAATCTGAAAATTGTGCTGAATTGACCCATTAGCAATGATTGTCGGTAGGGCTACAAACGAACTAAACTTTCAGCGAACAGTTCATGAACCGTTCGGTGGAATGTTCGTTTGTGTTCGTTCATGTATGTTCGTTCATTAAATGAACGAACACGAACAAAAAATTCCGTTCGTTTAGTTAAACGAACGAACATGAACAGAGGCCACGTTCGTTCGTATATGTTCGTGAACCTTCGGTAACGTTATGTTCGTTTGTGTTCTATAGTTTATTAAGGTTTCTAATTTTATACTTTTTTTATTTTATTTATTTTACCCAATAAATAATATATATGAGGTAAACATATGACTATATGAAATCAATAAACCTACTTTTTGTATCCAAGCTCATTAATGTATTAATGTATGTGAATACGACGTTATTCAAAAGTTAATACATGTCCGTTTGTGTTTGTTTCAGTTCATGAACGCTTCTTTGTGTTCATGAACACTTGTTTGTGTTCATTAATGTCCGTTTGTGTTCTTGTGGGTTCATGAACAAAATTAACAAACAAACAAGAACATGAGTGTTCTATTAACAAACAAACACGAACAGAAAATCGCGTTCAGTAAGTGTTCATGAACAGTTCGTGAACACATAATTTTCTTAACAAACGATCAACAATGCCTTATTCGTGTTCGTTCGATTCGTTTACAGCCCTTAACTGTTGGAACAAAGAAAAACGAACTGAGAGTTGATCTTAGGTGGGCTTTATTTTTATGGGTTCTTGTTGGACTAAAACTGATAAGCCCAAAACAAAGCAAACCCCCTCCACCCAAGGCCGGAACCCCAAATTTATCCAGGTTTGTCATATGTCTCCAAAAAAAGCTAGGGGGTCTTCTCTCAAATAGTACTTTTTATTTAACAAGGGGAATTTCCATGCAGTGAAAGAAAAATAGGAAGTCGTAGGAAGGTATCAAACGGACTCCGATTGAACTCTTTCAAGCGGCATTGGAACCGTCTTATCGAAGCGTGCGACGTAAGTTTTTAGGTCTTCGTTTTTTTGGGGGTTTTAGCTTGTAGATTTTAGAGTATTCGTTATATCATTGTGTCTTTTACGTACCATTGTGTCTTTTTCTTATTTCATCATCGTGTCATTTTTTCAATTCATTGTGTCTTTTTTTCTTAAGCATTTTTGACACTATGTTATATTTTGTGGCTCATTGTGTCATATTTCATGATCTATTGTGTTTTTTTTATCCTTCTCACCCTTCTCATTTTTGTTACACTCTATAGAATAACTTGATCCTATAAGAAACATGTCAAAAATCTAACGTATTATATATTTTGTTTATATAACTTGTAAGTATATTCAAAATCCAAATATTAAAATTATTTATACAAACTTACCGAAAGTCAAAGCCATACCAGAAATCACTTATGAAGTGGGCATGTGCCTCACAAAAAAGCCTAATCTAGACATAGAGATACTAATATGTCATGCAGCGGAGTAGCAAGATTAGACTATTATGTATTTATGTGTTATGCATTAACGCTCCAATATACCACGTAGGGCGTTTTGATTGGTTGTTGCATTTTTTTTAACGGCCAACGAATCAATTTCCGAGTACTCTCGGGCATCCTTTTGGTGAATCAGGTACTCGAGAGTACCCGGGCCACCAATTGCCACCAATTCCCGGGAAAACCCGACCACTCACCTGCCCGAAGGCACGACAGTGAAATAATCCGTAAAACCGGTCGGGATCAGGACTCGAACCCAAGCCAATGGCTGGGTCATCCCTCATTTCCCCTCCACCAATGTCCTCCAAATGTAGCTAGTGGGAATTGAACTCAAGCTTCCCTTAGGAAACTTTAGGCCCTCAACAACTGGGCTACAAGTGTTGGACTGGTTGTTGCATACTTGCATTAATTCCGCATCCACACATACCGGACCAATGGCGAAGACTACACTCACACTTGAGCCCTTTAGGCTTATGTGACGATGGACCTCAATCACAACAGAGAAGGTCTTTAACGTCTGTATCCTTTTCCATACGCTCTCCTATAAGGTCTTCGATAACGCCATTCATATCGCTTCTTTCCCTAATCTCATCTACAACTACAGGAGACGGCCTAATTGGATTTTCACCGTGATAGATCCACATCGTGTAATCCTTATCGAAACCATTTATACGAATATGAAATGTCATTCTTTTGAAGCGTACGAAGTTAGAATTATTACACTTTCTACACGGAGATCTAATCGTTCCAAATTTGTTGACGAATTGTTGTGCATACTCAATGAAATTGCCAATTCCTTTTTCGTACTCAACGCACAAACGGTTATGTAGTTTAATCTAGCTTTTATCGATCGACATGATAATGTGGCTGAAACATAATTTGGGTTTAAGGCACGATAATTTAAATGAAACATATTATTGACACCTAAAGGGTAGGCTACTAAACCCTCTTTTTGAATACCTTATCTCATATATGAATATGTATTACATGATTGTTTGTTTAAGAAAAATTCGGCAGCATTTCCCCTTCGCCCCCAAGTATATAATATAAAGATATACCTGAGGAGCAAGGAGGAAACGACAACGGAATCTTTCAAAAACAAACAATCATGTAGTACACATTCACATCCTAAATGAGATAAACTATTCAAAAAGCAGGCCAAAACGGGGACTACCCGAAATTAATTACTAAATCAATTTCGGGCGGGTATTTCTAAGTTCACTATGTTTTAAATGACGATTCAATTTCGGCCATGTCTTTCTAATCTCAATATGAATTAACATGCACACATACATACTTACGTACATACACATACATGCTTACATACATACACACACATACATACTTACAAACATACACACACATACATACATACTTACATACATACACACTTACAAACATACACATACATACTTACAAACATACACGCATACATACATACATACATACATACACTCATACATACATACATACATACATACATACATACATACATACATACATACATACATACATACATACACTCATACATACACTCATACATAATACACTTATACATACATACATAGATACGTACATACATACATACATACATACACACATACATACATACATACATACACTCATACATACATCCATACACACACTCATACATACATACATACATACATACATACATACATACATACATACATACATACATACATACACGCATACATACATACATACACTCATACATACATACACATATAATATATTTTTAAAAAGAATATACAAACATAATATATTTTTTTTAAATATTTATACATTATATATTTTTTAAAAAGTACATATTACTTACATATATCTTTTTTAAAATATATATACATAATATATTGTTTTTAAAATAAAAAATACACACTTTAATATAAATATACATATCTAAATACACACATACATACCTATTTACACACATACAAACCTAATACTAACAATATATAGCATAAATATTACAAAAAACAAATAGCGACGACAAACCGGTATTTTTGACGAATCTTCAGGTTGGTTCACTAGATTGGTGCTTCCCTGTATCATATTATAATAAAATAAAACAAAGTTAACCCCCCCCCCCCCCTCAAAAAAAAAAGAAGAAAAAAAACAGGAAAAAAAAAACAGAAAAACGAAAAAAAAAAAAGAAAAAAAAGAAACGAAAAAAATGAAAAAAATAGCAAAAACATTTAAACTCACCGAGAGAGATGAGGGAGAGAGTGAGAGGGGAAACGACGGTGGTAGGTAGTACTTCGGTGGTGAGGTGGTTTCGGTGAGTGTGAGAGGGAAAAAGAAAGAGGGAGGGAGATGAGAGGACAGTGAAAGGAGAATGACAGGAGATGAGAGATCGAGAGATAGAGAGATCGAGCAGAGAGAGAGAGAGAATGTGAGAGGGAAATAGTGAAAAAGAAAGAGGGAAAGAAGCAGAAGAAGGCATGAGGTCAATAATTTGAGGACCTTTAGCGGCGACAGGGGTCGCCGGTAATACCCTAATCGTACGATGTTTACTGGAACGTTGGATATCTTCTTAATCAAAGGTTGGGAGGGCTCCTGTCAGGACTTAACCTTTAGCGACGACCAAAAGCGGGTCGCCGCTAGAGGTGTCGCCAGTAAAGGCCGGATTTTTGTAGTGAATGTCCATAACACATTGTCTTTAAACATTTATATAGTATGTGTGGAAGTATTAGATAGTATGGCGGTGCAAATAACCTCTTCAAATACTCCGGTGGACCAAATTGATCACCTTAAAATTAGTTTAGGTGGACCATTTGCTTATAAATATAAATTTATACATAAAAAATAATTATTTATATATGAGTTATATAATTAGTAAACTATTGTTTTGTGTTCTCTTTATTAAAAGGTTTGCAACAAACTAAAATGTAACCACAATTGAGTTAAGATAAATGACACATCAAAGTTTAATATATGGTATGAACTTTACCAAATAGCAGGGTCGGCTTAAGGGAGAGTGAAATAAATCTAGCGCTTTAGGCCCCAGTTTTTTAAGGTCCCCAAATTCAATTTTTTTTTTTTGAATAATATACATCTAACTTTGGACTTTCGGATTGTTGGCACTAAGGTTTGTAGTATATAATTATGCATGTATACAGAGATCGTATAGGAATCATGGTATTAAATGCAATTTTTTTCCACAAAAGACCCCCAATTTTATTATGCGCTTTTGGCCCACGTACAAGAGGCTTGAGACGGCCCGGCCAAAGAGGCAGTGGTCCAGCTCTAGTAGTGGAGAACTAAATGCCTGAATGGGTTAGAATTAACAAGGTCATTCAAGTTAGGCTACACATTAAAAAAAACGAAAAGAAAAGAAAAAGTCAGGTATGATAAAGACACTATTTAAAGATGGTACGCCCTAACTGGGAAGTTGTCAATTGGTGGTATCTAGTCATGAATGCACCACAAGAAGAAAGCAAGGTGTGGGAAGAGGAGGAAGGATTACAGAAGGTCTCACAGATGGCAGCAGCAGCAATTCTTCCAATGGTCATGAAAACTGCTATAGAACTTGATCTTTTTAAAATCATGGCAAAAGTTTGTAATGGTGATGGTCAATTCACCTCTGCAGATATTGTGTCTCATGTCCCTACACAAAACCCTAATCAAACCCTAACCATGATTGAGAGAATACTGTTGGTAAACAGAAACAAATTTAATGTTTAAGAATGAACAAAGTAGTGGGACAATTTTCTGGATTTATATTGCTGAAAGGGAAAACTAATACTGTTGCTTACAAAAGGAAATTGCAGAGAATGAAATACAAGGAAAATTCAACATTCTACAAATGGTACCCTACCACCTATTTATTAGAAAAAGTTAACGGAAACAATACTGAAAATAAGGACTACATCCCACGTTCACAAAGTAACTACTTCCACTTTCTGTTGAGCTTCCTTTTTACTCGGTCCACGCGGCATACTTAGTCACCATGACCCAGTCAACATTAAACTACAAATACTATCTTATCTTGCAACAAAATCCATTCTTACCTCTAAGATCATCACAGATGATCAATATGGGAACACCAAGAAGTTTTTTGCCATGAGACCCATATGCGCGTACTTTGCCACCGATGAACAAGCGCATTCTTTGTCGGACATGTTTAACTTTTTAAATGACAAACTTATTATGGAATCTTGGTTAGTTAAAGTTAATTACCAACTGTTAACCGACTATAAGTTTTCATAAAGGTGTGTTGTTTCAAGTAAAAATAACATATATACTGCATGCAGGTATCATTTGAAGGATGCAGTGCTTGAAGGGGGGACCCCATTCAACATGGCTCATGGAGAGAATATATTTAAATACCAAGCGAAAGATGCAAGGCTTGGTAAAATATTCGACAAGGCGATGTGTGGGAACTCAGCTATACTCATGAAGGTGCTTCTTGAAAAGTATAAGGGGTTTGAAGGGGTGAAAATAGTGGTAGATGTTGGTGGTGGTTTAGGTGCAACACTTACAAGTATTGTTTCAAAGTACCCTAATATTAAAGGTATCAACTTTGATATGCCACATGTTGTCAAAGAAGCACCTTCTATTCCAGGTAACTTTGTAATTAGCTATATAAAATATGTAGTTTCTTCATGATAATACACATATCAACGCTTGAAAACATATTTTATAACTCACTCTTTCAGTTATACTTTGTTTTTCTTGAACGTAGTATGACCCGTGACAAAAATAATAAAAAAAATTGCATACCACCTATTTTGACACAAAAAGTAACATTAAGCTCATAATTCTACACACATTTAAGTGTATGATATGAAAAAAATTGTACGATCTGATTAATTCGTTGTAGTGATGAGTTTCTTGATGGCGATAGGAGTGGAGCATTTCGGAGGAGATATGTTTCAGAGTGTTCCAAAAGGGGATGTAATCCTCATGAAGGTTGGTGAATAAAATTTCTCATGGTACCACCGGATTAAACTCGACCTTCATTAACGAATTAATATATATATATATATATATATATATGAATGAGAAACTACAGTGGATACTACATGATTGGGGAGATGATTACTGCATAAAGCTATTAAAAAATTGTTGGGTCGCGTTGCCAAAGGATGGTAAGGTGATCATCCTAGAAGCAATCATTACGACTGAAGATGCTATGGCTAATCGTTATGGTGACATGTTGATGTTGGCTTTAAGCCCTGGTGGAAAAGAGAGGACAACTAAAGAATATGAGGCTTTGGCTAGAGAATCAGGATTTCCATCTTCAAAAATTGTTTGCAAAGTTGGTTATTTTTATATCATGGAATTCTACAAGAATAATCGACTTGAAGTTAGTTAATTGTTTGCAATAATCTAGTAACCTACTATTATGTAACAATGATCATTATCAGCATGTAATAATGGACATGTTGGCCCTAATCTTCTATCTTGATGGAATCAATTGAAGTAATAACAATGAAACAAGAATGAATTTGAAAAAAAAAACTTGATTTCTATTGATTGGAAAGTAGTGATTACAATTGAATATATTGGATTATTATAAACTATGAACTTAAATATGTATTTGTATGTATTATATGTGTGAACCTATGTATATGTTTAGTATGTAAATATTATGTAAATGTATGTAAGTGTGTCTAGTAGTATTAAGTTAGGATGATACAAGATTGGGCTGCATATTATCGAAGAAACAGACAGAAGCCTGCAGAGACACAAGGCGCGCCTCGACAGCAATGTAGAAAGACAGAACAGTCCCTGAAGCAAAAAACGGTTATAGATCGTTTGTCTTGGCGCCAAAAAAAGTCAAAACGGTTATGTCCTAGAAGCAGTTACAACGGTTGAAACATTGCATTTAGTATAAATATTTATCAATGTCATTAATTGTAAACTACCAAGATTGTTTTATCCTAATACAATCCATATTCTCTTCGGTATTATCATTGAGTATCAAGAATCCGTTATTCATTTTGTTCAATCCATTGTTCATTGTTTTGTTATTGTTTTGTCCGAATTGTTTTCTGTTCTAGTGAATCATTCCGCTGCCAACATATTTGGTATCAGAGCCTTGTTTGGTTCTTGATTCTTCTGCCTTAAAACAATAACTCTTACTGTTTGATTCTTGATTTTTTGTTTCATCATTACAATGTCGAGTCACTCAATGAAAAACTACTCTGGTCCGAGAAGATTATTGTCATATCCGACCAGAATTGAAGAGAAGAAAGAAAGACAAAGGAACATGAAGAAAAGATCCATAGAAACTCGAAAGTGCTACTATTGTCATGAACCGGGACACTTAATAAGATCGTGTAATCAGAAAGAAAGGTACGAAGGAACACAATTGATAAAAGATTCAATTGACACAGGTATAAGTTTTTATCCTTTGGTTGAAATGAATGAAAGTAATAATTGCATTTTGTATGGAATGGATTATGAAAGCTGGAATCAAATATGATATGTTAGTCCGAACTTGCAACATCATGTATGTGGAAATCTGGATTTCTATCTAAAGATTAAGAATTCATTCGGGGTAGAGAGTCGATTTAAAAACAACTTTGTTTTTATAAGAGGTGTTGGAGTAATAAGTGTGAATTCCGAAGATCAAACTCTTATTATTCCAAATGTATTTTACTCCTCGGACATATGATAATTATTTAAGTTTGCATCAATTAAAACTCCAAGGATTTATAGTCAAAATCGAAGGGAATGTATGCTATGTTTCAAACATGTTTAAAAACATTACAATGTTTCAAAGAAATATGATAGAAGAAAGAGATACAAAGGAGACTATGTTAAGAACTCTAAGTGATGAAGGAGAACATGAAAGAAAGAAAGAAATGTACTTGAATGATTATTTTGAGACATTGTCTTTGAATGCCAATTAAAATATAAGGAAAGTTAAAGAGGCCGTAAGTGAATTGGAGTTCTTATCATTTGAAGATTGTATCAAGTTGTTTGAATTAATTGATAGCATGGAAAATCCTTGGGCGTTTAGAGACATACTAAAGGATCCGTTTTTAAAGATGGTAACTTGGTTCATAGAAGATTATTTAAATTTGACAATTAGGCCTATAGGATCCGGATATTTTGAAAACTCCTCTGAGTTGCGAGAACTTGAGAACCCTCTTGAGCCAATCAAAATGTGACACATCTCCATTTTATAATATTTTGCAATTTTTTAATAAGAGGGTAATAATGCCATTTTAACTATAGGTGCAAGGGTATATTAGTAAATTGAAACCCCCTGACACATCTAATGAGTTTAAATACACTCTCTCTCTTTGTTCTTTTTTCAAAACACAGATGCTTCATCTTTCTCTCAATCTCTCTCTCTCTCTCTTCATCTCTCTCTCTCTCTCTCTCTCTCGCTCTCTCTCTCTTCATCTCTCTACAAAACAACCAAACACAACACCGATCTGCTCATCCATGGTGACGGGGGAGAGGGGTGGAGGTGGTTCTTGGTGACAGGGGGTGGCTTGGGTGAAGTTGACGGTGGTGGTTTTTTCGACAGGGGGTTCGATGATGGTGGTGAAAGGGGTTCGGTCAACAGGGTTTTCGAAGGCCATATCCAGGGGCCGGCTGCATATGGTGGGTTTCAGGGGTGGTTTCAGGGGTGGTTTGGAGGGTGGTTTCAGCGGTGGCTTGATGTTTGGGTGGGTTTCAGGGGTGGTTTGGAGGGTGGTTGCAGGGCGGAGGGGGTCTGAACGTGGGGATGGTGGTTTGTTATGGTGGTCCCGATGATGATGGCTATCAGATCGTAAGTGGTGTGTGGTGGTGAAGGGATGAACGAAGGACAGAAGGGGAGGTGGTTATGGTGGTGACGGCTGATATGGCGGTGAACGGATGAACGAAGGACAGAAGGGGAGGTGGTTATGGTGGTGACGGCGGATATGGGGTTTCAGGTTTGGATTTGGTTTGTGGGTGAAGGCGATGGTGAATGGTGGGTTTTTTTGGATCTTTGAAGATGAAGACGACGGTGGTTGGGGCTCGGTGGTGGTGGATCTGCGGTGGTGTTAGATCCGTGACGAAGGTATGTTAATTTTTTTTAAATATTATTATTATTATTATTATTATTATTATTATTTATGTTATTATTTATGTTATTATTTATTAGTATTATTATTATTTTTCTGTTATTATTAATATTATTATTTATGTTATTATTATTATTACTATTTTTGTTATTTACTGTTATTATTATTATTATTATTATTTATGTTATTATTATTATTTCTGATATTATTTGTGGATCAGTGTAAAATTATTAATATTAATTTTTTGGGGTTTTGTCAGGATGCTTTGAAGATGATGATGTAAAAACACCAGTGTAAAATATGAAATGTGTAGATGTTTGAGGTATAGATCTTTTTGTATTTTTTGGTATTTTACACTCATGTATTTTTCTGTAGAAGTTTGTGGTATATATGTTGTTTTTGGGGTTTTTTTTACACTAGTGTAATACAATGTATAGATTTTTTTTGGTGGGCATTTACTGTGGCGTAAACATCAGTTTTACACCGGCGTAAACATGAATGTATAGACGTTTTTTATGTAAGAATACGCCGTTTAGTTTCACACACAGTGTGAACGTTTTTTATTTAAGAAAACACCGATTAGTTTTACACACAGTGTAAGTATGAATGTATAGTCGTTTTGATGTAAGAAAACACTGGTGTAAAACATCAGTTACACCAGTGTAAATATTAATGTATAGTTTGTTTTTTTTACACTTTGTGTTTTTTTTTTTTTTGTAAATGTTGTGTATGGCAGATTTTACACCATTTTATGTTTTTTTTTTTTTTTGTTTTCTACACTAGCGTAATTGTTGTAAAATTTTGTATTTTTTGGAAGATTTACACCAGTGTAAATATGAATGTAAAGCACCCCATCATCTAGTTTGTTTTTGTACAATAGTGTATTTGTGGAGAAGTTTGTGTATAAGAGATTTACACTGGCGTAAAAAATTACACCAGTGTAAAAAACGAGAGTGATACTACAAAATGTTCAATCTGATTTTTTGTTTTAAAAAATTAAATTAATTAAAAAATAAAATAAAGTTTAAAAAATTAAATCAGATTATATTATTTTAATTAAAATAATAAAATAAACTTTAATTAAAAAATAACATAATATTATATTATATCTTCTCTCTCATGGCTTTTTACTTAAATGCCCTTAATTGTACTTTAAGATAATAAAAAAATACTTAATATTCAAGTGAAGACAAAAATCCCAACTTTTGATCTCAACCATTGGATCATGAAGATCAAAGGTCCACAATGGTTCTATAGTTCTCACAACTCATAGGAGTTTTCAAAGTATCCTAACCCTAGGCCTATACCACCTAAGAATAAGAATGGAAGGGAAATAGAATTGTTTGATCTATATGTAATGGTGAAAAAGGAGGATGGTCATAAAAGAGTGTCGATGTACAATCTATGGGTAGTGATAGCCAAAGACTTAGGACTTTATTATGAAGACAAAGATTATATCCGAATCTTGTATAATAGGACCGAAATCCTATGATGTTATCCCATGCTAATGTATACAGAGCGTAGGCTTGCTTTGAGCACTCTAATTTCTTCAAAGTAACAACGCCGGAGGCACGACCCGCCCAGTTAAGGGAAGGAGCGCATCGCCAACAGAAGGGACAAGTAAACCGGTGCACACCAGAAGGCGGACCGGCCAACCCAACCCAAAGTCCAACTACAAGCTTTTTAAATGTGATTGAATGGCAATATCAAGTGAGAAAAACTGCTATGAAAGTGGCTGAATGTTCGAAGCAAAGGAAGTTGGAAAAGAGCAAAGAAGACCGTTCAACATATGGTTTACTTCATCATGATGCAAGATCATTCGAGGAAGATTATGCCTTGTACATGGGAGGAGACTAAAATGCTGCTAAAGGGCTGTGAAAGAAATGAAAGTTTGATTCACAAGAACAACACGCGCATTGGATGAGGCAAACAAGACGTTACCGGCTTCAAATCTGAACTATTAAGTTCATGTTTAGGGGTGAGTATTGGATTATTATAAACTATATACTTAAATATGTATTTGTATGTATTATATGTGTGAACATATGTATATGTTTAGTATGTAAATATTATGTAAATGTATGTAAGTGTGTCTAGTAGCATTAAGTTAGGATGATACAAGATTGGGCTGCATATTATCGAAGAAACGGACAGAAGCCTGCAGAGACACAAGGCGCGCCTCAACAGCAGTGTAAAAAGACAGAACAGTCCCTGAAGCAAAAAAACGGTTATAAACCTTTTGTCTTGGCGCCAAAACAGTCAAAACGGTTATGTCCTAGAAGCAGTTACAACGGTTGAAACATTGCATTTAGTATAAATATGTATCAATGTCATCAATTGTAAACTGCCAAGATTGTTTTATCCTAATACAATCCATATTCTCTTCAGTATTATCATTGAGTATCAAGAATCCGTTATTCATTTTGTTCAATCCATTGTTCATTGTTTTGTTATTATTTTGTCCAAATTGTTTTCTGTTCTGGTGAATCATTCTGCTGCCAACATAATACAATTCAACTATTTGTACAATAATCTAAAAGACATGATTGAATCATCACAACCCTTGATGAATAGACGTGTCCCTTGGATGATCGACACACCCCTTTGATGAATCGACGATATTTGTTAACTTTTTACAAAACTATTTCCAGCCGCCAAGATTTCGTCAATTTTACTGGCAACACATTGTTGGCAGAATATCAAGGCTTTTCACGCATTTGTTGTTGTCGACACGTTTCCCATTTATAATGCTTTGTAGAAGTACAACACAGGCCTTGTTTTGCCACGTCGGTTTTTAAAGCCTAAAACGGCAACAATCCTGTATTTCAAATATGGCAAGTCATTGTTGGGCATCGTCTGTGGAAAAATTAATATGATGGTGAAGAAACAATAGTCTAACCTTTGATTAAGGAGACTAAATCACATTGCTACAAGCTTAATCGTTCGCTAGAATGAATGACACGTCGAACTTTGGGAGTAATTAACCTGAAATAAACACAATAATCCGATGTGCGGTGACCGCCTTGAAGCCCAAGAGATTCTACTTAGCAGACACAAAAACTTGTTCAGCCTTAGTGTGTTCTTCAGGGTTTTCTAAATGGCTTATCCAAGGAGTTGAAGTCCTCCTTAAATAGGTTCCGTACGGGCCTCAACATTCACCCTTAACCTATCTAGTGGGCCGAGGCCCAGTTAAGGGCTTGCCTCCACATCGGCCCATGATTAGCCCAATATAATATATTGTAAAATATTATATAAATCATAGAGAGTGAGATTGTACCATTCGTTCCACGCGGAAATACGCCGTTGGAGGATGTCCAGGGATGGGACGCGTGTCATCCGCCTGCTGGCTGTAGGCCTGATACGTTGTGATTGGCTAATTCTCTTTGTCGAGTGTACTATTGTCTCCTCTGTGGTTACACGTCAGCGGAGATCATCGCTGAAAAGCCTGAGGTGGCCTCATGTGGTCTTATTGGTTGACGTGGGTGGGAAGTGTACTTGTTGTCCCCTTTGGCGAATCCGCGGCTACGTGCAGCATCCTGATTGGTTAATAGTGCAGCGTGACCTCTGCCACACGTTCAACTGCTATGATTGGTCTATACAAGCTTGTACGGTTGTACCTTTGTCTGCCACGTGTCCTAGTACCTTTCGTCACCAGATCTTCGTAAGGAACCTGGCGGGTGTTGCGAGTGATACGCACCCGCGAAGACCTGGAATCCGTCAGGTTGCTGCTTCCGCCAAGTTTCCATCTGCCAGCCGCATGAAACGTGGACCATATGGGCCTGTGTTGTCTTTAATAGATTTTTGGGCCCCTAACCCTTCAAGTACCCCTAGTCTAGCGTGCCTGCCGAGAGTTCGTTGACAAGCGGGAGGAATGTTGGACTCATTGAGTATAGCATTTTCTGTGATTCTTCGTGTGTTTGTGGATTTGGCAGTATGTTGTCTGTGTACACTCTTGAACCAGCAGTTTGTAACCTTTGTGTTGAATCTCATTGTTCCCTTGTAGACAATGTCTCATCTCTGCGGATGCGAAGATGCAAACTTACGTTCTACGTCAAGGCAGACGTGAATAATGTGTTTCATCTCTGTGGATGCGGAGGTGGAAAGTTATATTCTATGTCAAGGCAGACGTAGAAAAAGTGTTTCCTCTTTGCGGATGCGGAGGTGGAAAGTTACGTTCTATGTCAAGGCGGACGTGGACGAAGTGTTTCTTCTTTGCGGATGCGGATGTGGAAAGTTACGTTCTACGTCAAGGCGGACGTAGACGAAGTGTTTCTTGTCTGCAAAAGCGGAGATGGAGAGTTACATTCTACGTCAAGGCGGTTGTGGTTTCCGCCGCATTGAATTTTGAATTAAATATTAATCGTTGGAGGGAAATCAAAAAGGCATGTTCTCTGCATGACTTAACCGTTGATGTGATATTCTGCACGTCTGTGTCAGGTTGAAGGACATTTTTTTGTCTGCTGTTAGTCACGTGGTGCATGCGTCATGCGTGAGACGTCGTTTTGCACTACAAGAAAATGAAGCTAATGCAACCCCAGTAAAATGTTGCATTAGGCCTTGAAAAGGTTGCAATAGGCCTAATGCAACCTTTTTGTTAGATGATGCAACCTTTTTCAAATTGGTTGCATTAACATTTCAAATGCAACCTTTTTTACATGCTAATGCAATTTTTTTACTTTCTAATGCAACTTTTCTAACACTCAGATGTAACCTTTAGTACCTCAAATGCAACCTTTACTACGATCATATGCAACCTTTTTTAAGTCTAATGCAACGCTTTTTAAGATTTTATTTACAACAAATGCGACCTGTTTTACAATCAAATGCAACTATATAGCATCATTGTTCAAATTACTAAAACATCTCTTAGTATGTAATAGTATCTCAATTACACCAACACAATAATAACATAAATATAATAGATAATCTTAATATCATAATTTAACATATGAACAAACTCAAGATAACAATGTAATCAAATTATAGTTATCAATTACAATAATACAAAGTATAGTAACTTCCTACTCGTCTCTAAAATGCCTAAGTACTCAAATAGGTAGTTTTCAATAGTTTTTCATGTCATAGCTTCAAAGTTTGCTTGTTGGCAATCAAAATCAACCCGAATAGCTTCTGGCTCATGTTTTTTCTTTGATGGTCCTCTTCAATTTCTTTTCTTGTTTACAGTAACTGTGTTTCTTTCATCTTTAAAGCTTGCTTTGAATGATTTCCATTCATCATGAGTACTTAAAATAAATAAATAATAATTTATTCGAGCCGAACGGATCTTTGCTCGCGCTTGGCTCGTTTACAAACCGAACCAAGCCGATCGACTCATTTACAACCGAGCGGACGATCGAGGGAGCATTTTCTGAGCGAGGGGCGAGCGAGTCACGAGCAACGAGCGATTTGAACAACCCTACTAGTAAGTCATGCTATATCATAATGTATAATAACATATCATATACGTCTTAGTAGATATTGTGGGGGCTTAATAGTAAAGATGACTCTTAGTGAAGCATGATGGAGTTTACCAAGTCGTATTAGGACTACGGGTTATGTTATAACGTAATGGGAAATGATATATAATACATGTATTAACATATCATGTTTGGCCTTACTAGTCATAGTGATTTTTAATCAACCATCTTGGCCTTGAATTTGATTATGACATAAATAATAATTAATAGATCATACCGAGCCTTATTAAGAGTTTTAGTTTTTATGATCTACAATGTCGTCATACATATAATATCTATCAAATAATTTATGTAACTATTAATGTTGTCATATATATTGATACAAAAAAAGAAGTAGCAATATCCCTCAAAACTAGTATATCCCGCCTAGCTTCCCTCCAATTACCATTTCCCTCCTAAATATGTTAAGTTTAATTTTTCACCCACTTCCCACTAAAAATTAGAATTTCAACATCACCGAAGTGTTGAAAAAATAAGTTTGTTGAGGTAGTTAATTTTCAAAAAAAAAAAAATATTGAATTTCTCAACTTAACACTTTTACCTTTTGATTGTGAAAGTTTATGGGCAAATAATTAATTACGTTACGACATAATACCATGTACATTCGGATACAACTTTTAAAATTAATCTTTGTATTTAACTTTTAAAATGCAACTTTTTCAAAATATGTGTTGCATTTAAATGTTTAAAATGCAACCATTACGGGAAAAGTTGTAACTTTTAATAGGATTTGCAACCTATTTAGGAAAAAGGTTGCAAACTCAATATAATTTTGCAACTTTTTATAAAAAGAGTTGCATTAGATCTTCTAATGCAACCTTTATGTTCAACAAAGTGACATTAGAGTCTAATGCAGCTCATTTAAAAAAGTTGCTTTCAAAAAGTTGCATTAGACCTATTTTTCTAGTAGTGTTGCCTCCTTCCTGTGACGTAAAAGCTCCTTTCATGCACGTTTCCGTATCGCAATTAATGCGATGGGCAGAGATAGCCTTTCACAGCAGGTTTCCCCTCTAGTTCGAAAAATTTACCAACTTTTGAAAACTTCTTTCTCTCTTGCTCCCTGAAACTTCCCTTAAATTCTTCAAGTTTTCCATTCAATTCTTAAGTTTGCTGGCGTCTCCTTGAAAATTCCGACTGATTTTCAAGTTTTCCGACCAGATTCAAAATTTCCAAACACCTCCGATCCACTTTCTTCTCCTTTTATAACTTATTTTTCTTCGTTCGTTGAACCCTAATCATGTCAGATACCGAGACTAAAAGCAAGAACCCTCTTGTAGCCATGTCTGATGCTACAATAAAGTGGAGGAGGGACTCATTTGAACAGTTCTTGGAACTGTATGAGATCCCGACGAGTTGGGAGCCATCCCTTCTTGCCGACGGTGAAACCATACTGGACGCCGGTCCGGGCACGATGGCTCTTTATGCTGCCCACTTCCAGTTTGCCGGTTTCCGGCTGCCGACCACCCGGTTTGTTTGTGATCTCCTGCTTCGGTATAGGTATCACTTGACCCAGATGACTCCTTTGGGGATGACGATGATGGTACACTTTGAATTTGTGTGCCGTTCTCAGGGTGTTGAACCGACGTTTAACATGTTCAATGCATTTTACCGGTTTGCTCGGAGCGGCCCTCAGTGGTACTCCAACACCCGCGGCAAGATTAAGCCGGTTGGCAATGAGGCGCCCCGCAGCATGCACGACTGGAAGTGGAAGTTTTTCTTCATCAAGCAGTGTGTGGTCCCTGTTCCGCTGTAGTGGTTGCTTGTCCCAACCAAGTCCAAATTGAAAGACTACGCGATCATCAACTACGCGGAGTACGACTGGTACGACATGATCACCGAGCAGGTGACGTCCATAGACATGTCTGAGGTGAAGTCCGAGGCATTGCTGATGGCTGGAGTGAGCCGCGTAGGAGCCCGTGCGAATGAGGACCCGCACTTCTATGTTGGTGAAGATGGTATGCCCTTTTATTATTTGATGTATGTATTTCCTTGTTAAATGTTGCTTTCCGGACCCTTGTAATATTTCGGTATCATGCCGCTCAGAGAAGAGTTGTCTTCTTTCAATTGTGCATGGGATAGAAGGGGGGTTTGTCTGGGAGCCTGTTCGTGAAGGTGAGGAGCCGCTGGTTGAGCGGGCATTGAAGAACTTTGTGCTAGTGAACCTGAAAGATTTTCCTAGCCACTTCCGCCCAACAGGTGAAGTCCCAGTTAACCCGCGCCCGCTAAATGAAATTTCTGCCAACGGGGCGAATATTTTCTTTATTTCAGATGAGGAGTCCGAGGATGAGTCTTTCTCCTTAACTCACTGACCTCGGAATCGTGCAGGTAAAGCTAGCAGAACGGGTTCTTCAAACCAGCCTCCTAATTCCACCGGGTCGATGGCCAAGACTACCCCGATCCCGCCAAAGACCCAGAAGGGTAGTAAGTATGGTGGGGGAAATGATGATTATGTGGAGGTTTTTCTTGCCCCGTCGCTGGCAACTGACGTGGGGAAGAAGGTTGCAGAGGGTGGTGATGGTGGCAGTGGGAAGGACCCTTCAGCTAAGTTGAAGGATGTTGTGGCTTCCCTGGACTCCTCAAAGCGCAAGTACCCTGAGTCCAGCCTCCCCTCCAATTTATTAAGGTTCCACCTGGCGCCATCTCACAAGCGCCCAAAGTTAGCCTCCAAAATTGTCAAGGAGGTGCACCCTGGTAAGTTGTCTCTTTCTCTTAAGCTTGTGCATAGTTGCTTTGTTTTCGCGTGCTTAAGACTTAGAAAAAAAAATTGTTTTTCTGTTTTGTAGGTCCTGTCCGCATCCATCCTGGCGGGCCAAAGGTTACAGAAGCCCACACTCTCCCCCTCGGTTGAACTCAGCTATTTTGATCGAGACTGAGGCAAAGAAGAAGAGGGTGGCAGATTTTGCCGCCCAGCAAGCTTCAGAAGAGAAGGCCCGCAAGGAGGTGGAGGATGAGGCTGCCAAGAAGGAGGAGGCAGAGAAGACGCGCCTGGAGGAGGCACAGTAGAAAGCGGCTCAGGATGAGCTAAAGAGGAAAGAGGATGAGGAGAAAGCCCGCTTGGCGGCCGATGAGGCGGAGCAAGCACGTTTGTTGTTCGAGAAGGTTTCTACTTCTGAGCCTGGGGCGCACCCTTTGGTCTTGAGGACCAAACAGGTTCAGGCTTTGTGGCGGGCACCTTTGAGCTCACCCTTGTGATTTCTTTATCTTCCTCCAGAGAGGGCTCCGGAGGCATTGGCAGAGGTAAGAATAATGAAGACCCGCTAGTGCCTACTAGCGGGAATGTTCAGCCACCCTCGAACCCGGGGATCACTTCCATCGGGTTCCGCATGGATGTCCCCGCCGAGCCTATCTTCCAGCACGAGCGGTCTGTTCACGAGGATGGTTGCTTTTTCCAAGTAGCCACCTGCGAGGAGTGGTTAGCAGGCTCTATCCCGCCGTGCGTTTAAGAATGTTGTGGACAGGCACAAGAGTGCGTTGTCCAGGCGAAGGCCCTTGTCGACGCCCAGGCGCATGTCAAGATGTTGGAGGCTCCCAACACGATGGCCGCTCAGGACTGGAAAGCGTCCTGTGAGGCCACCAATGTCCTGATCGCCAAGGAGCACAACCGCGTTCACCAATGTCATGTATTTTTTTTCCCTTTCTACCCTTCATGCAAAACCTACTTATACACATTCTTTTATCATAACCTCCAATTGCCATTAATCTATATCTATAATCTATATTATATTATAAAACATTTGAGAAGGGTATCAAATAAAATTAAGTAATTACTACATTTTATTAAAAAATTACAATTATATAAAAAATTTATATATAACAAAACGATATAAAAAGGTTTCTACACATACAAATATATGTCTATACACCTTAAAAGATTGTAAGAATAATAAAAGTCGAATTTACGTAAAAAAATAATGATTTTGTGATGCCTTTTCTTAAAAAAAGTGTGCGCATGAATTGGTTCGCGAACCCAACCCAAACCGAAACCGGTCTTTCACACTGGCAAAATTGGGACCGAACTGAACCGAAACCGGTCCAAACACGAACCGACACTAAACACAAACTGGTTTGGAACCAGTTCGGTTCCTAGAAAAAAACCGATATGTTTAGTCTATAAAGTTCTCAGGTTGGGATGTTTTATATGGAATATTTTCAACTAACCTAACTTTCAGTTTCACTTTCCAATGCCATTGATAGAAATTTGTGGTGCACTTGATTAGCAGTTGTATTGCATTGCTTTTATCATGTGGAAAAGTTATGAGTATGTTTTTTTGCAGGTTAATTACATATGAGCCGTTCCAAATTCCCCTAAATGTTAAAATTATAAAGGTCCCTATGCTTTCTTCTCCTCAACAATCTCTCCATATTTGGCACTTTCAACATATTGAGTAGGACTATTAGTATAATAATAATAATAATTGCTAATGAGTCAAACCGCTCCTTTCATTTTTTTTACCGGCATCTAGATCAATTTGAATATGGTATATAAAACGTAGCATGCTATCATGTCTCTTTGTAGCCTTTAAAAAATTACCCCACTACGAAGCATATGTGCTTACACAAATACAAACATACACCTTACATATTGATTCTTTTAATTATTTTAAGGTTTGAATTACGTTTCCACCCTTTATAGTCGACTCCGCTACAATGCACGGGTTCCCTGCTAGTATTATATTATTAAGCAAACGCAACAGACATATAGGTAATTTTTTCCAAATATCAAGATGGAAAATCAAATATCATAGTGTAATTTTCATGCTTGATTTAATTTTCATTTTTTTAAACCCCTCTTGTCAAAAAGATATCTCTCATGCAGCCATTTAAACCTTATTAAATTTAACATTTAATTCAGTTGAAAACTATGTCTTTCAAGATTTTGTCCCGTTTGTTTCTAGCGCATTGCTAGCTCTTTATATTTATATATAAAGTGGTTTGTTGTTAAAAAAAAAAAACAAATGACCGCGTGTTACAGCGGGTGAAAGTGTGACGTCCGTCACCTTTTACTTTTACTTTTGTACAACTTTAGTCCTTCATGTTTGCTTATTTGACATTTCTAGCTCTTGTAATTTTGGAGTTTTTATCAAATAATAAAAGTCCATTACTTCTCTTCTTTTATCTAGTATTTTTGCGTTTTTTTATACACCTAAATATGCATATTATAAAGTCAAGACCTTGTGTTCTTTTTATTTTATAATTATAATAAAATACATTTTTATAAATAAAAAAATTTAGTAATAATAAGATGGTTGATGTAGTTTTTATAAAACTTTAACTTCTAATAACTATCTATTATCCATTTAACCCATTACCCTTAACTCAAACTAAACCACATCCAACCCCACTTGTGAGGCCCAACATTCAGCCCAATTCCAAGCCCATTTAAGCTCTTTTTCCTCTTCCTTCCTGATCAAACAGCCCCAAATTTGGTCCGGTTTGACCCGTTTCAAGACCCACGACAATTACCAAGCTTAAATGCGCTCATTTTTCGAATTCAAAACATCATTATTGAGCGCCCAAATCTATTCTACCTTCCATATTTACGAATTGATTGATTGAACGCATTAAAAGCTGTCAATTAATCGATTAAAGACATTAAAAACCTTCCTAAAAACGAAGCATAGGTGCTTACACACATACAAATATACACCTTACATATTGATTCTTTTAATCATTTTAAGGTTTGAATTACGTTTCCACCCTGTATAGTCGACTCCGCCGCAATGTGCGGGTTCCCTGCTAGTATTATATTATTAAGCAAACTTAACGGACATATAGCCAATTTTATCCAAATTTCAAGATGGAAAATCAAATATCATAGTGTAATTTTCATGCTTGATTTAATTTTCATTTATTGAAACCCCTCTAGTAAAAAAGATATCTCTCATGCAGCCATATAAACCTTATTAAATTTAACATTTAATTCAGTTGAAAACTATGTCTTTCAAGTTTTGAATTCACTAGTAGAAATGCCCGCGTGTTACAGCAGGTGAAAGTGTGATATCCGTCACCTTTTACTTTTCAACTTTAGTCCTTCATGTTTGCTTATTTGACATTTCTAGCTATTGTAATTTTGGAGTTTTTATCAAATAATAAAAGTCCATTATTTCTTTTCTTTTATTTATTATTTTCGCCGTTTTTTTGTACACCTAAATATGCATGTTATAAAGTCAAGACCTTGTGTTCTTTTTATTTTATTTTATAATTATAATAAAATATATTTTTATAAATAAAAATATAGTAATAATAATAATAATAATAATAATAATAATAATAATAATAATAATAATAATAATAAGATGGTTGATGTAGTTTTTATAAAACTTTAACTCCTAATAACCATCTATTATCCATTTAACCCATTACCCTTAACCCAAACTAAACCCCCATCCAACCCCACTAGTGAGGCCCAACATTTCAGCCCATTTCGAAGCCCATTTCAGCTCTTCTTCCCCTTCATCCCTTCCTGATCAAATAGCCCCAAATCAGGTCTGGTTTGACCCGTTTCTAGACCCACGAAAATTACCAACCTTAAACGTGCTCATTTTTCGAATTCAAACATCATTATTGAGCGCCCTAATCTATTCTACCTTACATACTTACGAATTGACTAATTGAACGCGTTAAAAGCTGTCAATTAATCGATTAAAGACATTAAAAACCTTCCTAAAACGAAGCATATGTGCTTACACACATACAAACATGCACCTTACATATTGATTCTTTTAATTATTTTAAGGTTTGAATTATGTTTCCACCTTGTACAGTCGACTCCCGTCGCAATGCGCGGGATCCCAGCTAGTATTATATTATTAAGCAAACTCAACGGACATGTAGGTAAATTTATCCAAATTTCAAGATGGAAAATCAAATATCATAGTGTAATTTTCATGCTTGTTTAATTTTCATTTATTTAAACCCTCTTGTCAAAAAGATATCTCTAATGCAAAACCTTATTAAATTTAACATTTAATTCAGTTGAAAACTATGTCTTTCAAGATTTTGAATTCCCTAGTAGAAATGCCCGCGTGTTACAGCGGGTGAAAGTGTGACACCCGTCACCTTTTACTTTTACTTTTGTACAACTTTGGTCCTTCATGTTTGCTTATTTGACATTTCTAGCTCTTGTAATTTTGGAGTTTTTATCAAATAAAAAAAGTCCATTACTTCTTTTCTTTTATCTATTATTTTCGCGTTTTTTATACACCTAAATATGCATGTTATAAAGTCAAGACATTGTGTTCTTTTTATTATATAATTATAATAAAATATATTTTTATAAATAAAAAAAAATTAGTGATAATAAGAAGAAGGTTGATGTAGTTTTTATAAAACTTTAACTACTAATAACCATCTATTATCCATTTAACCCATTACCCTTAACCCAAACTAAACCACATCCAATCCCACTTGTGATGCCCTACATTTCAGCCCAATTCGAACCCCATTTCAGCTCTTCTTTCGTTTCCTTCCTGATCAAACAGCCACAAATCAGGTCTGGTTTGACCCGTTTCAAGACCCACTACAATTACCATGCTTAAACGCACTCATTTTTCGAATTCAAACATCATTATTGAGCGCCCTAATCTATTCTAACTTACATACTTACGAATTGACTGAATGAATGCGTTAAAAGCTGTCAATTAATCGATTAAAGGCATTAAAAACATTCCTAAAACGAAGCATAGGTGCTTACAGACATACAAACATACACCTTACATATTGATTCTTTTAATCATTTTATGGTTTGAATTACGTTTCCACCATGTATAATCGACTCCGCCGCAATGCGCGGGTTCCCTGCTAGTATTATATTATTAAGCAAACTCAACGGACATATAGGTTATTTTATCCAAATTTCAAGATGGAAAATCAAATATCATAGTGTAATTTTCATGCTTTATTTAATTTTCATTTATTTAAACCCCTCTTGTTAAAAAGATATATCTCATGTAGCCATTTAAACCTTATTAAATTTAACATTTAATTCATTTGAAAACTATGTGTTTCAAGATTTTGAATTCACTAGTAGAAATGCCCGCGTGTTACAGCGGGTGAAAGTGTGACATCCGTCACCTTTTACTTTTAATTTTGTACAACTTTAGTCCTTCATGTTTGCTTATTTAACATTTCTAGCTCTTGTAATTTTGGAGTTTTTATCAAATAATAAAAGTCCATTACTTCTTGTCTTTTATCTATTAATTTCGTGTTTTTATACACCTAAATATGCATGTTATAAAGTCAAGACCTTGTGTTCTTTTATTTTATTTTATAATTATAATAAAATATATTTTTATAAATAAAAAAATTAGTAATAATAATAAAATATATTTTATAATTATAATAAAAATGAGATATCGAAGCTCGAAGTTGAGTGATTGAATTGAATATTCTTAAAACTTTGGTGACTCTAGTATAAAATTATGACTTTGTCATAATTTGATTGTTTTGGATTGACTCTTTCAAATATCATTATGAAACTCTTGTTTGTGGCTCATAATTTTACTTAACTTGACATTAACATGTCATAAATTAAATTAGAGTTTTATTTGAGTCATAAAAATTGTTTTAATTGTGTATAAATAAAACAATTAAGTATTGAGTTTTGAGATGAATATAAAAGAGGCATCTTATGACTCATTTTTCTACACTATGGAAAATGTAAGAATAAGTAAAGAAAAAATAGACAATACTAGAGAAATTATTTTGTCAAAATAATTTTATAGAATTTAGAGAGGAGTACTCTCTAATTCTTACACCATCACCAACTTCATATTCTAGTATTTCCCACATAAATCAAAAACACCATAACCCGGTGTAATCTTGGGTGCGTGAGTTATCTCCGGCAGTACAATACTGTTCCGGTTGTTGTACCCTGGGAAACAGACCGTCTGAGAGGAGGCGCAGAATCTGTTTTAAGAGCCCCGTGTCAAACACGATCCTCAACCAAAAATCATCAACGAATACTTTATTCTTGCAGAGGCTATAGTAGAAGATGATGCGGTTGAAATTGCTTGAATCTAGAGTCGGTACATTTTTTTTGTATCTTTATTTATTTATTTTTGTTTTGTAATTGATATTGTACTATGTTATTTCCGACCAATAACGAGAGTATCGTTATTATATTTATTTTAATAAAATAGTGAACCATATTTCTTACAAAGTGTACATAGAACCATCATCTTCTTCTGTATACATATACATATTATCAAACTATATCATATGTTCGTAAAAAAAATAAGTTTTTTTTGTGTAACATATGTTACACTTTTTTTTTTTAAATCTACTTGGCGCTTTTTTTTATTTTATTATTTTTTCAAAACTCTTAAAAACATGTGTATTAGATGCCCTAAAAACATGTTACACATGAACCCACAAATGACTGTGTTCAACGGACTTTATCAAAAAAGCGATAATATTTATAATTATAGTTAAAGTATACTTTTATTTTCTTATATAATTTTTACTAAAATATATTTCACTACAAAAAAAAAAACGAGTATCTGTGACTGAAAAATCAGTATCTGACATATTAAAATCAGTCACTAATTGTTATTAGAGACTGATTTGCCAGTCCCCAGCCAGTCTCGGATACCTAGTACTAGATAGTCATTTTAGTAACTAAATATCAGTCCCAATTGAATGACACCAACAAAGACTAATAGTCAGTCACTGATACATAAAAATTTAGTCCTTAATTTGCCGCTGATACCACTCCATTTCAGTCCCTAATAAGTTTCTTTGGTGACTGCAAATTAGTCTCGTATATTATGATATTTTAGTCCTTAATGTATTACTTTAGGGACTGAATGTTAGTACTTTAAAGATGTCTATAGTGTCCTTAATATGTTTGTTAGATTAGTGCTTGCATGTTAAATCAGTATCTAATGAAATGTTTTTGAGACTGAAAATTAGTCCCATGCACTACGCAATTTCAGTCCATAATATGCTTTTTTTAGGTACTGAAAATTACTCTCACATAAGTTATTGTTATAGTACTTAATATGTAGTTTTAGGGACTGATAATCAGTTTAAGATAAAATTTATTTTGTAGTCTCCAATGTATAATTTATGTTCTAAAAATCAGTCTTCTAAACTAGTCGCTAATATCTCTTTTCAATGACTATTTTTTAGTCTCCAACACTATGTCTCAACTTCCATTGTATTATACTGACAAATAGTTGCTAATACAATTTTAATTATGTCTCTGACATGCATTAACAATCCCTACAAATCTGTTATAGGACAAAAAAGCAATTCCCAACACAATAAATTCAAACATTAATATCATAGCACAAACCTTTCAAAAAAAAAAAAAACCAAATTAAGATTAATTCCGAAATTTGTAAGAGCGTTAAAAAAAAAAGACAATAAATATCTTCGCCAAAATACTAGATAGTGTTGCCACTTTCGCTGTGTTCTCCATCTAAACCATCATCCTCACTCACAACATTTGTAGATATTATGCTCTCGAAATCTGGATACTTTCGGCTCAAGAACTTAGTCACTTTAGAGTATTTCTCCTTACTTTCTTTCAGTTCAGCCTTGAGTTCAATAACCTCATTTCTCAAATCTTCGGTCTCAGTGGAATCTCGTTGAGAAGATTCAGCTACCGACTTCATCCAATTATCTTTTTTCTTAAGCACAGGACCAACACCGACTTCCCATGCGGATTTTATTGTTTTATCCTTGCCACATACACTTTTTATAGCCTCTTTCTCAAGATTATGTTCCATAGCAGTGGTAACGATGGTTCCTTGAGAATTTAATTTAGCCATGGCCGTCTTTTTATGTGTACAAATATTGTCCTAAAATAATAGAATGTATGAGAACATATAGAACTTGTAGCAACCAAAAATAAAATTTGACTAAAAATTACATTCTAGATAAAAAGCTTTTATCAGGGAGATGCTTACATATACAATACGTGAAGCATCGTTTAGCCATCCATTCTTCTTGGCACTATAGTGTAGCTTGTGGTAAATTTCTAACGGGCTAGGTGGCATTTGAGTCTCCGGATTTCTCTGCCATCATAAAACTCATATAATGAAGAATAAATGTATTCTAAAAGAGTAAAATCAATCTTTTTTTAATATATATAAACCTAAGAAAAAGTCAATCAAAGATTTATGATTCATAATCATATTTTCTTGCTAGTTGTTGCTTATTCAAACAAGTAGATTCTTCTATAACATTAAAACACCAAAACCAAATGACTAAATATTTTTCATGAAATTCGCTACTACATTAACAATAGCTTATTACATTATGGGTCAAAAAGTGTAAATCTTGGGAGGTCCTGTGCAATCAAGGTGGATGTATCCAATAGAAAGATACCTTGGCCATTTAAAGAAATATGTTGGAAACAAAGCTAAACCCGAAGGCTCAATAGCAGAAGGTTATGTTGTTGAAGAAGCTATAACATTTTGTTCACACTATTTACGAGGTGTTGAATCAAAGTTGGGCAAACGAGACAGAAATTATGACAAAACCTCTAGTGATGGTCGAACCTTTGAGTTGGATATTTTTAGATTGAATGGTCGAGGTATTGGGAAGAAAGAAGTCCGTATCCTTTCTACTAATCTGATGAAGAAAGCAATATGGTTTATTTTCAATAATTGTCAAGAGGTTCAACCGTACCTAAAGTAAGTTTTTTTTTTTAAATATATTTGGTTGTTAATTAGTATTAAGTGTCACATATCAGTAAATTTATAAATTAATCTACATGTGGCAGGGAACACTTACAGTTTTTACAAAGGCAACATCCGGAATCATCCAATTTTTCTGAGATACAACAGTCTAAATTCCCAGATTGGTTTGCAAAACGGGTAAGAATTATACACTAAGTTACTTAATTTACTTTTTAATACTGTATTTCACTCTAATAACATGATTACAATGTTGAGAACTGAGAACAGATTTGAGAGATGTATGCGCTAAATCCATCTAAAATTAATGAGGAGTTATATGCATTATCTTGCCTTCCTGATAGTCGAGTTTCGTCATAAAGGGGATACATAGTGAATGGAGTTAAATTTATAGTTAAGTCAAGCGATGACTGTAGACAAACACAAAATTGTGGAGTTACGGTATCGGGCGTTCATAATGATATTGAGGATGATTATTATGGATATCTTGATGAGGTCATTGAATTGTCATTCATACGATATTATCGTATTATTTTATTCAACTGCACGTGGTTTGATACTAATCGTCGAAGAAAGAACGTGATATTTGAACCTCATTTCATAAGCATAGACATGTCCCGACAAGCTTATAAGGAAGATCCTTTCAGTTTTGCAAATCAGGCTAAACAAGTGTTTTATATAAATGATCCACTTAAACCAAATTCAAAATGGAAAATCATTGAAAGAACTAGCCAGAGACACTTATGGGATTTTCCAGAAGAAAAGAATGCAGAAGATCAGTTAGAAAATGTTAACCTTCTTCGTGAAGATGTTGAAGAAGAAATTGTTGAAAACATTGATGTTCTACGTTCTGATGGCAATTCAAACGATTTTATTACTGAAGAGATGGTTGATTTAGATAATAGCATGGAAGATTTTGGTTCAAAGTCAAATTTGGATGATTCAGATACTGATAAGCCCAGTAATGAAATTGAGTATGACGAGTCAGACGATGATGATTGGTAATGTGCAGTTTGCAAATTTTGTAAGTGTTCTAATTGTGTAAATTTCCCCAAGTACTAGTCTTATTGTTACTTATGTACATGTAAAAATAGAGTTCTTTTACATTAACTAAAAAATTACTATAAATATTATGTTAATTGCAGGTAAAACTATAATTATCAAGGAAGGAATATATCATGAGTAGTATTTTATTATGTTTTGTCAGATTTGGCTCATATATTACCCGCTTTTGAAAAAAGACAAGTTTAGATGTTTGTGCTACTTGGACATCTGAAGGTTCTTGATATGTTGTAATAGGTTGATTTGGATGCCAATGATCTTATTTTTTTTTATTTTGTTGAACTTTGAACTTATTTTAAATTCATTTAGACTCGATTTGGGTTATCCATGATCTTAACATATGCAAATAAGTTTTGTATACTGAATAATATTGTCCAATATGGTATTTACAAGGATTTTGTAGACTGGTGTTCGGTCTCTAATTTTTCGTTCATAATGGTTGATCGAATTGGGTGTAAACAAGCTGAGTCGAGACTGAACATGACTTTACTCCGGCTCGACTGGTAGTTGTTTTTTTCGAGCGTTTCCTTAGCTCGTTTACTACTTATAGTTTAAGTATGTTTATAATTTTTAATATAACTTTGAACTTATAATTTTTTATATAACACAATACGTATACAATTTCTTAAAGTTTTATATTCTCATAATAATTATTGCATATATATTTATTTGTATTATATAAATAGTTTACTTGTAATCCTCATGAGGCGACTCAAGCTCGATATGCAAAGCACAAACTTGAGCTGGTTTATAAAAGAAATTTGAAAACTAAATATTAGTCCCTAGTATGGCAAGTCAGAAAAAAAAAGATAGATTTCACAACCCATAATACTTCCCAATAGATGGAATATGCTTAAATTAATTGGACACTGAAAATTAGTCACAAATCATTTGTTACACCAAAAGGCATTCAAAACTGAATATTAGTCCCCGATTCTGCATGTTTTAAAAACATTAAGAACCTTTTTTTAGTCCCTAATATGTTTCGTCTATATTATGAACAAAAAATTAGTCTCCAACACATTTGGGACATTTTTCATTATAGGCCGAACATATTTGAGACTGAAATTTAGTAGCTAATAAGTCTCTCTAAAAAGCTATACGACGAAAACATATTTGTGACTGGAATTTAGTCTCAAATAAGGTGTCAAGATATTAGCGACTGATTTTCAGTAACTAATATATATCGTGTACAAATCAGTCCCTAAAACTATCAGTAACTGATAAATCAGTCCTAGATATGATGTATTAGGGACTGATATATCAGTCCCTAAGAATTTAGTCTCTAATAATCACTTTTCTTGTAGTGTTTTTACTTGCTTGAATACAGGAGCGCCTACGATGCAGTAGATGTAGGGATCTTAATGTGATGCAACCTGCGCTCAAAGATTACAGAGAAAGTCATCTTCTGGTTTTAATCATGAAGCGACATGGGAGATTGTAAAAGATCACAATAAATGGAAAAAGCAAGCGTTGATGGGTGAAGAACCGTCCGATAGTCATTCAGACAAGAGGCGAAAGTAATTGGAAGGCGACAACTATCAGGCGTCTGCAATTTATACACCGGATGACCCCACCCCCACTAGCCACATGTTGGATCTCAATGAAGATACCCACCCAACGAGACCAACCCGCAAAAATAAGAAGCAGCCATCACCGAGTCTTTAAGCAAAACATCCTCTGTTGACGAATTTGGGTCATTCCGAGCGATGAAAAAAAAGGTAAATTGAACCAGTTGGTCACCCTACAAGCTCAACAAGGGAGAAAAAACTTTAGCGTTTTTGGAGGAAAAACACGAATTGTTAAGGCAAAGGCAGTATAACCACGACTTGAATATGTATTCAAAACTGCACGACCACCTCAAAGGTAAAACCTTGGAATTGGTTTTGAAACAAAAAGAAGAAATCGTGGCGAAATACGATTGAGATCGTTATTGGGGAGAAGGCGAAGGAGACGATGAAGGCGACGAGTAGATTTGTTTATATTTGTAGTTTTTTTTACATTGATATTTCTTGTTTTTATTTATTTATTTTAAGTTAATGTATTTTTATTTAGTTAACATAATGTTATTTTTATTAAATTGATGTTTTTTGTTGTTTAGCAATTAATTACTTGAATTCCTTCAATTTATTCATTCGATGAACATTAATTAATGATTTATGTGTTAAAGAAAGGTGTTGTTAATTATTTAGGTGTTGTAAGTATATTGAGTTCTAAGTCAGGGGTCTCATTGAAAGCAGTCTCTCTATTTCTATGGGGTAGAGGTAAGGCTGTCTACATCTTACCCTTCTCAGATCTTACCTTAGCTTTTACTATTGGTGGGATTAACTGAGTATGAGTATGAGTATGATGATGATGTTGATGAAGTATATTGAGTTCCATGTGGAGTGCCGTTTTTTTAATACTTCATCTTGCTGGACTACCGGCTATTTATATTTATATCAGGAAGTTTTTTCCTTAATGACGCCGTTTTAACACTTCAGTTTGCCGGAATACAGCCCTTTTTAAGCGAATTTGGGAACAGCGGTGGTTTTGCATGTTGTAAGCAGGGAAAGAATGAGGATGGATGTTATGAATTAAAGGGTGTTTTATTAGTCTAAAAGAAATCTTTAAAGGGTGTATGATTTGTACATGATGCAGTGATGGTTGTACAATGGTTATAGATAGATAGCTACCCTAAAGAAGTGGGAGGGGCGGGGGAAAAGAGTAGTCTAAAAAATAGGACAGGAGGAGCCAAAGTGACGGAGTACTCTACAATTTACCCTGCAAACAAGGGGCACATCTCACGATATGTATCATTTAATTTATAGCTCTCCGAGTTAACCTACTTCGATCTTTAACTGGTTTAGTTGATTTGATCTGATCTAATCATATGTCGTATATGCAGTTTCCTTACCAGTGGTTCTGAGACTTGGTACAGAGATGCGGTAAGTTTTTGAATGGTTACAACTTCTAACTTAAGTGATTGTTTAGTTGATTAGGTTAGGAATTATAGGAGTCATTAGAGTGTGAGAGATTAGAGAGATGTGATGACTTTTTGAATAGTTGCAGCTTATTTAAGTGATTGTTTAGCTGATTATTGATTAGGTTTTAGGTTAAGGAATATGAACTATTACTGATTAGAATACTATGGACATGCAGTGATTGAGTAATTATGTGGCTAGTTAACTTGAGCCATTTGCAATATGTTTATCACGTCATATTAGATTTTTTAACCCCGGAATGCTCCCGAGGTAATAGGCTAGTGAGCTAATAAAGTCAATTAACTATGAAGTATATGGTCGTGTGTCAGTGTTATCCACTCCTTTCGTGATCATGAGTCACCTGCCAATTTGTATAAGCCACTCCTTTCTGTTTTTCATCCAATCATTCCGCTAATTGATTTTTTTGAACGGCAAAACATTTTATATATAGATATAAAGAGTAAGCAAGCGACTGGGAAACAATCAAAGCGAAAAAACAGAAACAAAACAACAAGCCAAAACAAGGCGCCCCAAATTACAAACAAGACCCAATACCAAAGTTAACCCACATATCCCACGAAGGCATCGGGACTTTCGAGCGATTCCCAATCCAAAGAAATGAGTCTTCTTTGGACTTTGATCATATCCACCACTTTGCCGTTCGGAATAAACTTTCCATCAAAAATTTTGGCGTTCCTAGCAAACCATAAGCGCCACACCGTAGCACAAGCTATAACATAAACGAAACGCTTCCAAGTCTTCGACCCCGGGCAATCCATGAGCTGCACCATCAAACCGGCTAGGGAGGAAACATTAGAAGGAAAAGGGACTCTAACCCAAACCAAAACTTCCCACCAAATCGCCTTAGCCGTGACACAGTTCCAAAGAGCGTGGTCCACGTTTTCAACTCCGTACCCACAGCGAACACAAGTGTTATTCACAGCCGGAATACCCCTTTTAGCAAGCTCCGTGTTGACCTCAATCCTCCCCAGAAGAGCCCTCCACAAGAAGACATTACTCTTAGGCGGAACCCAACTTTCCCACCGGCCCACAACAGAATCAGCCCCGAGTTTGGCCAGGTCCAACAATAACACTTGTGTTCGCTGTGGGTACGGAGCTCCTTTTTCTTTTCCATCTGACCATCCATCATTCGGCTACTTTGTTATCAACCACACTTAACATGGCCGCAAAAAATAATAAATGTCACAATTTTAATTCATTGCCTAAAACTAATTAGTGTGGTTATTGTTTATCTCCCTCTTCCTTAATTGTTTAATTATGAAAAACTTACATTCTATGTGCATATATTTTAGTCTAATTAGTTATATTGAGTAAAGATCAAATACATATAGTTTTTTTGTAAGAACTGTGAGAATCAAAGGGGTAAAAAAAATTTAATTTTTTTTTTAGAATTTTTTTTCCCATGTGCTTAAACATTCTTTCTAGATGAATAATACAAAAAAAAAAAATTAAAAAAATTTTTTTTTAGTGTAATTACGTCATTAAGGTAAATACATTAGTTTACACTAGAGTAATTATGTAATTACTCTACACGTAATTATTCTACACCAAATTTTTTATTTTTATTTTTTTTTTTAGTTTTCAATACTATAATACATGTTTAACAATATGGGAAAAAAAATTTTGAAAAAAAAAATAAAAAAAAAATACCCTCCTTTGATTCTCACAGTTCTTACCAAAAAAGTTATTTGTACCGGATCTTTACTCTAATTATATTTAATGAATTGTTTTTTATTAATAACATTTGAAATTAAGGAAATAACATTAGTTTTTTTTTAAAGGCTTAGTTCAGTGAAATCCTTGTACAACTTTAACCTAGCGGTCCCAAGTTTGAATCCCTACCCACACACCGGTGTCCTCTTTGCCTAAGCTCAAACCGTCACCTGGGAATTTTTATGGTGTGCATGGATCGAACCTGTGACTACCCCCAAGATGGGAACCCTTAAGGAAAATCCACCCGACCTCAAACCAGCTGAGCTGGAGATCATTGGTAAGGAAATAACATTAGTTATCTACTGAATTGTTTTTTTATTAATAACCGTTTTTTTAAAATATCTTTAGTGCTACCTAGTGTTATATCAATCTCATTTGTATTGGTGCTATTTTATATCAATCTCATTTAATATGATGCTATATTAGGTTATTTGAATAGGAGAGGCTTTATGTATTTAAATATAATTAAAGTGAAATGTGACCCTTTATAAAAAAAATGTGCAGTGGTAGGGTTTTATGGGTGTAGAAGTTGATTTTGAGTAAGTGTAGAAGAAGGTGGTTGTAGAAGTTGATTTCGATTGGGTGTAGAACAAGAGCCACTACTTTATGCTACTCACACCCTGTTTTTAGAGGGGGGGGGGGGGGGGGGTCATCAAACCCACTACGGGTAGTCTTATATCAACCTAAGCGGGTAGGGTAAAATAATTCATTGGATGACTCATTACCCAACTAGTTCCAAAATCACATCAAGACGGATCCTTCTCAAAAGTTCTCACAAGTCATCCAGCCATTGGTTCGATATCATAATGATTTGAATAGTATATATAACACCACTCAAAACAAACTAAGGTTCACCTCATCATTTGCTTCAACCATGGAGTCTTACAAGATGACTGAAGAAGAGGAAGGACTACTAAGAGTGAATCAAATAAACGAGGGAATGGTCCTTCCTATGGTCATTAAAACTGCCATAGAACTCGATCTCTTTGAGATCATGGCAAAGACTCCTGGTGGCAACTTCTCTTCTTTTGATCTTGCATCTAGTCTTCCTAGACAAACCCATGAAACCGCCACGTTAATTGAACGGATTCTTCGATTTCTTGCCAGCCACTCGGTTCTCACATCAATTGTAGTAAAGGATGAACATGGAGATTCAAAGACTGTATATGGCATGACAGCGGTGTCCAATAACTATGTCCGAAAACAAGACGGAACGTCTCATGCCTCATCAGTTCTTCTTATCTATGATAAAGTTTTCGTTGATTGTTGGTTAGTTGCATCTTATTATCTTAATAGGGTTGGGTTATTCTACAAAGGCTACAAAAAATGAGAAGGGTGAGAAGCCACTAGAAAATGACATGTGTCCAAAGGATTAACAAGTGGGAGGGGTAATTTTGTCAAAAACATATGCACATGCAAGTCACATGCCATTTCCACCTTCATTTTTAAATGCCCGTAACTTTTTTATACGTTATCCTTTTTTAAAAAAAATTACACCATAAATTTGAGCGTCTTTTTATCTTTAATATGAGTACCATATTGTTATACTTTTGAAAAAAAAAAATTCAAAACCCACTTGCATAAGACACAATGGAGTGTAAAACACAATGAACACCAATTAAATATAAGGTATAAAACACAATCAAGAGTCTAGTAAAACACAATGGACGACATACTAAAGACACAATGAATAGAAGACTAAAACACAATGAATACTTTTGAAAAAAAAAGTTGAAAACCCAGTTGCGTAAGACACAATGGATGACATACGAAAGACACAATGAACAGAAGACTAAAACACAATGAATACTTTTGAAGAAAAAAAAGTTAAAAACCCAATCGTGTAAAACACAATGAACGACATAATAAAGACACAATGAACAGAAGGTTAAAACACAATGAATACTTTTGGAAAAAAAGTTGAAAACCCAGTTGCGTAAGACACAATGGAGATAACGTAAAACACAATGAGTACCAATTAAATATGCAATGAACAATATGGTATAAAACACAATGAACAGTCTAATAAAACACAATGGACGACATATAAAAGACACAATGAACAGAAGACTAAAACACAATGAATGATAGACTTAAACACAATGAACAACATAGTAAAACACAATGTACACCTAAATACAAACCTCATTTGCGTAAAACACAATGAAAAGCATACTAAAAACACAATGGACAAACTTAAATCATGTGTACACTAAAAAAACATAAATAACATATTTATAAAGCACACATGCATACTATAACACAATGAACGAGCAGAAAGACACAACGGAGAAGAAAACCCATTTAGCATGAATTTTTTTTTTTCAGTTTTAATATAGCAATGTGGTACTCATATTAAAGATAAAAAAAACGCTCGTTAATATGGTGAAATTTTTTTGAAAAAAAAAATGTCGTATGAAAAAGTTATAGACGTTTTAAAATGATGGGGGGAATTGACATGTGCATTGCATGTGGAGAGAGAAAGTCAACAAATGTGGTTTTCCTTTTATACCCTTCCTCTAATTTATCAATTATTTTTTTCAAACAAACTAATCTCAACCCTTCAAATATATGATCAATGGATCACATTCCTTCTCACCCTTCCTAGATAAAGTGTCTTGTGTATTTGATCCTAACCCTATCTTAATATCTAATTACTAGTTTATACCCCGGGAGCGTCCCGGGTTGAGAAATCTAAGTAAAGTGAATAAAATTAGAAGTATCTAAACTATAAAAATGGCATCTGCCAATATATTATTATTATTATTATTATTATTATTATTATTATTATTATTATTTTAAACAAATCTCTGCCATAAGTTATCATATTCTAATATAAAAAAAAAGGTAATTGGGTCAGGTATCACCTAATCCCAGGCCCGGCCGAAACCCGCAATTTTTTTTAAATTAATTCCAAACCTGACACAATAACTGTCGGGTTACTAAAAATAGTCGTTTTTTTCTCCGTTTTTTATATAGCACTATGGTACTCGTTGGAAAGATAATAAAACGCTCGTTAATTTGGTGTAATTTTTTTCTTTAAAAAATCTCGTATATAAAAGATATTAACATATAAAAGTTATGAGAGGAAACATGGGAGAGAAAATAATAAAGTTTTAATATTTATATTTAGTAGATTAGCTATTTAATAAATTATGTTAAATCATATTTAAACCATATTTATTTCTTTTTTTAATTGGTCTAGAGTTGCCACATCACATCCTATGTGGCATATCTCAAAAGAGAGATTGCATAATATTATGACATGTCATTAAAATTGCTTTGGTTTATTATATGTATAGATATATAATAATTATGGTAGATTGGATAGACTGAATAACATGTCAAACAAGTTGTTTTTAGAATTAGCAATTGTTTTTATAAAATAGTTCTTGCGGTATGATTTACAAAAATTACCTATTAATTAACCGTGCCAAATTCTGTTTCATATCATCATCATCATGCTCAGTATATCCCACCAATAGCATAGCTATGGTAGTCATAAGATATCAAACATGTTCGATAAAATGTTTGGTAGTTTGAGTTAAAAAATTAACCTTTATAAATGTCCAAATGTATAGAAATGATCATTTTGGCTGTCAACGAGAAAAGCCTAAATTAAGGCCTTGCATCAAAGTTTGTGAAACTAAACTAACCTATTACATGATATATATATATATAATACTAAAAACCAAATCGCGTTTGTGTGTGTCCTGAAACTGTATCTGTTCATGCAAGTCTAGGGGTGTAAACGAGCCGAGCCGAGCCCGAGCCTGACTGGGCTCGGCTCGGGCTCGTTAAGGTTTTGTGAAGCTCGAGCTCGAGTTCGGCTCGGTTCGAGCCTACAATCTTGAGCTCGAGCTCGGCTCGCTAGCAAAATCCAAAGCTCGAGCTCGGCTCGGCTCGGCTCGAGGTGATTTGAGAATCTCAAACGAGCTCAAAAGCTCGGCACGAGCTCGCAAACGCTCGGCTATAACTTAGGCTCGGCTGTAACTTAGGCTCGGGCTCGGGTTCGGGCTCTAGCTCGTTAAGGCTCGATTAGGCTCGCGAGCCCAATCGAGCTTTGTATCTAGGGCTCGAGCTCGGACTCGATAACTAAACGAGCCATATTTCAGGCTCGGGCTCGGGCTCGTTAAGGCTCGGCTCATTCGAGCTTTTTACCGAGCCGATCCCGAGCCGATCCCGAGCCGCTACGTGTCATTTACACCCCTATGCAAGTCTCCGAGGCTTTGTTTTCCCGTGTGTACAACCCGTAGATGCACGTTGGTAACCTGCTAAGCAGGTCACCCTTGTCTTTCATCAATATAAAACCTGGCTCTCTCTCTAATCTCTCTCTTCGAGAAACAATTCGAGGCTTTGTTGATGGTTGTGGCCGACGACTGGCTTTTTAGAGGACAGGTAGAGCGGTGGTTGTGGTGGCTGAGGTTTTTAGAGAGAGGGGATGTGGTTGAGGTGGTGTCGGCTTTGTGTCTTGGAAGGCACTGTAGCTGTTGGGAATCATAGTATCATATACGAAGCAGAAGCGGTTTATATATTTAACAAAATCGGGTCATATATACTTTATATATAAGGGCCGATTATATATATATAATATTAATTAATTTTTTTAATCCGACTAATAAAATATTCCCAATCAGGATCTCAGTTAAACGTGTATAAGAAAATAAATAATAAACAACCATAGGGGGTTTAGTAATCAAGCTTTGACGACTACACCGGAATTGTAACACGCGGGTTACAACAAATCCTCGCTAGTAGGAAGTTCACAACCGAGCACTAGCCAATCTAGAGCAACGCTTTGCAAGAGGAAGGCGATGGTGGTGGTGGTTTATCGCGGCAGACCAGGGGCGGCAGCCCTATGGGTGGCCGTGACTTATCTTGGAGGGGAAGGAATTAGTTTTTGATAAAAGGAGTTTTGATTAAAAGTATGATTAGGGTTGCACCTTAATCCCCTTTTTATAAAACTAGAACTTACATTAAGCCCCCTTGTTTAATATCATAATATTCCCTAATATTAATCTAATTAATATTAAGTCCATCGAGTTCAAAACTATTATTATTTCATAAATAATAATCCACCGACACGTGAACTTATCTTATTCGTGTACCAACGTGTAACTCTTCGGATCGTACCGGGTTGGGTTACGTTGACCTCGACTTTAATTACATCGGACATACTATATATCCAACAGTAGCTACCTGCGGCCGTATAACGTTAGCTTCCTGTAGTGGTTAGCGACGACGACATTTAGGTGGCGTTGGTCGGTTACTATATTACAGTATTTGTCGTCAACGGTTACGAGTTCTATGAACAGATCATCGGCTGCATGTAACGATCTTGGATGGATTTCGTTTTTCACCAACGAACTCAAACGCTCGCGTATGGAGGTGGACGTGGAGGTTGATGGTGGGTACAGCGGTGGGGGAAGGCTGGATGTAGAGTTGATAAAGAGGTTGGGTGGGTGGGTGGGTAGGTCATGGTGGGTGTTATCGGTTATGATGGTTTTTTACTTTTTTTTTTTCCTTCTTATAATTATAATTTTAAATTCATTGTCATTGCTATATAGACGAAAGTAGAAACCAGGAATACAAATGATTTTAGTAAATATTTTAGCAACTTTATCTATACTACTTTATAAAGAGTGATGTACCATTTAGTAATTTGCATTTCCATACAACTTAACAAACAACATGTACAACATATTTAAGCAAAAAAATTAAGGGTATTAGCAAAAAAAATATTTTAGCAACTTTATTAATAACTAAATTGCCACTTTTGTAATTAACTATCGATCATATAGTTAGTTTTTAACATTAATTTATTAAAGGAGCGCTAACCAAAGAGAGTTGTCGCAGCACTTATTTTATTCCGTCAATAGCAAAGAAATTTTTTTAAGTATTTCAGGTTAACGAGGGTCATTATTGTGCTAATACCGTAACAAACCACTTGCTTCGTTTTATTCTTTCATAACCGAACAATCTACCCTTTCATTACTGCTACACAACTACATAAGGACGATGACTAACGCGGGCCATATACAACATGTAACGACAGCCTAAACACAACACAATGGGCGTATAACACTAACGTTACATAGTGTGTGTAACACACAGTTTCATCTGTCGTGTGCCGCCGCGACGGCGGGTAAAATACTAGTTTATAATATGATGTAATATTCTAATAAAATATGTTATAATGTAATGCAATATAGTATCATCATTAGTCAGTTAATCTTGCCAATAGTAAATCTAAGGTAGAATTTGAGGAGGATAAGATTTAGACAACATACCTCCACCCGCATGAATATTGAGACTGCTTTCAGTAAGACCCCCGACTCGATGGTAGTTTTTTATCAAATCTTTGACATAACACTTAGCAATCGTAACAAGCCCGATTAAAGTATATACCTCCCTATCTTTTGGCTATCAACGCCACCACATGTTGCATGATTGGCTGTCCACCGTTTTTAACTTTATTTTCACAAAATTAGTAAAATAACGTTAAAATTAGTGAAAACTTACATTTGCCTTCAATGCCTCCCCCCCCCCCCCCCCCTATATGCATTATATGTTAATGTAATATAATATAATATAATTTGATATATAACCTAATTATTTGTAATCTATTGTAAAGAAATTTAATATCAATATAATCTATTTTTATGCCATATGATATGATATGAAAAAATTTAAATGTTATATATGGATCTGGATCATTTGAGAACTCCTATGAGTTGTGAGAACCATAGTAACTCACTTTATAACCACACACTTATTATAATAAAAAAGGAATATGTGGTCCAAAATTAAACAACAATAAAATAATTTAATAAAATATTAATATACTTATATGGGGTAAAAATCCCTTTCACCGGTGTAATTTAGTGTAAATTAATGTATTTTTTTATAAAAAAATTTTACAGCGGGGTTTACATGTTTTTACACTAGTGTGCAAAAAAAATTATTTTTTTCGCATTTTACGTCGAGTTCTCGCGAGTTCTCACAACTCATCGAGTTCTCAATGGATCCTAACCCTATATATATATATATATATATATATATATATATATATATAGGGAAATGATAATGTGGAAACCCTTGTTATACGGTAAACTCTGGAAACTCTGACTTACCAATTTTTTTTATTTTTGAAAAAAATAGGGCATGTAATATACATGATTTTAAGCATTTTGAGCCAAAAAAAAAATCAAAAAAGCGCCGAGTAGTTTTTTTTTAAAAAATAATAAAGTTTTGACTAACACATGTTAAGCAAAACTAACACGTGTTAACCATTTGTTACCCGAAGACGGTTTTTTATTTTAAAAAAAAACGGCTCGGCGCTTTTTCCATTTTTTTGGCCCAAAATGCTTAAAATCATGTATATTACATACCCTAAAATTTTCATATAAAAAAAAGTCGGGAAGTTAGAGTTTCCGGAGTTTACCGTATAACAAGGGTTTCCAATATAACCTTATACTATATATATATATATATATAGAGAGAGAGAGAGAGAGAGGATTTGGCTAAAATAAAAACCCTTATGAGTTGTGCAAACTCTAGAAACCTAATGGTGACCATTGATCAACCAACATCAATGAATGAGATTGATCAACTAATATTATATTATTAAAAGAGTTGTCCTTTTTATTTGTTTGAAGCAAAATGGTATTTTTAAAAAATTGCATTTTGTCCATCTCTCTTATCTCTCCTAAATCTCTCTCCTCTCTCATTTCTTTTCCTTGCTTTTACATTTTTTCAATTTTTTAAACCTTTTAATAGGTAACAATAAGTCTGATTTGTCTGTAACAACCTATGTGTTACGTTGTTACATTGTTACATTTTATGTATTTACATGGTTACATGTGTCATTTGTATGTATTTACATTGTTACATTTTAAAAACGGTTACACTAAAAAGAGCAATTTTACATATTTACATATGTATCGTAGTTAATGGTGCGTATGTAACTATTTAAACCAGTAAAAGAGATTTGAAATTTTATTTCATAAACATGTAAAAATTCACAAACACGCTATACCTTATATTCATACCCAAAAAAATTCAAACTTTTGACATATATATATACAAACAAATCCAACAATTTCAAACTTCAAACAAAAATAAAACCTGAACCTTCATACAAAAAAAAATGATGCTATAGACCTGTAAGCTTGTCTCAAACTCTACTAGGTACCTCCCCTGTTTTGTTCTTCAAATGAACAACCTCAAATTAAGCATCAAACCTCCACCGCCTTGTTTTGTTCTTCAAACGAACCATCAACACCAAATCAGTGCAAGTCACTACATCTCTCTTTATAAAATAGACTCTACATCCAATTCTCTACATCCAACAACACATATTTTCAAACATCTTTTTAATTCAACACAATATCCTAAAATCTTAAACCTAACAACAACAACAACAACAACAACAACAACAACAACAACAACAACAACAACAACAACAACAACAACAACAACAACAACAACAACAACAACAACAACAACAACAACAACAACAACAACAACAACAACAACAACAACAACAACAACAACAACAACAACAACAACAACAACAACAACAACAACAACAACAACAACAACAACAACAACAACAACAACAACAACAACAACAACAACAACAACAACAACAACAACAACAACAACAACAACAACAACAACAACAACAACAACAACAACAACAACAACAACAACAACAACAACAACAACAACAACAACAACAACAACAACAACAACAACAACAACAACAACAACAACAACAACAACAACAACAACAACAACAACAACAACAACAACAACAACAACAACAACAACAACAACAACAACAACAACAACAACAACAACAACAACAACAACAACAACAACAACAACAACAACAACAATATAGAATATGGTTTCGTCACTGAAGATGTGACTTGAATCCACGAATCTCTGCAAGCTTATAGTTTTGTAGAATACCTTCACAAAAAATAACTGTTTATTATTACATATAATAACTAAAGATTCATGGATCTACAAAGTACTAGAACCATAATATAATACTAATTATTATTACATATAATAACTGATGATTAAAGGATTTGCCGGTATACCGAGACTCCTAACTTATTTAGCAAAACCTGCTTTGACTTTCACTTTGGTTAAACAACAAAAATACTAACCTTTAAAACCAATAATGGCAGCACCAGCAACGAACCCACCAACGAGGGTCTCCGTCGCACATCACCACCACATTCACTGTAAATCCACCATTAGTTATTATTAAAGGAGAAAGGATTATTAAGGGAAAACAAAGATGACGAGGGTTAGGGGAACAAAGACGATGAGGGTTAAGGTACAAAGCTGAACACAATGAAGTCGTGAGGAGAGATGCAGATCTGGATTTGTGAAGAGAGTTTTGATATTCAAAAAAAAAAAAGAAAAGGAAGTTTGAAGTAGATATGAAAGAGAGAGAATACATAGATATGTAGGATGCAGACTTCTCTGCACATTATTTATCAAAACTACCCAAATTGCCCTTAAAGGGATGATTTAGATGAAAGATGTGAACAATTCTAGGTACGCCTCACTTGCGGTGTGCACATATAATGTATATATGTGTGGCCCTCGGGGGGTAAAAGTAAAGTTGCACTAGTTTTAACGTTATTTTACTAATTTCGTGAAAATAACGTTAAAAACGACGGACGGTTAATCATGCATCATGTGGTGGCGTTGATAGCCGAAAGACAAAGGGGTACATGCACTGATCGGGTTTGTCCCGATTGCTAAGTGTTTTGTGCCTTATGTCCAAGGCTTGATACCAAACCACATCGAGCCGGGGGTCTCACTGGAAGCAGCCTCTCTATTCTTAGAGGTAGAGGTAAGGTTGTCTACATCTTACCCTCCTCAGACCCTACCTTAGTTTTGCTATAGGTGGGATTAACTCAGTATGATGATGATGATGATGATGATGATGATGATGATGATGATGATGATGATGATGATGATGATGATGATGATGATGATGATGTGAACAATTCTAGGTCATGTATGGGGTTTCTAAAGTTTGCACAATTTAAGTGGGTTTTTACTAGATACTTACCCTATATATATAATACATAAAGTTAAAAAAAAATAGTTAACTGATAAAATTTTCGAGTGTAACATTTCTTATGGAGCGAACTCAAATTAAAACAAGTCATAAAAATTGAAACTAAGTTGAGGCCATGGGGTATACCTTCACACCAAGAGTGTTAACGGTGACGTGGCATGTTAACTTTTATTGTGCACCACTCGCTTCCCATGTTAAGGAGCATTAAATTGTCACTAAGTTAACATGTTAACATGACTTAAAATAGAGAAAGTTAAGGGATGAGGTAGAGTTAAGGGGGGTTAAACCATTTCCTTGAAGTGAGCTAGTGTGAAAAGAGACAAAATGAAAGATGTGAAATCTAGGTGGAGTTAAAGATGGTTAGAGTATACCCCATGGCCTGAGCTTAAGATCTTTAGAATTAAATAAGTCAAGTTTTAGTTTAGTCATTTGTCTCGTCTCATTTACATCATATCATCAATCAATGCTTTTATTTACTTTTTATTTCAAATTCTAGAATTAAGATAATTAGATGATCGTGAATAATATATCCTAACACAGACCAAAGATTCTTTGGCCAAATAATATTTAGAACAAGTGTAGTGAGGTGCTAATTGGGGTCTTAATCCAATTTTAGCGTCCTAAACATCATTACGGGAGTCTTAAAGGGCGTTAAATTTGAAAAAATGACCTGTAGCGTTAAATTTTTAACGCTGAACATTGGATTTTGTGCCAACTTTTTGTGGCAACCAATCAAAATCAAAAGAGGGGAGGGGCGCTAATTAGCACTTCCCACTACGGAGGCTCTTAGAGCAACCACAATGTACAAACCTTAGAAACAGCCAGTTCAGCGGCATATCAGATTCACAAACCTTGCTTAAAAACCTCATTTTCCCACAATATGCAAACCCATAAAAAATTTTGTTGGATATTTTAGTGTAATTGGATTGACTGTTTGACCAATATGTTCATAATAATACATCATATAGGTATGGTGGTGCGGAGTGCACGCCTATTTGAATTTATTATGAACTTAGGGTCGAAGCCCCTAAGGAATGGGGTCGGGGGCAGCGCTCCCGGGAGCAGGGTCCAAGGGGCAGAGCCCCTGGCTGGGGTAAAAATGTCTCAGAAATTTAATTTTCGGAAATAGAGGGACTAATTTTGGCAAAGTCGAAACCATTGGAAAACTGCCTAAAAGGAAGTTTCTGGCCCTAAAATTTTCATAACGAATTCTTCTCCTTCTTGGTCAATCTCTCTGGTTCTCATAATCTCAAACACAACATGCAGAAATTCTCAATCTCTGATTGTATCCGGTTGAATATTCGATAGAACCGTCGAATTGATTCAATCTGAAAGCGATCACGTGCCTTCAGAGATTTATGTTATCCGTTTTTGTTCGTTTATTACGGTTATTCCCCAACAAATTATATACGTGTGTGTGGGAGCAGGGGCGTAGCCAAGTATAACCAAGATGTGCGGCCGCACACCTTGAAAAAAAATTAGTGTATTTTATATGTGAAAATCATGATCGCACCCCTTGAAAGTTTGGAAAAAGCCCCCGATCGCACCCAAAGCCTCCCGATTGCACCCCTTGAAAAACAATCATGTTAGAATAATATTGTTTAAGGATCAGATTTCAATCATTATCTCCTTGGTTGCTTTCCATAATTCGGCTCCCACATAGAAGGAAAGAAGCCGTTATGTTTCAATCTTCACCAAATCACATTTAGTGTTTTCCTTTTTACCATAACTCTTGTATCCCTATTTAAACAGGGTCCTTGTCAAGATGTAATTCAATTCAAATCAATAATATTTTCCGGCTTTCATATTCTCAATCTCTAGATGGTATCAGAGCAGTGTTAATCCTAACCTGCTCATCACTTACCCCAATACAACATTCAAAAGTTTTTTGTTATCAAGAACACCAATGGGTGACGGAAACAAAAACGGTGATCTTGCCTTATAAATCACAAACCTCTTGAAAAACAGCCTCAACAGTCATGACCAGACCCAAAAACAGAGCCTTTCCGACACGTTAAAAATTAATATTAGCCTCAACAGTCAGAATTATGCCTTGTGGTCCCGGATGATCCGTGTGGCTACAGGGGAAAATCAAAAGCTCTCTTGAGTCATTTATCGGGAAATCCGGAACCACCAAAACCAACTGATTTAGAATATGAACGGTGGGAACAAAATGATTTAATCGTGTTCTCGTGGTTGATTCAGAATATCGAACCCATGCTCGCAAGCAATCTAACCGAATTTCCCACAGCAAAAACGCTATGGGATGCTTTGGCGATTACTTACAGCAGCGGGAAGGATAAACTTCAAACCTTTGATCTTCATGTTAAGGCGAATGGAATCAAACAGAATGGTTCGCCACTTGAAGATCTGTGGATTACACTTCAAGGGATTTGGGGAGAACTCGACAGAAGAGATCCTAATCCCATGAAGTGTACAGAAGACATAACAACTTACAATCGAATCCGGTCAGAACAAAAGTTATTTCAGTTCCTAAACACCCTCGATAAACAATATAACACCATTAAGAGAGAGCTCCTTCGGTGTGACCCGTTACCCTCAGCCGAGGGCGCCTACGCGTCTGTCCGTAAGGAGATGGCACATCAGGGTATTCTAGGTTCAAGCAACACAGATGGCTCATCCTCTCACGGGGTGGCGGCAGGATTCATTACCAACCGGTCACATGAAGGTCAGGGATTCCTCTCTAAAGGGCGAACAGGTCAGAAAAACCCAAATGCTACTGGATCATCATCTCGGATTGACAAGACGAAACTAAAATGCGCCCACTGTGGTATGATGAAACATACCAAGGAGCAATGTTTTCATCTTGTTGGGTATCCTGATTGGTGGACAGATGACCATAAAAAAGGAAATAAAGAAGGAAAGGCAGGCGCAGCCGCCGCCGCCTCCAACATCAACACCAACACCGAGGCAAAAGATGGTGGTGCCGATGGCTTTGGTGGCGTTGCTTACAAAGGGGAGGAGGATGACGACTGTGGAGGTACCGGGTTTGAGGAGAAATCCTCAGACCCTTTATTTTTTATAAATCCCCAAATAAAACTTACAAACGTTTTTAGGGTTCTTGATACTAGACAAAGGAAAGAAGAGTCGATTGGTGTCTCAACCAAACACACCAATTTTTTTAGTAGATTAGAAGATAATACCATACCCTCTGTTCGTGATACTGGACAAAGGGAAAGAGGGTTGGTTGGTGTCTCAACCAAACACACCAAACTTTCCATTAAAGTTGAAGATAATACCAAACCTTTTTTGATAAAATCAAACAAACAAACTACTCGATGGGCCCTCCTTCATCAACCGACCACAATCAATCTTGTGTGAAAAAATGCATCGGCCCATTTTATTTGAAAGAAAATGAAAAGTATGATGGCCCATTTTGTGTCAAAGAAAATAAAACGTGTATCGGCCCAAAGTCTAAAATGGCTATACCCGACATACTTTATAAAAAACAACAATCCAAAAGTAAATTTTCCCAGAAAAGTTCTCGTTTTAAAATTAAAATTAAGCAGAAAATTAAGCGGATAAAATATAAAACTCGTGGACAAGCTAATATGGCTCAAGTATACAACGATTTAGAACAACCTTGGATATTTGATTGTGGTGCTATTAATAGCATGACATTTGATCCAAATGATATTATCTCAAAAACCAAACTACGGATCAATAATATAAAAACCGCCAACGGGAAACTATGCCTGTTGAAGGGGGAGGGACTGTTGAAATAACGCCGACTCTTAAACTCTCAAATTGTCTTTATGTTCCATCCCTGTCACACAAATTATTTTCCATTAGCCATGTGACAAAAGAATTAAATTGCATAGTTTTAATGCACCCCACCTTTTGTATACTTCAGGATATCAGGACGGGAGTGATCATTGGGCGTGGCACTGAACGTCAGGGATTGTATTACGTAGAAGAAGTGGCTCAACAAGGTACTGCGATGCTTACTCATGGGACTGCAAGGAGGGAAGCATGGCTATGGCATAGGAGACTAGGCCATCCGTCTATCGGTTATTTGCGTCTTTTGTTTCCTAAGTTATTTCCTTTGAATAAAACTTTGTATTGTGATACATGCATTTTAGCAAAAAGCCATAGACATACGTATAAACCAAATAACACAAAAGTTGAGTCACCTTTTTCTATGGTCCATTCTGATGTTTGGGGTCCCGCGGAAATTAATGGGGGTCAACATTTTCGTTTCTTTGTGCTTTTTGTTAATAATTGCACACGAATGACATGGATTTATTTTTTAAAACACAAATCAGAAGTTTTTGAAAAATTCAATATATTTTACAATATGATACAAACTCAGTTTAAAACAAATATACAAATCCTTAGAACTGACAACGGGGGAGAATTTATAAATGAATCCATGAAACTTTTTTGACAACATAAAGGGATTATCCATCAAACTACTTGCTCGCATACTCCTGAACAAAACGGCACTGTTGAAAGGAAAAACCGTATTCTTTTAGAAATTACTCGGGCCTCTCTCATTGAATCTCGGGTACCTAAATCTTTTTGGCCCGAAGCTGTTGCTACTGCCACATACTTAATAAACAGGCTCCCAACCAGAGCTCTCAACCTAAAAACCCCACTTCAAGTCCTTTCTGAGTTTACTAAAATTCCCCCTCCATTAACACTTACACCTCGTGTTTTTGGATGTTCAGTTTTTGTCCACATGCCTAAAACAGATTGGGGAAAACTCGGACCATGTGCTGAAAAATGTGTTTTTGTTGGCTATGGTATTGATAAAAAGGGATACCGGTGCTATAATCCTAAAACTCGTCATATGCACACTACACGCTTCCGCACAATCTAATGAAGATGTCAGTGCCACCCGCCATGACTCTCCTAGCCTGAACACTGAGGTAAGAGACTCACAAAGCTGGTCTCAAAATGATAATATTAATTCTCATACTAATGAGGAAATTCAAAATAACGAAACACATGAGGAAACTCCTAAGCAGTTAATGCGGTAAAATATCGGTTATCGGTCAACGACCGATATTTAGTATATCGATTATCGCGGTGAGATATCGGTGGGATATCGGTAATTAATTAAAGAATATATATATATATATATATACACACACACACACACATATTATAAAAATAATAATAATAGTAAGATCAATATATAAAACGTAAAAACACTTTGTAACAAATTAAAAAATCTTTAGGGTCAAATCTGACCAAAACTTATCATTAAGAGTTAAAATATTATTTAGTTAAAAAGAATTAAAGGAAATAATAAGATACATGTTGCTAAACCCTAAAAACAAAACATCTGTCACTTTGTCTTATCTCCTCCATTGTAGGTTCTTCCTCCCGTCGTCATCTTTAGCACAGGTTCATCTCAATCTCCTTTTCTTTTACAAACCCTCATATTCATCCCCATCCCTATTACATCTCTATTCTACCTAATTGCTATCAAAATGGGCCAAAAAAAACCCCAAACCGATATTCTCACCGATACAACCGATATTATCACCGATATAACCGATATTTTGGAAGCCGTATCGGCCGATATATCACCGATATCGGCCGAGATTATCGGAACCGAGATAGGGACCGATATTTGTGACTGATATAAGCCCTTATGACCGATAACCGAGATATCACCGATATATCACCGAGATATCACCGATATTGACTGCTTAGGGAAACTCAAAATAATGAAACACATGAGGAAAGTCATACGAACATATCTAATGTTTTTGAGTTTCCTATAGAACAAACTGTACAGGTAGAAACATTGCAAGAAGGAACAACCAACAAGTATGAACTTCCTCCAAGAGCCAACAGAGGAGTTCCTCCAAAAAGATACTCTCCAGAGAAGGAAACAAGACCTTCTAGGTATCCTACAGCAAATATTGCCAAAGGGAATTTATCGAAAGAGGCCAAGGACTTTACCACCGCCTTGTACAATGAAAAAATCCCAAATTCCGTTGAAGAAGCCTTAAAATCAAAAAGGTGGAAAGATGCCATGGATACAGAAATGGAGGCTCTTATAAAAAATGATACATGGGAAAAATATGTCCTTCCTTCAGGAAAGAAGTCCGTTGGTTGCTGTTGGGTCTTCACGATCAAATACAATCCTGATGGCACCATCGAAAGATATGAAGCACGGTTAGTTGCAAAAGGATACACCCAAACCTATGGGATAGACTACTTTGAGACCTTCTCTCCAGTAGCAAAAATCGACACCATTCGTGTCCTTTTCTCTATTGCTGCTAACGAATGATGGCCTCTTCACCAATTTGATGTGAAGAATGCCTTCCTCCATGGAGAACTAAAAGAAGAAGTCTACATGAATGCCCCTCCTGGATTTACAAGAAATTTTCAAAGTAAAGAAGTTTGCCGACTGAAGAAAATGCTTTATGGGCTAAAACAATCTCCTTGTGCCTGGTTTGGGAGATTTACCACAGTTATGAAAGGATATGGTTTTCGACAAAGCAACTCTGACCATACACTGTTTCTCAAACGAAGAGGTAAACTTATAACCTGTTTAATTATATATGTTGATGACATGATCATTTCAGGAAATGATAAAGATGAAATAAGGAAATTAAAGACAAACTTGTTCAAAGAATTTGAAATGAAAGACTTAGGAAAGCTCAAGTACTTCCTTGGAATCGAAGTGCTGCGATCAAAGAAAGGAATCTTTATATGTCAAAACAAGTATATTCTCGACCTTCTAGCCGAAGTAGGAATGGTCGATTGCAAGCCAACTGATACTCCCATGATTGCTAATCAGAAACTTTGTATGGAAAAAGAAGCAGAGTTGGTGGATAAAGAGAGATATCAACGGTTAGTCGGTAAACTTATATACCTCTCCCACACTCGCCCAGACATTGCCTACGCAGTCGGGGTAGTAAGCCAGTTTATGCACCAACCCCAAGTTGCTCATATGGATGCGGTATGGAGAATTATAAGGTATCTCAAGGGGACCGTCGGTCATGGAGTCCTTTTTCAACCTAACAAACATCTGAAGATTCAAGCCTATACCGACGCAGACTCGGCTGGAGATAAAGAAGATCGAAGATCAACATCTGGATACTTTACACTAGTAGGAGGGAACCTTGTTACCTGGAGAAGCAAGAAACAAAAGGTTGTCGCCCTTTCTAGTGCAGAGGCAGAATTCCGGGGAATTGCTCGAGGTTTAGCAGAAGTCTTATGGATTCGTAAACTCCTAAATGAAATCGGATTCACTCAGACTGAAGCTAGTACAATCATGTGTGATAACAAAGCTGCTATACAGATTTCAGAAAATCCTGTTCAACACGATCGTACAAAACATGTAGAAGTTGACAGACATTTTATCAAAGAAAAAATCGAGGCAGGAATTATTAAGCTTCCCTTCGTCAGTTCAAAAGATCAACTTGCAGATATATTAACCAAGGCCGTCAACGGAAAAAATTTCTACTATTGTCTCGACAAGCTGAATATTGGAAATCCCACTACTCAACTTGAGAGGGAGTGTTAGAATAATATTGTTTAAGGATCAGATTTCAATCATCATCTCCTTGGTTGCTTTCCATAATTCGGCTCCCATATAGAAGGAAAGAAGCCTTATGTTTCAATCTTCTCCAAATCACATTTAGTGTTTACCTTTTTACCATAACTATTGTATCCCTATTTAAACAGGGTCCTTGTCAAGATGTAATTCAATTCAAATCAATAATATTTTCTAGCTTTCATATTCTCAATCTCTAGAAATCCTGGATCCGCCAGTGGAGGTCCGGCCTGCTGGACTTGTTGTGAATCGGACGAGTGCTACAATGTGGCCGGACAAGGTAAGTGGTTCGTGGCATGTGGCACATCAGATTCGGACGAGAAAAATAATACATTGTGCGCGCTCTTAGGTGTGTAAAATGGTATTCCTTCCTACGAGGTTTATATTAGGAGTAGGCTAGTTCGGTCTTAGAAAAATAACCTAACAAATTTACTATAGTTAGTTATATTTTACCAATTGATCTAACATCATTACATTTAAACGCATCAAAAATATGATAAAAGAAAGCAACTTTATATAGTTACAAAAGGAGACGAAGGTGTATTGCTTTTGATGTAATTCACCTAAATGTCTAAAACATCATGAGTGCAAATTATTGATACAGTGATCCAATTTTTTTTTTTAACTAAACAATTTTCAATAATGTAAATGCTTGTATATACCTTAAATGACTTTTAACTACGTGAACTGTTTTTCTAAATAGCCCATACATACCTTTGATTTTACTCGTCTACCTAACTTCTTTAATTTATTTGTATCAACATTGTTTCAAATAATTATAAATAGCATTAACATACCTTTGATTACTTTTTAATTTGTTTGATACAGTATGTTTCTTTTATAACAATTTTTATAAAATTATACATGTATAATCGTTTATCAATGAAATGGCTTTTAAAATTGACCCAAATTAATATTATTTGGGGACAGGTATCACCTCAAAGATGCAGTTGTTGAGGGAGGGGTCCCATTTGACAGGGCTCATGGGGTGAATGCATTTGAGTATCCAGCAAAAGATAATAGATTTAATGAGGTATTCAACAAGGGCATGTATGATAACACAAGAATAGTGATGAAGATGATTCTTGAAACGTACAAGGGATTTGAAGGGGTCAAAGAATTGATTGATGTTGGTGGTGGTTTAGGTGCTAACCTTGAGCTTATTGTTTCTAAGTACCCTAATATCAAGGGCATCAACTTTGATCTGCCCCATGTAATTAAGGATGCACCTCCTTACCCAGGTATATATTCAATTTCATAAACACAAATTAAGTGGAATAATTAACATTGAACCATCTCCATGAAAAGCGAACCGATTGAATCTCAAGACTCTAGTTGATAATAGGTGTGGAGCATGTGGGAGGAGATATGTTCCAAAATGTTCCTAAAGGAGAGGTTATTTTCATGAAGATTGGTACATCAACTTTTTTCTTTAACATAATGTTTGTTTAAAGAATAATTTTCCTTTAAATGATTGTTGTGTTTCTTTTAGTGGATACTTCATGATTGGGGTGACACTTATTGCATCAAGCTTCTAAAAAACTGTTGGGCGGCATTGCCGGATTGCGGTAAGGTGGTGGTGGTGGAAGGAATCATTCCAGACCAGGAAAATGATATTAATTGTAGTGATGAAGTTTCTAAGACCATCATTGGTGGTGATATTTTCATGTTGATTGCTAACCCTGGAGGCAAAGAGCGAACCAAAAAGGAATACAACCTTTTGGCCAAAGAGGCTGGATTCACTTCTGTGGAAATTGTTTGCCAGGTCTCTACTTTTTGTATCATGGAATTCTACAAGAATATTTAACTTATGTATTAAATGTAATAGTTGTGTAACAAGGATTTCACATTATAGGACTTCATATTTAATGTGTAGCTTGTTGCCAGCCTACCTGTTATCTTTATGTAATTTGCCCGTTTTATTGAAATTATTGGTTATATAAAAGAATTAATAAAAAATTTTCATTTTAATTATATGATAACACAAAACATCATTCGATTATACGTTTTGTGCATTTATCTCCTATCGTCAACTAGAGATGACATAATGAGCTTTGAAAAAACAGTTTCCCGACATCAATTGAAACCGAGTAATTAAAAACTACAAGGAAATGGGTCTTCGAATACCTCTAACGATCGAACAACTACAAAACAAATTGTCGTTAACTTCACCATAGAAAGGGACAGACACACATATGTATAACCACCAGGCACCATCAATGTAACACCCCAACCGATGGCGAAAACATCGAGGTGTCACGTAAGAATGATTGTTCAGTAGCACATGGTATTCAAGTTTTAATTGAAAATTTATTTAAAGTAAAATATCCAAAATTTGAAAATACATATCAAAGTCTTGAATGAAATTCTAATACATCAAATAACCAAACAAAGCATAAACTTCCATTATCTCCTCATGCTAGCCCTAGACTTCATGCTTCATTATTCCCTGTTGAGTTTAGAGAAATGGGGGGTCAACTAGAAGTTGGTGAGAATACATAAGCCATGTCAAGCAATTAAGTTTTAGAATAATAAAAGTTTAGCAATTCATATGTCTATCGTAAGTTTAAGTCTGCATGAATAAACATGAAGTATAGTATGCACATAATCAAACCTCCGACAAGTTTAGGTCCATCCCGCATCCACGGTTCACCTTAATATCACGTTGGAACGATAACAATCACCCGCGCTCCCCATAAAAGATGGTCAACGAATCTAGGTGGGATTGTCAATCCAATAGATCTATCATTGAATATCGCCGGCTTGGCCACAGCTAATGATTATGTAAGTTTAAGTTTAAGTCTAACAATATTTGTCTAAGTTATGAGGCATTAAAGTTTACAACTAGACATGTATGTAGAATTGCTTAAGTATAAAGTTTCAAGTATAAAGAATTGCAAAAATCATGGTTACGTAAACTCACCTTAGCAAAGTGTTAAGTCTCGTGAAATAGAATATGTGTAGCCCAACGTTACCAAGTATTACCCAATGTTTAAGGTAATAAATAAGTCTAAGTCTTTCTAGTCTACAAGTATTTTCTAGGGTTCCTGATTTGGGGATAAGGATTCGTTTAACTATTAATTAAATTGTTTAATACATAAAAGAAATTCGAAAAAAATAAATAAACAAAAGTCTTTTGTAGGTTTTTAAGGATGATCACATTATAAGGTTTTAAGTATGAAAATAATTTTTATAAAATTATTTTCTTAAAAATTGAATATTTAGTCTATTTATTTCTATTTTGTCAAAATATAACTTTAATATCTAAAAATATTAAATTTAAAGAATTTTTAAATTAAAATTTGTATTTCTATTCTAAATGGACAGAAATAATTTATATAAAATTTTGGTGCAAAAATATTGAAAAAATAAATTTATTATGATTTATTTATGATTAAAATAACAAAAATCGATTAAAAATATTAAATAAATGATTTTTCAGAAATAAAAATCATTTCTGGAATGTCTATTGTTTTATAAACTTAGGATAATTTTTGTAGAATTTTATAAAATCGTTTTGATATTTTTATAGAACTTTATAATTATAATAGAATAAACTTGTAATATTTATTATATATAATAAATAAAAGATTTTTGAAAAACTAAAAATTGTATGATAAACTTTTTTATTAGAACATCATAAAATAATTTTTGTAGAATTTATAAAGCAATTTAATATTTTAAAACCATTTTTAAAAATAATAGTGAATATATATAAGTATAAAGGGTTAAAAAATGTTTGTATGTGCTAGGGGTCGAACTCGCGTCAAACCCGGGTCAGGGTTTTAAATCACAAGCCCAGACCAGTTGGTCTGGACCCTGAGAACGAATAATCTAGGTTCGAATTAATTATATAGTTATACTGAACAGTTTCAATATTTGGTTTTTAAAAAAAAATGAAGCAGTGTGAGGGACTCGAACCCTGGCCGTAGGCCGGTTCGTTGTCTTAGCGGGAAGAAGCCACACCAACTGATCTATTGATCAGTTGGTGATGAATGTTGTTCTGTATTAAATAAATATCAAGGTCTGCAACATGAATATCCCCAAATTGAATCTCATGAACCCTAGGTTTTTCAATAATCAAAACGAACAAGCAATAACCCGATTATTCATGGGGTTATTGCTGTTCTATGGCCGATAAACAAAACCCAACAAAAAAATTAAACTTACGAATTGGTTTTGATGTTGAATCTGCTCGGTCAAACTTAAGGTCAAACACGAACAAGAAGAGTATTAGAATGAGGTTTTAAACAGAAATTGAGAGTAGGGAAAGGGTGTTCGGCGATTAGAGGCTGAGGGTGAATGCTCAATTTATAGTATAACACTCGTGTGATCGTTTTGGTATGTTTGACCCGTAAATCAAACAATAACGCGTGATTGGCACGATTATGGTAAGAATTGATGATGATTATGCGTGTTGAATACGCGTATTAGTCAAACAATCAACAATGTTTAACATAACAGATTTGGAAACGCAGATTGATTGTGTAATTATGGGAGATTGGATCGCAGTTGAATTTTCAATAGTCAACTGCACTTCTAATCACAATATAAATATAAACAAGTCAGAGTTAAAACCAAGAATAGGCTGTAGACCAGCGGGTTATGTCTTGTGTTTGTTTGAGCCGGCCTTGGGCACAGGTTCGATTCCCGGCCCAGGCATTTATTTTTTTGACATTAATTTCACCACTTTAATAATAATATATAATTATAGTATGGTTCTAAGAGTCCAAACGCGTCACGAAATATTTTTAAAGGGTACGATAATGATAAAAATTCGACGTTTTATTAATAAATGTCATAACGTACATAGAATTAAATGCGAAATGTTACAATCAAGCATGATAATAATTAAGTATATGCAAGAGAGAACGATCATTGAAAGTAAAGTAAGTATTTGGTGTATATATATTATACTATATGTAATAGAAGACTAAAGATGTATAGTACATGCACTAAATGTAAAAGAGTAAAAGTAAATTAACAAGAGAACCAAAATCCATACATGGCAGGTATTTGCTATCAGTGGCGGATCCAGGATTTTTTTTCAATGGGTTCCTTTTTTAGGTGTTCTAATTTCATATAACCAAAAATAAAATTTCGGGTCGGGTCGGGTCGGTTTGACGGTTGGGGTCGCTACCTACTATATAGCGACATGCGCTAACCGCTACACTACACATGATTCAATGTTTGATACTAACTAATATCAAACTTGTCTGTTCACAACCAACTATATAACGACACATGAGCGCTAACCACTACGCTACGCTATACGCTATAAAGGCGCTATGCTCACTATTAACAACTATGTTTAAGAGCCAAGATCTTCAAAAACTGAACCAACTGTCTCAGTTTATTAAATACAAGTAGTATACAACATACCTAAACAAAATCATCGGCTTACATTTCAAGTGTGAAAACACACGATTCTATTTAACGAATAACCACATTCTTAATTTATTAAGCAGCAAAAACATGAACATATAATACCACAGTGACCTCTTTAATATAGATCTTAGATTATGTAAGTGCATATAACATGTTATTAAAAAGATAATAATAATAATAATAATAATAATAATAATAATAATAATAATAATAATAATAATAATAATAATAATAATAAGCTAGTAGTAGATTTCATGTTGAAGGATCTTTCTGTTGTTATTACTGACTTATACAAAGCTCCTTAACAAGTGACAACCATTAAAGAGTACTAGTCCAGTACCTTAACAGATGAAATGAAGGGCATTCATTGAGGAATTGCTTCTCTGTCAAGATAACAGTCATAGGCTACCGAAATTGGAACATCCATTTCCATTTTTACCCTGCATAATAAGTCAACAAACAGAGGACTAAGAAATGAATAAAAAATGTATGTCCTCTAAATCAAATTTCAGTTACATACTTACATTTACAAGGAAAATAATGCATCCAGATAAAACATGAATTGGATCGGGGTTTTTGGTGAGTTCATGTTAGGGGCGACCTTCTTGAAATGGTGATAGGGTTCGATCTGTTGGAGGCTGCTGAGAGGAGGAGGATGAAGTGAAGTTTTGTTCTTAAATAAAACCCTAATGTTGGTTTTAAATTAAAAAAAATGGAGCCAAAACTTGATAAAAAAAAAATACCTCAAAATCAGCTTGTAGGAGGAGTCGAACCAATGACCTTATCTTTAAACACGCGCTCACTTCCACTGCACCACTTTACAAAGTTTGTTATGGGTTCCTTTCTTAATTTATTTATGGGTTCCTTGTGTATTTTTTATATATATTAACACTAAAATTTTAAAACCGACTGGGTTCCCGGGAACCCGTTACCATACAAGTAGATCCGCCCCTGTTTGCTATGATGAATCATTCAGGCCATGTGTTACTTGCTCTTCTTTTGTGTTGCGCACCAACCAATACATGTGGTATCTTAACCACGTGTTACTTATTCTTCTCCCGTGCTGTTCACCGAGTACACATGTTAACGTGGTGTTATATTCATAAACCAGTAGCTAACCGTTTAAGAAAGGTTCATGTTTATTTATACCGGGTTTTTTAGGGTTTCACAGCTCTCTACGGCTCGTAGAGGCCTCTACGGGCCGTAGAGGTGTCAGAGCATTGAAAACCACATCCGTCTACGGCTCGTAGAGGCCTATACTAGTCGTATAGGTGGGTGCCCACTGCAATGATTGACACATGCCTCTACAGCTCGTAGAGGCCTCTATGAGCCGCAGAGGACCATCTACAGCTCGTAGGGGCCTCTACTAGCCGTAGAGGCTGGTGCAAATAAGTTTTGGGGTGGTGCAAATAGGGGCCTTAAGAAAACCGCATTAATCCTACCACCACTATAAAGTGCTAAAACCTTTTCACTTTCCTAAAGGGGGATATTATTTACACAAGAAGGAAAAGTTAATTTTCACAGCCCTCTACGGCCCGTATAGGGCTCTACGGGCCGTAGAGGGTGTCAGTGTAATAAATGCTCAACCCTCTACGTCCCGTAAAGCCCTATACGGCCCGTAGAGGGGAGTTTGGTGGGGTTCATTTAAACCCTATACGGGCCGTAGAGACCTCTACGGCCCGTAGGCAGTATGAGGTACGAGTGATTGAATGAAGTGTCTGACATTCAGTGTGTCAGTCTGAAAAGTCTCTGAAAAAGCTAAACCTATACGGGCCGTAGAGGGCTATACGGCCCGTAGGAAACCTGGTTGTTGGGAGCATTAAACCCTATACGGCCCGTATAGGCCTCTACGGGCCGTAGAGGGTCCAGATATATTCTTCTTCCTTGTCTTCTTTCTTCAGTTAACGAAAAAAAATTTAAACACGCGGTGCACAAAAATCCGGTCGATTTCAAGCTACCACGATGTCTTCGGGTCACTACGGTAATGTTTGGGATGAATGGGAGCATTCGTTTAGCCTATCTCACGTCTCGGAAACCCTTTTCGGAGCCGTGGTGGAACGTGGTGAGGAGGAGGTTAGCTCCGTTGTTCCCTATGGTGACGGGAATGCACTACCCGATTTGAACCTGCTACCCGGTTTCAACCTGCTGCCCGATTTGAACCAGGAGTACGTACAAGAACCGGAGTCATTTTACGTGCCTCCGCCAAGTCAACCACAGTACGAATACGCTGGTGCATCAGGGCACGACGGAGGTGATAACGGTGGCGAGGAACCTGTCCCGGATGTTTCGTACGAAACGAATCAGGTGTGTTTATGAATTTGCACTTGTTTATAATTTAGACCCGTGTATATTTAGACTCGTATATTTAGGGTTTGTGAGATATTTAGACCCGTGTACATATTTAGACTCGTACCTAAATTTGTTTTAGGGTTTGTGATATATTAGTTGTTATTTGAACTCGTAGGGTTTGTGAGATTTGAACTCGTATATATTAGTTGTTATTTGAACTCGTAGGGTTTGTGAGATTTGAAGTCGTAAGGTTTGTGAGATTTGAACTCGTATATATTAGTTGCTATTTGAAGTCGTATATAAATTTTGCAGGTATTCAGGTCTCTTAAAGACCTCACAGAGTGGGTTTATCAAAGAGCAAAAAAAAATGGTTACATTACCGTATACTCACGTACTGTTTCGGAAGGCAGGGGGGCGAATAGGAGGGTAACGACGGCATGGATACGATGTGACCGTAGTGGCGTACATCATAGTGTAGCCACGGTTCGAAAGACGGGCAGTAAAAAATGTAATTGCCCGTTTGAACTAATAGGGAGATACCACTACGGCCACGATGGTTATATTTTGGAGGTCCAAAACCAAACACATAATCACAAACCTTTCCAACACATCGAGGGTCACGCGTATGCTAGGAGGCTGGGTCCGGCCGAGTTAAAATTGGTGGATACACTTTATTTTCAAAATGTTACGCCAGTAGACATACATTCGGCCGTTAGAAAACAAAACCCGATAGTCCCTGCATCTTAAGAGACATACATAACACAATAACCAAGGTTAAGCATTTGTTATACGGCGGCAGGACTCAAATGCAGGTATTATTATTATTATTATTATTATTATTATTATTATTATTATTATTACTTCTTTATTATTATTTTTTAATTATTATTATTGCTATGCAGGTACTCGAAGCCACATTGGTGGAAAAAAAATTTGTTTACTTCACCCGGAGGAATGCCTCGACAAATGCGATCGAGGATATTTTGTTTGTCCATCCCACCTCGCACAGGTTATGGCGTGCGTTCCCGCATGTGCTGATGATTGATGCGACCTACAAAACGAACGAGCATAAACTTCCGTTTATTCAAGTTGTGGGGATGACATCAACATCCAAGTCGTTTATTGTCGCCCATGCATTCATCTCCCGTGAAAAAAAAGATAACTACTTGTGGGTGATACAAAGGCTTAAAGAGTTGCTAGAAGATAGTACGGAGCCCCGTGCTATAGTTACTGATTGTGAGAAAGCCTTGATGAATGCATGCGACATTGTATTTCCAGCAGCTTCGAAGTTGTTATGCAGGTATACATGTTATTATTATTATTATTATTATTATTATTATTATTATTATTATTATTATTATTATTATTATTATTTTTATTTTTATTATTATTATTATTATTATTATTATTATTATTATTATTATTATTATTTTTATTATTATTATTATTATTATTATTATTATTATTATTATTTTTATTTTTATTATTATTATTATTATTATTATTATTATTATTATTATTATTATTATTATTATTATTATTGTTGTTGTTGTTGTTGTTGTTGTTGTTATGCATTCAGGTGGCACATTCAACGAAATATACTGAAGCACTGCAGACAAGCCTTTGGAGATGAAGATTGGAAAATATTCGTGAAATCTTTTAAGCGATTATGTAGATCTTCATCTCCGGCATTTTATCAGCACTGGTTAGACCGATTCTACAGACGACTATGTCAAGACAAACGAACTGGTACATATTTTATTAATTTAGTTTAAAACGCATACACACATTAACAAATATCTTTGTTCTATCTTTACAGATGTTTTTAAATATATAGACCGGGTCTGGCTCCGTGACTACAAAGAAAGGTTTGTTTCTGCATGGACAGACACAAACTACAACTTTGGTCAGTATACGACCAACAGAGCTGAGAGCCAGCATTCACGGTTTAAGATGCACATTAAGGGGCCTAACAACTCGCTACACAAACTTGTGATGATTGCAGATGATGTGGTAACGTCACAACAGACGGCAATAAACCACTCGTTTGAAGAGAGTTTGTCTGTGAAAAAGGTGCACCATGACTTACCGATTTTTGAGGACCTACTCGGTAACGTTTCCCATGCAGCGATCGAGAAGATGATAAATGAGATAAAAAATATAGAGAAGTTGAGGAAACGAAAAAAGAGTTGTGGTCACCAGCTTTTCGCGAGTTCTGGGTTACCGTGTGCATGTCGATTAGATTCGTATATAAATAAAGGTAATACCATTACTTTATTATTATTATTATTATTATTATTATTATTATTTTATTGAATACAGGAATAAAAATTCAGCTGTCCGAAATAGACGTCTTCTGGACACGACTGAATTACGAACCGGAAGTAGTATGGAGCGAACCTGACCTTGCGAGTGAGTGGGAAATAGTCAAAGAGACACTGCTGTCTCAATCACCACGCGTTCAGAGAAATATGTTGTCAAAAATAAAGTCGGTGGTAAATCCAAGTATGACTGACACTCAACCTCCTGAGGTACAAAAGAATACTCGTGGGCGCCCAACTACAAAATCAAAGAAAAAAAATCAGCAGGAGGATGCGCAAGAAGACGTTAGTATTATTATTATTATTATTATTATTATTATTATTATTATTATTATTATTATTATTTATTATTATTTATTATTGTTATTGTTATTATAATTTTATTGTTATCCATTGTAGGAAGACGAGCCTGTTAGAAGACGTAGGCCATCAGACCCAGGTAGAGATACAATGAGAGTGTGTAGCAAAAAGTATCCACTCTTAAGAGGGGACAGGTACATAAATAACTATTTATACATACATACATACATATATATACAGTACACATCCCTAATCATGATTTCCCAATGTTTGGCTGTGACAGGTATAAATTTGTGCTTAGAGCATTTAAGCATGAGATTGATCCCCTGTATCGACGGTTTGTCACGCATATTCAAGATGTTCAGCCAGACGGTAACTGTGGGTTCCGATCTGTAGCTGTGGCTTTGGATAGGGAGGAGGAAGACTGGGATTTGATCCGCCACGTTCTTAAAGTAGAGTTGATGGGTCAATACCATGAGGACTGGTACGAGATTTTGAACGGATTCGACGATAACGCGTTCGCCCGCATATACTCGTCCATAGATTGGAGTGGACTCGGGAATGCACCACACTCAAAATGGATGGAGATGCCTTTGACTGGATTAGTGATTGCTCAGGCATTTGGTGTGGTCCTTCAATTCTTCAGTCCTCTTGGAGCGTGCACATTCTTCCCTATTCACATTCATCCTGAAAGCGTGATACAACATCGGGTCATTTCGATGGCCTTCGTGAACGGCAACCACTTCATAATGCTTAAGCTAGCAGACGACGCTCCGATGCCTTATCCGAGCGGAGCATGGAGGCGTTGGGTAGATGTAAATCACAACCCATGGTTAGCACTATACAGGGATCGTCTTGATGAGGGGCGTAGGCTATCTCAAACAGATCCAGAGTGGTTTGACCTAACAGGCTGTCCTGATTCTTCTAATAGTTCGGTGTAAATTTGTTTTTATAATGTATAATGATTTATTAAATACATTTTTTTATTTTTTATTATTATTTTACATATACAATATGAAATGAAAACGTTATTTTATAAAAAAAACCTATACCACCTAATTAAAACTAACAAAATTAAAAAAAAAAAACAAAACTTGTATTGGGCCGTAGAGGGCCCTATGGGCCGTAGGTAATTTTTATCTACGGGTCGTAGGGCCCTCTACGACCCGTAGGCTTCTGGAAGATGCTCGTAGACACCATCTATGGCTCGTAGAGGCCATTGAGCCTACGAGCCGTAGAGGCTTCTACGAGCCGTAGACACCATCTTTTGATTTCTAAAAACTTTTGTAAAGTTTATAAAAAGTTAATCAGTAGTTTTTAAAAAAAATTGGAGTCTACGACCCGTATAGGTCCCTACGGGCCGTAGACGATGATTTTTTTTAAAAAAAAATGGGTTTTCAGTTATATGTTATATATAATTTTTCTGGGTAATAAACCAGCGAACTGGTAGCCCAGATGGTCCCCATTGTGTGTATAAGTGTGTATGTGTATGTGTGTGTGTGATACTTGATAGCCATCAGATCGATTCACGTCCCAAACGTTTTTTTTAATTTTTTTCACCTACGGGTCGTAGAGACCACTACGAGCCGTAGGCTTCTGGAAGATGCTCGTAGACACCATCTATGGCTCGTAGAGGCCATTGAGCCTACGAGCCGTAGAGGCTTCTACGAGCCGTAGGCAAAATGTTTTGATTTCTAAAAATTTTTTAAAGTTTATAAAAAGTTAATCAGTAGTTTTTTAAAAAAAATTTGGAGTCTACGACCCGTATAGGTCCCTACGGGCCGTAGACAAGGATTTTTTTTAAAAAAAAATGGGTTTTCAGTTATATGTTATATATAATTTTTCTGGGTAATAAACCAGCGAACTGGTAGCCCAGATGGTCCCCATTGTGTGTATAAGTGTGTATGTGTATGTGTGTGTGTGATACTTGATAGCCGTCAGATCGATTCATGTCCCAAACGTTTTTTTTAATTTTGTTCACCTACGGGTCGTAGAGACCACTACGAGCCGTAGGTAAACAGGTTAATTTTGTTTACCTACGGCTCGTAGAGACCCCTACGGGCCGTAGGTAAGTTATTAAAACCCATTTGAACAGAACGATCTGTTCATTTCTTCTCCCACAACAAAAATAAACCCAACCCTAACCCCCTCTGCCCCCTTTCTTCTCCTATCGCCACCACCACCCTAAACCACCACCACCACCCTAAACCACCACCACCACGACCGGCCCACCACTGCAACCACCCGAATCCGACCATCAAGACCCTACTTTCAACCCGGATCCATCCCCCATTTTCGAAACAGGTTATTTTTTTTTTTCAGTTAATTATAATTAGTTTTTATGTTTTAATTAGTTAATTGTTATACATTATTGTTGATGGTTGTAGATAATTGTTAGATTTTAGTTTTTTTTTTCATTTTTTTTCAGTTTTTTTCAGATTTAGGGGTTTAGGGGTCGTCGTGGTGGTTTGTTGATTGGTTTTTGTTGTTGATTGTTGTTGATTGGGTTTAGCGAGTATAATGTTATTAGTTTTGGCGATTCTTTTGAATCGCCAAAAACTATATAGTTTTGGCGTTTCTTTTGAATCGCCAAAACTAATATAGTTTTGGCGTTTCTTTTGAATCGCCAAAACTATATTAGTTTTGGCGTTTCTTTTGAATCGCCAAAACTATATTAGTTTTGGCGATTCTTTTGAATCGCCAAAAACTATATAGTTTTGGCGATTCTTTTGAAACGCCAAAACTATATTAGTTTTGGCGATTCTTTTGAATCGCCAAAAACTATATAGTTTTGGCGATTCTTTTGAATCGCCCAAAACTATATAGTTTTGGCGATTCTTTTGAATCGCCAAAACTATATTAGTTTTGGCGATTCTTTTGAATCGCCAAAAACTATATAGTTTTGGCGATTCTTTTGAAACGCCAAAACTATATTAGTTTTGGCGTTTCTTTTGAATCGCCAAAACTATATTAGTTTTGGCGATTCTTTTGAATCGCCAAAAACTATATAGTTTTGGCGATTCTTTTGAATCGCCCAAAACTATATAGTTTTGGCGATTCTTTTGAATCGCCAAAACTATATTAGTTTTGGCGATTCTTTTGAATCGCCAAAAACTATATTAGTTTTGGCGATTCTTTTGAATCGCCAAAAACTATATAGTTTTGGCGATTCTTTTGAAACGCCTTAATTATAGATGGACACCTGGCGTCAGCAGCAGGACACCTGGTGTCAGCAGCAGGACACCTGGCGTCAGCAGCAGGACACCTGGCGTCAGCAGCAGGATGCCGATACGCGTCAGTGGCGTGATCGGCAGGACGACGCGATGCGCTGGTTGATTGCTGGCCAGCAGGATATGTATCGCCACCTAGGCATGCAGGCTCGTGTCCCACCGACTTTAGGGACCAGCACGCACGAGCCCGTGACGTCCTCCCAGCAGCCCGACACGTCTTCGCAGGAGCCCGGGACCGCGCCGCCGACTGACTCTACGATGTTTTATTTCTGATCATCTTATGTATTTAAACAATCTTTATTTTGAACGCCTCTGTTAACTTTTAGTTTTATTTTGTTGCGTATATAAACGATTAGTTAACTTTGTGTTTATATTGGTTTATGGTAGACGACGTTTGTGTTTATGTTTTGGTTTATCGTTTATATCGAGACGACTTTGTGTTTATATTGGTTTATGGTTTATATCGAGACGACTTGTGTGTTTGTGTGATAATGTCCGCAAGATCGAACCTCGTAGAGTTGCTGTTATGTTTTTTTTAGCCTTCTACGGCCCGTAGAGGTCTATACGGGCCGTAGGTCACACAAATCAAACTTATCCTTCCCATCCTTGCCCTCCATTCTGCTAAAATAAGTTTTGATTCTTCTATGGGCCGTAGGGACTTCTACGGCCCGTAGGTAATCATTACCAATGATTGACAATCATTCAATCATTGTGATGATTACCTACGGGCCGTAGAGGCCTCTACGGCCCATAGAACAAGAAAAAATGTTGTATACGGGCCGTAGAGCCCTCTACGGCCCGTAGAGGGTTGTGTGGATAAAAATTTTGCTTGTGCAAATAGTGGGAGCCTTCCTAAAATCCATTTCACAAGTGGTCGGTTTAGGCATCTCTCCTGGCAAACTTCCTTCTGTCTGGCGTATTGGTTTGTAGTTCCCGACGGTGACAGTAGGGTTCTCCATAGAGCTGAAACTCAGAGTTCTAAATGGCGACGTACAACCATTCATGATGGATCTATACGAGATCTACTCACTCTAGATCTGACCAGAATTTAACCTAGTAGTGGCTCTGGAAACCTCTAAATCAAAACAATTGCTCGGATCTAAGAAGAAAATGGACGCAAATGAGAAGAGTTACGGTCCAATAACGAAGTAGGCTATGAGGAGGTGGTGATAGTGATTGACTATTTAAATTGTTACCAACCAATTGGTGTCTGGTCTATATTTCGGTTCTTGAATGTTGGAGTCTATGGTGCCATATTGACATGTGAACGACTGTACGTAGCGCCGCATGTATGTATGTTTCTAGGATATTAGAAATGCATTCTCGACTTGCTTCACATTGACGGTTGTTTGTGGTGACGGTGCGGATGATAAAGAGAGATGTAGGTAGATTTGGAGAGGATGGTTGATGTGGTTAGGTATCTCATCATGAGAGAGAATGAAGATGAAGACATACCAGATGGTGGTTTCGTTTTACATATCAAATCGTGGTGGTTTTGTTTTACTGTAGGCATGTACATTGTGAAATTATATATAGAATAACGTTGATGTGTCTTAATTTATTTCTTTTTAAAGAATTTTTTTTGCATAAATAGGTGATTTTGAAGATTTATGAGTGCTTTTGGGTGGTGTAGGAAAACTTTTGTGAAAATGGGTAGGTCGCTAGTCCAACTAGCGACCTTCAAAAAGGAATTTTCAAGATTGCTACTTAGAGTAGCGACCTTCATTCAATGTCGCTAATCTAGTCCACGAGCTTCAAAGTCGCTAGTTGAGTCCACCACCTTCAATGAAGGTTGCTGATCTAGTCCACGAGCTTCCTTTAATTCAATGTTAACTCGTGAATATATGTTGTCTGATGAATGCAAACTTTGGAGATCCAAAACATAAATGGAGATGGAGATGTGGAAGCATGTGAAGAAAGCAGACAAATTAATAAAGCCGGTTGTGGGAAAAAAACAAAAAAACTGAAGATTGTTGGTTGAACCAGCAACCTTCAATGAATGTTGCTAAACCAAGTAGCGAGCTTCAATATTTGAAAATCAAGGCCCCAAATTAACCTTCTTGAGAGTGACAGCCGAAGATGTTATGGGGGGTGTCTATTGGCACCCCTTGGGTCTATTTCAACTCCTCCTGAAGCGCCTCAGAGGTGCTTCAGTCACATCATAGTTTGGGTCAGTACGGGATTGCATAGGAGTTTGAAAAACAAGGTGCAAAGCGTCTCGCTATGGCCATGGCGAGGTGCTTTGGGACACGGGAATGAACCTGGACATCTAGGTGTTGGGAGGGTTTCGGTTTGGGTTTTTTTGTGTTTGTTTTGAAGTTTTTTTTTTTAACTTTTTTATATAATTATTGTAATTCTTTTTAAAAATCTAAAAAACAACGTAATAACCCTAATCAAACTATAATTAATCAAGTAATCCCAACTTTAACCTATTAATAAAGTGTTTGATGGTCACTGTGAGTGGATAAATTATTCACGGAGAATATTTAATTATTGTATTTTTTTAATTTAAAAAACAACGTAATAACCCTAATCAAACTAGAATTAATCAAGTAATCCCAACGTTAACCTATTAATAAAGTGTTCGATTGTCACTGTGAGTGGATAAATTATTCACGGAGAAGACCTCGTCGAAGAAAGATTGAACGAAGTCGCGAAACTTGATACGGATATGGTGGTTGATGGTCAAGGTGACGTCATTTTGGTTCAGAACATGCAAGTTTTATTTGGTTTGGAATTGAAAGGGTTGAGTGATTTTTTAATGTTTATAATCGGATATTTACTGTTCGGATCTCATTGGTTTTACTAGCTTGCGATTTATAATTTGGTGTTAGTTCATTTATTATTTATGGGTTTAATATTTATTAGACAATTAAACATTCAAACGGGTTATACACATTCGAAACAAGCATTATAAACAATCAAAACAGACAAATATAAACAAAAGATCAACTGCATATATAATAATCAGTTTGTACATACCAAAAAAATACAACTGCAAAAAATGTCTACTGCAAGGTAAGATATATAGATAATCACTATGGTGGTGGTGGGCCCCGGTGCTGGTCCATGCCCTGGTGGATCGCATACCCGTACCCCCATCTGCCATGCTATCGCCTGTATCGCCTCGACCGTCCACAGCTAAACATCCTATATCTGACCGATGCGGCGATTAATGTCATCAGCCACGAAACGCGCAGCAGGAGTGAGGTCATCATATAAGTACTGGGGGTACTGCTGCTGTGGTGGCGGCAGAGGTGGGGGGCCGTCATCGTCGTCATCGCCGCCGTAAGGTGGTGGTGTGTGAAGTGATTATTCCTGACGCTAAAAGTGATATTAGTTCTAGTGATGAAGTTTCTAAAACAGCTACCGGTAGTGGTTTGATAATGTTGATTGCTAACCCTGGTGGCAAAGAGCGAACTGCAAAAGAATACAACACCTTGGCAAAAGAGGCAGGATTTACTTCTATGAAAATTGTTTGTGGAGTCTCTACATTTTGGATCATGGAATTCTACAAGAATGTTTAACTTGTACGTTGAACGTAATTGCCTTGTAATGGGGATTTAAAGTGTTTGGTAGATTAGGGTTCGCAATTTAAAAAAGGGTGGCGGCGCAGCTTGTTGCCCGTCTACCTTCTATTGTGATGTAACTTTTGTATTTCGTTTTAAGGATATAATATAATTAAATTTATTTTAAAAAACAATTGTTTTGTTTTGTTTTGTTTTTGTAAGATAATAAAAATAACATCAATAACTATATATAAAAGAATAGCTCCTTGATGACATGGTATTCAATGGGATAACCCTACATCCCTTGAATGTGTCACGTGACATCATGTGGTTCTTTTTTTTTTTTAGTTTTTAAGTAGATATTAAGATTGAAATCAAATATTCTTATATTTTAAATATTATTATAAATTCAAATATTTTATTAAGAAAATTTATATATAAATTTAGAAATCCTAATCTCTCTATACATACCACCTATTTACTAATTTGGTCAAACAAGATATGGCTATCTTCAAAATAAAATAAACATATTTACCTTTCATATTATATTAATATATATATGTTTAGAAAAAAAATTTAATTATTTTTTATAAATAAATCAAATAAGATATGGATATCTTAAAATTTAAATAAAAAGATTTATATTCCAATTTATTTAACATGCATTTATTAAATAAACATTATAGATAGAGTGAACATTCCATGAATTCAATTCATTCATAACAACTTTCTACACAACTTCTACCTTTGATAAAGAGGTAAGGTTTAATTTTGTTTCAATTAGTTGCAAATTCTTTATTATTGAAAGGTGTTTGTATATTTACATTAAAATATGGATTACAAATAAATGTTTGTGTTTTTCAATTACTGCACATATGTTTACGACAGTTGCTAGTTGTGAAGGTGGCACACACTTGCCGGTTGTTTTGTTTTGAAAGACAACATTTGTTTCATATTTTAATAATTACCGGTTGAAACATATATTAGCAATGTGTAGAACTCTTTAAAAAAAAAAAAAACTAAACGTGGCATAGATTTCTTTAATGAGGTGTATATCTAACTTTCAATTACTAAACATAAAATGTTAGGATTTATAAATAAAGAGAAAGTGGCATACAGTTGCCGGTTGTTTTATTTTGAAAGTCAAGGTTAAAAGGTTCGAACAATATACAGCTATTTGTAAAAGTTTGAAACATACGGCTGAATTAGCCTATTAAAATTGGATTTGACACATTAGACGGTGTCAAAATATTTTTAAACATCCCTTAGTACAAACTGTGAAATCTTATTATTGTTTACTTTACCATACTAACTTTCTTCTCTATCACATGATAAAAAAAAACGGTATACATAAACCCAAATAATTAGAAATTCAAAAGCATGTGTGAGGCGAATAAAAGATTTGACAATATAACAATAACTCATGTAATTTATAATCGATAGATGTATGTCAATTGTATTTGAAAAAAAAGATATATTATTTGCACCATTGTAAACAATTACAATAATGGCAAACAATCAAGTCATCTTGCTTAAAGATCTAAAAGGATACAAGAAGAATGCTATAGTTAAGGTGAAAATAGCAAGTTTATGGCGCAAAAAGATGCATGGTACAGAAAACCATAAAAGGAAATTGTTTTTCACAAAAATTGGTAGGGTTTATTCGGTGCCTTCTTCATTGGGTGAACCTTACTTCCTACGTATATGTTGCCTTATCAAGGGTTTAAAGTAAAGATGGAGTTAAGTTGTTAATACTTAACAAAGATGACAAACCTCAATTGAAAATAAAGAATGTCGTCTACAAACAAGTTTTTCACATTTATGATACAATTATACACTTTTCATACTTATTTATAACTAGTAATTCACTCGCGGGCGTTGCCCCGCGGACACGTATCTAACCCGGTATGAATAAATATGGCTGGGGAAAAAATCATCCATGAGACTCAAATCCACGACCACATGGTTAAAGGTAGGCGCTCTACTAACTGAGGAAGAACGATTTTCATGCAACCATGTAAAAAACACGATTAGGTTTCTGTTTTTCTCTATGTAAAACTATCTATCTAAAAGATAAAGAAGAGGCCCAAGATTTGAAATTAGATAGACAGCAGCCATTTAAGTCTTGATCTTGAGCTTTGCCTCTGTTTTTATTTTTATTTACAGAATTGCCATTGTAAAAGAAGGGAAAAAAAAGGTTGTAGGGTGAATTGCTTTTAGCTTTGCCTATGACTTTTCTTTATTTACAGAATTGCCATGACAGGACGTTTTCGTGTAGCTAAGCTCCCACAATTGTTATATATAATAATTTGTATTCTTCACTTTATTTTTTATATTTATTTTTTATATTGTACAACTTTATTCTTAGCATTATTATATTACAATCATATGTTAACAAAAAAAATTATATAACTACTGACATACACCAAAATTTTATTTAACCAACTTATATATTAATTATTGCAACAATCAAACTACAATTATATCAAATATTATATAAAATAATAAAAAAAAATTCTCTCAACCCCGGGACACTCTTGGGTTATAAGCTAGTCTTTCAAATATACGTTTCAACCATTTATCTCGGTTCATCAAGTAGAAATAAGAACATAAACGAGTTCCGAAATAAGTATAAGCTATAACCTTTTGATGTGATTTTTTATAATGTATTTCTCTGGTTTATAACGTAGGTATCAATATCAATAAAACGGTTCCTATATGCTTTAACTGTTTAACATTAAACATTGAAATCTGAAATTGTGCTGAATTGACCCATTAGCAATGATTGTTGGTAGGGCTACAAACGAACTAAACTTTCAGCGAACAGTTCATGAACCGTTCGGTGGAATGTTCGTTTGTGTTCGTTCATTAAATAAACGAACACGAACAAAAAATTCCGTTCGTTTAGTTAAACGAATGAACATGAACAGAGGCCGCGCTCGTTCGTATATGTTCGTGAACATTCGGTAACGTTATGTTCGTTTGTGTTCTATAGTTTATTAAGGTTTGTAATTTTATACTTTTATTTTATTTTATTTATTTTACCCAATAAATAATATATATGAGGTAAACATATGACTATATGAAATCAATAAACCTACTTTTTGTATCCAAGCTCATTAATGTATTAATGTATGTGAATTCGACGTTATTCAAAAGTTAATACATGTCCGTTTGTGTTTGTTTCAGTTCATGAACGCTTCTTTGTGTTCATGAACACTTGTTTGTGTTCATTAATGTCCGTTTGTGTTCTTGTGGGTTCATGAACAAAATTAACAAACAAACAAGAACATGAGTGTTCTTTTAACAAACAAACACGAACAGAAAATCTCGTTCAGCCCTTAACTGTTGGAACAAAGATAAACGAACCGAGAGTTGATCTTAGGTGGGCTTTATTTTTATGAGTTCTTGTTGGACTAAAATTGATAAGCCCGAAACAAAGCAAACCCCCTCCACCCAAGGCCCAAACCCCAAATTTATCCAGGTTTGTCATATGTTTCCAAAAAAAAGCTAGGGGGTCTTCTCTCAAATAGTACTTTTTATTTAACAAGGGGAATTTCCATGCACTGAAAGAAAAATAGGAAGTTTTAGAAAGGTATCAAACGGACTCCGATTGAACTCTTTTAAGCGGCATTGGAACCGTCTTATCGAAGCGTACGACGTAAGTTTTTTAGGTCTTCGTTTTTTGGGGTTTTAGCTTGTAGATTTTAGAATATCCGTTATATCGTTGTGTCTTTTGCGTACCATTGTGTCTTTTTCTTATTTCATCATCGTGTCATTTTTTCTTATTTGACACTATGTTATATTTTGTGGCTCATTGTGTCATATTTCATGATCTATTGTGTTTTTTTATCCGTCTCACCCTTCTCATTTTTATTACACTATATAGAATAACTTGACCCTATAAGAAACATGTCAAAAATCCAATGTATTATATATTTTGTTTATATAACTTGTAAGTATATTCAAAATCCAAACATTAAAATTATTTATACAAACTTACCGAAAGTCAAAGCCATACCAGAAATCACTTATGAAGTGGGCATGTGCCTCACAAAAAAAGCCTAATCTAGACATAGAGATATTAATATGTCATGCAGCGGAGTAGGAAGATTAGACTATGTATGTATTTATGTGTTATGCATTAACGTTCCAATATACCACGTAGGGTGTTTTGATTGGTTGTTGCATTTTTTTAACGGCCAACGAATTAATTTTCGAGCACTCTCAGGCACCCTTTTGGCGAATCAGGTACTCGAGAGTACCCGGGCCACCAATTGCCACCAATTCCCGGGAAAACCCGACCACGCACCCGCCTGAAGGCACGACAGTGAAATAATCGGTAAAACCGGTCGGGATCAGGACTCGAACCCAAGCCAATGGCTGGGTCATCCCTCATTTCCCCTCCACCAATGTCCTCCAAATGTAGCTAGTGGGAATTGAACCCAAACTTCCCATAAGAAACTTTAGGCCCTCAACAACTGGGCTACAAGTGTTGGACTGGTTGTTGCATACTTGCATTAATTCCGCATCCACACATACCGGACCAATGGCGATGACTACACTCACACTTGAGCCCTTTAGGCTTATGTGACGATGGACCTCAATCACTACAACAGAGAAGGTCTTTAAGGTCTGTATCCTTTTCCACACGCTCTCCTATAAGGTCTTCGATAATGCTATTCATATCGTTTCTTTCCCTAACCTCATCTACGACTACAGGAGACAGCCTAATTGGATTTTCACCGTTATAGATCCACATCGTGTAATCCTTATCGAAACCATTTATACGAATATGAAATGTCATTCTTTTGAAGGGTACGGAGTTAGAATTATTACACTTTCTACACGGAGATCTAATCGTTCCAAATTTGTTGACGAATTGTTGGGCATACTCAATGAAATTGTCTATTCCTTTTTCGTACTCAACGCACAAACGGTTATGTAGTTTAATCTAGCTTTTATCGATCGACATGATAATGTGGCTGAAACATAATTTGGGTTTAAGGCACGATAATTCAAATGAAACATATTATTGACACCTAAAGGGTAGGCTGCTAAACCCTCTTTTTGAATACCTTATCTCATATATGAATGTGTATTACATGATTGTTTGTTTAAGAAAAATTCGGCAGCATTTCCCCTTCGCCCCCAAGTATATAATATAAAGATATACCTGAGGAGCAAAGAGGAAACGACAACCGAATCCTTCAAAAACAAACAATCATGTAGTACACATTCACATTCTAAATGAGATAAACTATTCAAAAAGCAGGCCAAAACGGGGACTACCCGAAATTAATTACTAAATCAATTTCGGGCGGGTATTTCTAAGCTCACTATGTTTTAAATGACGATTCAATTTCGGCCATGTCTTTCTAATCTCAATATGTATTAACATGCACACATACATACTTACGTACATACACATACATGCTTACATACATACACACACATACATACTTACAAACATACATACACATACATACTTACATACATACACACTTACAAACATACACATACATACTTACAAACATACACGCATACATACATACATACATACACTCATACATACATACATACATACATACATACATACATACATACATACACACACTCATACATAATACACTTATACATACATACATACATACATACACACACTCATCCATCCATACATACATACATACATACATACATACATACATACATACATACATACATACATACATACATACATACATACATACATACATACACACACTCATACATACATACACACATACATACATACATACACTCATACATACATACATACATACATACACACACTCATACATACATACATACACATATAATATATTTTTTAAAAAGAATCTACAAACATAATATATTTTTAAAAAGAATCTACAAACATAATATATTTTTTTAAAATATTTATACATTATATATTTTTTAAAAAGTACATATTACTTACATATATCTTTTTTTAAAATATATATACATAATATATTGTTTTTAAAATAAAAAAAATACACACTTTAATATAAATATACATACCTAAATACACACATACACACCTATTTACACACATACAAACCTAATACTAACAATATATAGCATAAAATTAAAAAAAAACAATTAGCGATGACTAACCGGTATTTTTGACGAATCTTCAGGTTGGTTCACTAGATTGGTGCTTCCCTGTATCATATTATAATAAAATAAAACAAAGTTAACCCCCCCCCCCCCCCAAAAAAAACATAAAAAATGAAAAGAAAAGAAAAAAAGAAAAAAAAAGAAACGAAAAAAAATGAAAAAATAGCAAAAACATTTAAACTCACCGAGAGAGAGAGATGAGAGAGAGAGTGAGAGGAGAAACAACGGTGGTAGGTAGTGCTTCGGTGGTGAGGTGGTTCCGGTGAGTGTGAGAGGGAAAAAGAAAGAGGGAGGGAGATGAGAGGACAGTGAAATTCACTTCAAGAAATTTAACCTTTAGTGGTGACGCCTTTAGTGGCTACGGCCAGGCAGGTCGCCGCTAAAGGTCTAAACCAATCTCCACCCTTGATGAACTGATCCAACGGCCAACCCATTTGAGCATTAGTGGCGACATTGTCGCCGCTAAAAGTCTTAAAAAAAAATTAACATATACCGCCAAACTCAGATCTCTCCCTCTCATTTCTCTCAATCCCTCACTCTCTGCACTCTCACTCTCCTCTCTCTCGTCTCACTCACCGCCGCCACCACCACCACGAGCCTGGCCCGCCACCACCACCGAGCCCCGCCCCGTCCCTCCCTCCCTCCCTCTGCCTCCTCCCTCTCTCGCAACCCCCTCCCTCTCTCGCAACCCCTTCCCTCTCTGCTGCAACCTCCGCCGAGCACCCCACCACCACCGAGCCCCACCTCCCTCTGCCATCCTTCCCCCTCTTGTAAGTATTTACAGATTTTTTTTTTCTTTTTTTTTTGTTTTGTGTTTTCTAGTTTTTTTTCTTTTTAATTTCTTTTTTTCTGTTTATTGTTTGTTTTTTATTTATTTTTTTCAGTTTTTTTTTATTTTTTTCAGTTTTTTATTTGTTTTTTCACATTTTTATTTCTTTTTTTTCTGTTTTTTTTCTTTTATTTTTTATTTTATATTTTTAGTTTTTTTTTTCTTTTTTTTGTTTTTAGGTTATTTTTTATTTTTTTGATAATTTGTTTGTGTTTGTAGGAAAGGACTGATCCGGGTTAGTCATCGCCGCTAAAGGTTAGTCGCCGCCGCTAAAGGTATGTATTCTGTTTTTTATATTTTTTTCTGTTATTTTTTTATTTTTTCTATTATTTTTTTATTTTTTTCTGATTTTTTTTATTTTTTTCTGTTTTTTCTGTTTTTTTAATTTTTTTCTGTTTTTTTTTTAATTTTTATGTATGTATGCATATATGTATGTATGTATGAGTGTATGTATGAGTGTATGTATGTATGAGTATATGTATGTATGCGTGTATGTATGTGTGTATGTATGTATGTACATATTAGTATACGTATGTATGACTGTATGTATGTATGCGTGTATGTATGTATGTATGAATGTATGTATGTATGCGTGTATGTATGTATGAGTATGTATGTATGTATGTATGTATGAGTGTATGTATGTATGTATATATGTATGTATGTATGTATGTATGAGTGTATGTATGTATGTATGAGTATATGTATGTATGAGTGTATGTATGTTTTGTAGGAGCAACTTAATGATATCATAGCGACTCCTCAATTCCAAACGCAATTGCTCCAAATGGCTAATCAATTGGTCCAACAAAGGCTTGGAAATCAAGGCGGAAGTGGTAATAGTGGCGATCACGATCACGACGATGAAGACGAAGACCAAGACGAAGACTTTTAGGCAGTTTTGGTATGTTTGTTTAGTTTTGATGGTGTATGCTTGAATCAAATATTAGGTTGGTATGTTAGTTTATTTTGTTTGATATGTTTTGACGAATGTTGGTTTAACTTTGTTATGTTTATTTATATATATGTAGATGTTGGTTTATTATTTTTGTTATTATTTAGTTTTGATGATGTATGCTTGAATCTGCCACGTGGCATGCCACGTGTCATGCCACATGGTAAAAAAATAAAGTTAAAAGATAATGCCACGTGGATAAATAGCTTTAGCGGGGACACCTTTAGCGGCAACAGGAGCAATAGCGACAGACAAAAGGTGGCAAGACCATTAGCGGCAACCGTCGCCGCTAAAGGTTGTGCCGCCGCTAAAAAGTCCAGTTCCTTGTAGTGAAAGGAGAATGAGAGGAGATGAGAGATCGAGAGATAAAGAGATCGAGCAGAGAGAGAGACTGTGAGAGGGAAATAGTGAAAAAGAAATAGGGAAAGAAGCAGAAGAAGGCAGGAGGTCAATAATTTTAGGACCTTTAGCGGCGACAGGGGGTCGCCGGTAATACCCTAATCGTACGATGTTTCCTGGGACGTTGGATATGTTCTTAATCAAAGGTTGGGAGGGCTCCTGTCAGGACTTAACCTTTAGCGGCGACCAAAAGGCGGGTCGCCGCTAGAGGTGTCGCCGGTAAAGGCCGGATTTTTGTAGTGAATGTGCATAACACATTGTCTTTAAACATTTATATAGTATGTGTGGAAGTATTAGATAGTATGGCGGTGCAAATAACCTCTTCAAATACTCCGGTGGACCAAATTGATCACCTTAAAATTAGTTTAGGTGGACCATTTGCTTATAAATATAAATTTATACATAAAAAATAATTATTTATATATAAGTTATATAATTAGTAAACTATTGTTTTGTGTTCTCTTTATTAAAAGGTTTGCAACAAACTAAAATGTAACCACAATTGACTTAAGATAAATGATACATCAAAGTTTAATATATGGTATGAACTTTACCAAATAGCAGGGTCGGCTTAAGGGAGAGTGAAATAAATCTAGCGCTTTAGGCCCCAGTTTTTTAAGGACCCTAAATTCAATTTTTTTTTTTTTTTTGAATAATATACATCTAACTTTGGACTTTCGGATTGTTGGCACTAAGGTTTGTAGTATATAATTATGCATGTATACAGAGATCGTATAGGAATCATGGTATTAAACGCAATTTTTTTCCCACGAAAAAACCCCTAATAAATTTATTATGCGCTTTTGGCCCACGTACAAGAGGCTTGAGATGGCCCGGCAAAAGAGGCAGTGGTCCAGCTCTAGTAGTGGAGAACTAAATGCCTGAATGGGTTAGAATTAACAAGGTCATTCAAGTTAGGCTACACATGAAAAAAGAAAGGAAGAAAGAAAAAGTTAGGTATGATGAGGACACTATTTAAACATGGTACGCCCTAACTGAGAAGTTATCAATTGGTGGTATTTAATCATGAATGCACCACAAGAAGAAAGCAAGGTGTGGGAAGACGAGGAAGGATTACAGAGGGTCTCACAGATGGCAGCAGCAGCAGCAATTCTTCCAATGGTCATGAAAACTGCTATAGAACTTGATCTTTTTAAAATCATGGCAAAAGTTTGTAATGGTGATGGTCAATTCACCTCTGCAGATATTGTGTCTCATGTCCCTACGCAAAACCCTAATCAAACCCTAATCATGATTGAGAGAATACTATCTTATCTTGCAACAAAATCCATTCTTACCTCTAAGATCATCACAGATGATCAATATGGGAACACCAAGAAGTTTTTTGCCATGAGACCCATATGCACGTACTTTGCCACCGATGAACAAGCGCATTCTTTGTCAGACATGTTTAACTTTTTAAATGACAAACTTATACTGGAATCTTGGTTAGTTAAAGTTAATTACCAACTGTTAACCGACTATAAGTTTTCATAAAGGTGTGTTTTTTCAAGTAAAATAACATATATACTGCATGCAGGTATCATTTGAAGGATGCAGTGCTTGAAGGGGGGACCCCATTCAACATGGCTCATGGAGAGAATATATTTAAATACCAAGCGAAAGATGCAAGGCTTGGTAAAATATTCGACAAGGCGATGTGTGGGAACTCAGCTATACTCATGAAGGTGCTTCTTGAAAAGTATAAGGGGTTTGAAGGGGTGAAAATAGTGGTAGATGTTGGTGGTGGTTTAGGTGCAACACTTACAAGTATTGTTTCAAAGTACCCTAATATTAAAGGTATCAACTTTGATATGCCACATGTTGTCAAAGAAGCACCTTCTATTCCAGGTAACTTTGTAATTAGCTATATAAAATATGTAGTTTCTTCATGATAATACACATATCAACGCTTGAGAACATATTTTATAACTCACTCTTTCAGTTATACTTTGTTTTTCTTGAACGTAGTATGACCCGTGACAAAAATAATAAAAAAAATACATACCACCTATTTTGACACAAAAAGTAACATTAAGCTCATAATTCTACACACATTTAAGTGTATGATATGAAAAAAAAATTGTACGATCTGATTAATTTGTTGTAGTGATGAGTTTCTTGATGGCGATAGGAGTGGAGCATTTCGGAGGAGATATGTTTCACAGTGTTCCAAAAGGGGATGTAATCCTCATGAAGGTTAGTGAATAAAATTTCTCATGGTACCACCGGATTAAACTCGACCTTCATTAACGAATTAATATATATATATATATATATATATATATATATATATATATATATATATATATATATATGCATGAGAAACTACAGTGGATACTACATGATTGGGGAGACGATTACTGCATAAAGCTATTAAAAAATTGTTGGGTCGCGTTGCCAAAGGATGGTAAGGTGATCATCCTAGAAGCAATCATTACGACTGAAGATGCTATGGCTAATCGTGATGGTGACATGTTGATGTTGGCTTTGAGCCCTGGTGGAAAAGAGAGGACAACTAAAGAATATGAGGCTTTGGCTAGAGAATCAGGATTTGCATCTTCAAAAATTGTTTGCAAAGTTGGTTATTTTTATATCATGGAATTCTACAAGAATAATCGACTTGAAGTTAGTTAATTGTTTGCAATAATCTAGTAACCTACTATTATGTAACAATGATCATTATCAGCATGTAATATGGAACCATGTTGGCCCTAATCTTCTATCTTGATGGAATCTATTGAAGTAATAACAATGAAACAAGAATGAATTTGAAAAAGAACTTGATTTCTATTGATTGGAACGTAGTGATTACAATTGAATATATTGGATTATTATAAACTGTGAATTTAAATATGTATTTGTATGTATTATATGTGTGAACCTATATATATGTTTAGTATGTAAATATTATGTAAATGTATGTAAGTGTGTCCAGTAGTATTAAGTTAGGATGATACAAGATTGGGCTGCATATTATCAAAGAAACAGACAGAAGCCTGCAGAGACACAAGGCGCGCCTCGACAGCAGTGTAGAAAGACAGAACAGTCCCTGAAGCAAAAAACGGTTATAAACCGTTTGTCTTGGCGCCAAAACAGTCAAAACGGTTATGTCCTAGAAGCAGTTACAACGGTTGAAACATTGCATTTAGTATAAATATGTATCAATGTCATCAATTGTAAACTACCAAGATTGTTTTATCCTAATACAATCCATATTCTCTTCGGTATTATCATTGAGTATCAAGAATCCGTTATTCATTTTGTTCAATCCATTGTTCATTGTTTTGTTATTATTTTGTCCGAATTGTTTTCCGTTCTAGTGAATCATTCCGCTGCCAACATATTTGGTATCAGAGCCTTGTTTGGTTCTTGATTCTACTGCCGTAAAACAATAACTCTTACTGTTCGATTTTTTATTTTTTGTTTCATCATTACTATGTCGAGTCACTCAATGAAAAACTACTCTGGTCCGAGAAGATCATTGTCATAGCCAACCAGAATTCATCATCATCATCATACTCAGTTAATCCCACAATAGCAAAAGCTAAGGTAGGGTCTGAGAAGGGTAAGATGTAGACAGCCTTACCTCTACCCCGTGGGAATAGAGAGGCTGCTTCCAGTGAGACCCCGGGCTCAATAGTGGTTTTGTATCAAGCCTTAGACATAAGGCACATAACACTTAGCAACCGGGACAAACCCGACTGGTGCACGTACCCCCTTGTCTTTTGGCTATCAATGCCACCACCTGATGCATGATTAACCGTCCGTCATTTTTAACGTTATTTTGACGAAATTAGTAAAATAACGTTAAAATTAGTGCAACTTCCAACCAGAATTGAAGAGAAGAAAGAAAGACAAAGGAACATGAAGAAAAGATCCATAGAAACTCGATAGTGCTACTATTGTCATGAACCGGGACACTTAATAGGATCGTGTAATCAGAAAGAAAGGGACGAAGGAACACAATTGATAAAAGATTCAATTGACACGGGTATAAGATTTTTCCTTCAGTTGAAATGAATGAAAGTGATGATTACATTTTGTATGGAACGGATCATGAAAGTTGGAATCAAATATGGTATGTTAGTCCGAACTTGCAACATCATGTATGTGGAAATCTGGATTTCTATCTAAAGATTAAGAAATCATTCGGGGTAGAGAGTAGATTTAAAAACAACTTTGTTTTTATAAGAGGTGTTGGAGTATTAAGTGTGAATTCCGAAGATCAAACTCTTATTATTCCAAATGTATTTTACTCCTCGGACATACATGATAATTATTTAAGTTTGCATCAATTAAAACTCCAAGGATTTATAGTCAAAATCGAAGGGAATGTATGCTATGTTTCAAACATGTTTAAAAACATTACAATGTTTCAAAGAAATATGACAGAAGAAAGGGATACAAAGGAGACTATGTTAAGAACTCTAAGTGATGAAGGAGAACATGAAAGAAAGAAAGAAAGAAATGTACTTGAATGATTATTTTGAGACATTGTCTTTGAATGCCGATGAAAATATAAGGAAAGTTAATGAGGCCGCTTGCGCACAGCACAACACCTACATGTGAACGACAACATGAGCGAGCGGGCGTGACCCTGATCGCGTGGGCTAGCGATGAAAAGTTTGACCGTATGGCTATTTTCGACCGTTGGCGAGCTATGGTGAGTGGGTTTGAGTTGAAGAGAGAATAAAAGGAAGAATATGAGTTGATGAGTGAGTTTGAGTTGCAGAAAGAAGATGACGAAATTGGGAGGATGAACTTGGACACTCTGCCTTGTTTGTGTATCTTAATGTGGTTTGTGTTTTCTTTAGTGGTTGTTAATGAAATATTACAAGTTTTAAAATTTGTTTTTAGAGGATAATATTTTTTGTAATGTTTTTAGAAAATATAATGTTTTTTTATTTTGTTTATTAATGTTAAAAAAATGGATAAAGCCATATTTGAACCACAACATGATCAAGTGAGTGAGCTCAAGCTTTATCTATTGTCGTGTTAGCGTCCAGGTGGCGCGAAATAATAGGATAATATTTGTGCTCACCTTGAGTCACAACACATAGTCTAACCTGGTTTCTTATTTGTTTTAGTGAAGTTACTCAAACTTTTTATTCTTCTTTAAGTCACCCAATGTTCTATGTCACTACAAGAAATTGGAGCAATAGCAGCGACACCAATAATGACGACATGCGCAATGGCGTTGCTATTGCTCAAAAAGCTTATCACGCTTTTTTGACTTGATCTTGGCCGCTATTGCTAAAAAAGCTGATCAAATTTTAATCAGCCACTTAAGCATAACAAACTCCCTTTGTAAGGTTTCCACCATGCATAGAGCTATCCATGAGAACTTGACAGCTCTCATTTATAGCTCTGATAAATAAAAACGTTGTTTGTAGGGCTGTAAACGAACTGAACTTTCAGCAAACAGTTCACGAACCGTTTGGCGAAAAGTTCATTTGTGTTAGTTCGTTTAATAAATGAACGAACATGAACAAAAGTTGCATTCGTTCGTTTATGTTCGTGAACGTTCGGTAACATGTTCGTTGAAGTTCATTATGTTCGATAGTTTAATAGGGTTTTTGATTTTTATAATGTCTCTTAATTTTTATTTTATTTTTACTCAGATAAGTAAATAATTTATGTGAGTTAAGTATATGCCTATACAAGATCAACAAACCCTACTTTTAGTATAATCATTAATTAAATAATTAATAAAGATTTCAAGTTTAAATAACCAATTAATGAAGACTCCAAGTTTAAGATACGAACTTAGTTTTTTAGACACTATTTTATTATGTCTACCAATATTATGTTAAGTACTAATATGTTTGTATAACTAGGTTATATTTTGGGTGGATCTAGTTAATTTCTTAGTATATGTGAATTCGATATTGTTTGGAAGTTAATATATGTCCTTTTGTGTTTGTTTCCGTTCATGAACACTTTGTATTCATGCACACATGTTTGTGTTCATTAATGTCCGATCGTGTTTGTGAGCGTTCATGAACAAAATTAACAAACGAACACAAACACGAGTGTTTTCTTAACAAACGAACATGAACAGAAAATCTCGTTCGGTAAGTGTTCATGAACTGTTCGTGAACACATAATTTTCTAAACAAACGAACACGAACAGGGCCTTGTTCGTGTTCGTTCAGTTCGTTTGCAGCCCCAGTTGTGTATGTCAAAACTAAAAAAAATCACTAATATTTAATTGGACCTTAATTATGATGAAGATATATTATAAAAAATGGATGATGGAAATAAATAATCCCAACTATTTCTCTTTGGTCGATAATGTTTCCAACTACGAAAATAACCACTAGCGGTCCCAACTTTCGACATATTGGCCACCAACAGACCCAAACTAATTGTGGCTAACTCCGTTAGTGTGATGCTGACATGGCATGCCACGTAAGATCATTTTGCCACCTAGGATGCCACGTTGGATCATTTTGCCACGTTGGTGGCCAATATGTAGAAAGTTGGGACCGCTAGTGGTTATTTTCGTAGTTGTGACCTTTATTGGCCAAAAAAGCAATAGTTGAGATTATTTATTTCCATTACTCCATAAAAAAAAAACATACTATTACCATTATTAGAAATATATACATGGTCATTAAAAGGACATTATTACTATTGACTCAAAGTTTGGACGTGGCAAGTTGACTCTAAGTTTAAGCGTAGTGGGGTTACGGGGCTTCATGTGGGGCGTTTTGGTCACCCATAGCATCGAGAACACCGTTCCCACCGGCGGTAAGGTAGCGTTTTAGAGGGGCTTCTTATGGAGGTGACGAGAGGAAGCTCTGCAGAATGGAAGGTTGGATGGTGGGGAAGAGGCTTGACGGTGATAATGAAGGGCTGGATCATTGCACACCTATTTTACAGTGATATTATTATTATTAAAATAATAATATTTTAATCTCTATAAACCCCCTCACCCACTACACACTTAGGTTGTGTGTTATCGAACGCCACTGGTGTCACACCCTCAAATTCCACTTGCGGGGTTTTACCGCGAGGCGCATGACAAACCAGGATTCAAGTCAACGGTCACAATAAACAACACTATATGCATAACACAAAACCCAAAAGATATAATTATAAAAGCATAAACTGTAGCGGAAGCTTTAAATGTTTACAACCCAAAAGACATAGTTCAAATGTTTAATGAAGACCATGCTCTAAACCCTAGACGCCCGTGCCGACTCGTGCGCCTAGATCCAGTTGTTGCTACCTTAGCGACCTGAGAAAAACATGCCAAAAGACGTTAACATATAATGCTGGTGAGTTCACAGGTTTGTTCAAAAATGTTATCCAAATGTTACCATGTCCATACTATATCAATGCTACCAAGTACGCTAGCTAGGCGTATGTTTTATTACTACTACGATTGGAAACCATTACTGGACACGTTTAGCAATGTTTAGCATGTTTAGCAGCCCGTAATGTTCAGCACGATAATGTTCCTGTTCGAGACAATATGCACCCGCCCGGCCCTCCAAGCCGACGAGTGGGGCAGGTCACGCCCAATAGATCTATCCACATTTCCCCCGTTGTGCAAACCCGCACATTCATGGTTTCCCCCGGGACTTTCCAAAAGATCGTATAGCAATATAAAGTTAAAACCATAGTATGACATATGTTACCAAAACTGTTTAGCGCATGTTTTCTCCCCCAAAAGTTAAAGCAGTAAAAGTGGGGCCGTGAACTCACCTTAGATAGCGTTCTTCGAATATAAGTAAAGATGTTTAGCCCTTGATAATCCCTCTACCGGAGATCTATCAAAATGTTCACATAAGTGTTCCGACTAATAACCATAAGGTTATCTAGCCCCCGATTGTCCAGATCATAACCGAGTATGTTTTAAAACGTGTTTAAATGTTTAACCGACACACTAGACCGACCCGACATCCCGTTGGTGACCCATTACCCTAACTAATCAAGTACACATAGATTACATGCAAGGTTCAAGCATAAAACACTTAGTTTGTATCAAAAATCTCATTTTTGTTAACGTAGGGTCGAACGTAGTCCTGGGAGGTCGAAGGTGGCCTTAACTGGTCGAATGTGGCTTTGAACCTCCACCTTCGCCCCTTTTCTTCCCACCTTCGCCCCTTTTAGTTCATTCGCCCTTTTTAGTTTCCAGGTTCGCCCCCTGGAACCCACCTTTGACCGTTCGACTGGTCGAAGGTATTCCAGGTTCGCCCCTGATGTCAGATTTTTCCAAAAACGCGTCGAAAAACATCCGAAAACATCACGAAACATCACGAGTTACAGCAGTCAAGCATCATTAATATATTCCTACGAAACCCTACCAATTTTACCCCAAAATCTATCCGTTTTACAAGTTTCCTAAAATAGCAAATTATGGAGATGTCACATCACCATGCATGAAAATATTACCCAATTAGGAAACTTTCTGAAATCGATCAATAATCCGTCCATCATACTCGAATCATCATGAACAAGAAACCCCTATCATAACCTTATCATAATCATCCAAAAACAAACCCTAAATCTAACTAAAAACCCCTTTAATCGCCAAAACACCATCAACAATCAAAGGTAACATGTTTCAATCATAACCCATCATTAATAACAGCCCTAGGTTGTTGTCATATCATCTATACAACAAGTAATCATCAAACAATGCATAATATCATACTAACACATGTTTATTTGCATAAAAACTCATTGTTTATGAATAGGTTTTGGTTAGGAAAGGTTTTTATTCATAAAATAGGTTGATATCAGATCTGGACCCTTGGGGTTTAGATTAAAACAAGTCAAAATTGTTTAAAAAGGATTTGTAATGAAGAACACACCTTAGATCTTCACTTGTAATGATTTAGAGAGTTAGGTTATGAAAAACAAGCTCAAAAACTCCTTCCCCAATGATAATAGCTGATAGAGAGTGTTTGGAGGCGTTTAGGGTTTGTGAAATGGTGAAAAATGGCTAAGGATGGTATTTATACCCAGTCCAGGTTCGCCCAGTTTATGTGGTCGAATGTGGAACTTTTCCACATTCGCCCCTTTTTAATGGTCGAATGTGGAATCTTTCCACATTCGCCCACTTTGTTTCCACATTCGCCCATTTCTCAAGTCCCATTTCCACATTCGCCCATTATTTCCACATTCAGGTCATCAGCACTTTTTAACACATGTTAACAGCACTTTTAACACATGTTAACCTTTTTCCAGTTTGTCGTGTTTAACGCATTCTAACACATCTTAACACATAAGCATGCATCCATAGTCTATACTTAGCATGTTTAGGCACGTATAATCATTTGTACATCATTTAAGCAAGTATAAGCATACAATTCACCACACGACCCATAATCTACACATATACTTAATTAGTTCATGTAATGTCACCAACGACGGAACCCGGTACTAATGTATTCCCAAAACGACTCCCAATGATCCTCCAGATCATTGACCCTGGACAATCCTAATTTGACCCGACTCAACTGACCCAGTTAAGTTTGTTTATAAACGTTTCTCGCTAAGGTAGACTTAGATGTTACTATTATGTTTAAGCCGAACATGCCGGGTGTCACAACTGGGGGCGCCAGCGTGCCACGTAGGCCACGCCATCTGCGTGAACACCACCACACCCCACCGCGAATAGAGGCGCGGGGCACAAGCGTGGCTAGAACCAGGGACGTTGGGGCTTAAATTCGTACGTTGGACTTGTCTTGGAAATCCCCCAAACCATAAAATAAAAAAAAATAATAAAAAAAAAAACTTAAAAGAAAACAAAAAAAATCCAGAAATTTGGTAAATAATTGCAACGCAGAAAAATAAAAACACACTTCTTGCATCCGGTGGAATTCTTATCCACGGCGACGTCATCCGTCGTGTCCGTCATTGATTCCGGCGGAAAAACCCCAGTACCAGAATTAGGGCTTATGAAGTGGCGGTTCAGTGTGTTCTACAATCCAAAAACGTTTCAATGATCAGACGATGAAGGAGAAAGAAAAAGCATATGCGTTTGTTAGTGATTGAAAAACGCACGTTATAAATGAATAAAAACATACATTATTAGGGGTGAGCAAAGTACAAGAACCGACTCGACCCGATATTTACCCGACCCGAACCGATGACCGACAACTCCTAAAATCCAGAACCGTGATAAAAACCTTAAAAAAAAAACACCCGGGTCTCGGTTCTCCTTCAGTCGGTTACCTTCGGTCCAATCCAATGATCGAACTCGAGAAATGATATTCTAAATGCTTTAGTTTCATTGCAGCTTGCCCATAATCATCATCCAGATTTGATGATTTGAAGGTATTATACATTATATAGATACCCAATTTCTTACAAATATCATTAAATTCGTTTAAATTGTAATGGTTTATCTGTAACTTTTTGTATGGCACAAACGTCATTTTATATATTTTTTTAATATATCCAGATATGATATATCTAACTATCTGATTAATTCGATTGGCAATTTTGCAGCAAGATTGATAGGATATGTATGCTCTGAGTACAAGTTAGATTAGTGGTTTATAACAATGGGTCATGAAGTTCGGTACATATTGCCATATTGGAATCCAAAAGATTAGTATATAGCTAGTGGCAATGGTATTTGTTGTAGTTATAACTTATAATGTTCCAGTACTTTGAATTTTCATATGGCGATGTTGCATCTACCATGTTTTCGGTGGGTCGGCACAACCATCACTGAGTCAAGCTGGTGAGTCACTAGTGAAGGAAGTTCCTCAAGTGAAAGCAGTTCATGAGAGACTAACTCGGTCTAACAGTTTTTTTCCGCTTTTAATGTATCCGTGGACCGAACTGAACCGACCCGATACCCGACTATGTGAATATATAAGAACCGATCAACTACCCTAGTATACAAACTCGGTTCGGTTTTGGTATCATATCGGTCCGGTTTTCGGATTTTTTCGGTCCGACCCTAAATATGCTCACCCCTACACATTATAAATGAATAAAACGCAGGTTATAAATGAATAAAACGCACGTTATAAATGAAAAACACACGTTATAAATGAATAAAACGCACGTTATAAATGAATAAAAACACACATTATAAATGAATAAAACGCACGTTATAAATAAAAAACGCACATTATAAATAAAAAACGCACGTTATAAAAACGCATGTTTCAATGAATAAAAACGCACGTTATAAATTGTAAACGCATCCTTTTGTGAACTGAAAAATACTTATACCTTGTATCAATGTTTTTAAAACCGGACCGGCCATTGAACCGGTCTGTTTACTGGTTCGCTGGTCTGACCGGTCGGATCGGTTCAACCGGTTTTAAGAACCGGATTACATAATAAATAATTTAATAAAAATATGATATGAAGGTACAAAAATTTAAAAATTATATTAAAGAAACGAGATTTATAATTAATGGTTATTTTTGGTTTTGGAACTTCCAACAGCTTTTGCAAATTATTAATTAGCTTTCCCATGAACCTAACACCTATCCTTTTCCTCACCACTCTTCCTCTACCATTTTTCTCATATTCTTCCATGGCTGCAAAACAATAGTCATCACCCTGTGCTTTTAGGTACTTACATTCGGAGTATAGTCTTGTCTACCAGACCTATTTCATTGAGGGTTATATATCATTTCTATTCGGTCGACGATGTAAACCAGATCTGTTCATAGACCATGCTACAAAACAAATCTGTGTCGTGAAGGCTTGAAACCGGTCGAACCTTAAACCCCGGTTACCGGTTTAGCCGGAAAACCCTTGAAAACCCGGCCGGTCAAATGAAAAACGGTCGAATCCTACTGGTCGGACCGGCGTTGCCTCCGATCTCCGGTTGGACCGGTCTGACCGGCCGGTCCGGTCCGGTTTTGAAAACCATGCCTTGTATCCCCACGAAAAAGAAATTCATGTCAGGAAACACAAAGGTTGACTTTTATCAAATTAAGATCTGTGATTCAGTAATCGTATTGTTTTGGGAATGATGAGATCATGTCAGGGATGGTAAATTTTGCTTGGTTTTCTTTCAATCGTGATTTAAAGAAAAATAGAGAATCCAATGAATCGAAGGAAAACAGAGCATGACGAAATTGCTTGTAAAACCCGTTGTTAGTTTTGAATAGAATTTGATTTACGTAAAAACAGGGATATAAAATCGTTGCTACGTACAATTAGAACGTGATTAAAGACGTGGTTTAAATGTCTAAAATACCCTTGGATAAATTAGAATGTGGTTGCGAGTTTTAAATGTCAGTTGGATGTCAATTACACGTGGCAGCATGTTGTTGCTTCTTACCCATTTTATGTTAAGGTACGTTGTACCAAATACTTTCTCTACAGTAGTCTCGTTTGTTAGTTATATATCAACCTAAGTTTTCAGGTAGTTAAAAAAATCATTAGATGGTTGTAACAACTCTAAAATTAATTACGATTATAACGACTAATAAAATAGTATTGGGCCACTTAAAGGTGTTGCCCAATAACTTTACCCGGAATAACAGACCAGCCCAATAGCCGGCCCATTAGTCAGGCCCGATAACGGAAATATTTTGTAAGACCCATAGAGTATAGTGGGCTGTAATATGGACCCGATAAAAGAATAAGCCCAAAACCGATTAGTTATTTGGTCAAGCTCATTATGATATAAAACATCCCGCCCATTATGTCTAGATTAAGTAATATATGACAAGACCCATTAAGGGAATAAACTAAATTCCACAACCATAGCCCTATAACTAAGATCAAGTTGTAATTATAATTAGAGGGAAGATAGAATCGGCCCATGCAAAAACATTGATGAAAGTGCCGCCACTTTGCACTAAGAATCTCCACCTAAGATCCTCACAATCTCCAATTTGACACTCAAGTGCATTAATACTCTTCCACCTCATAAGCCTAAAACACTAGGTGTGATGATGGACATGCATGAATGGTTTTGGTTATAAAACCATGAACCGGCCCTATCACTAGTGAGATGAAATCCAACCATCAACCAAAACCTCTCTACAACCATGCAAGAAACCAACCTTCAATTATCCAAACAATCGTGCATTTGAAAACCTCTTATAATCTCATCCTTTTTCATTAAAAACCTACAATAATACTAAGTGTGTAAACCTTTGATTCAAGAATATAACTCGGCCGGTTATTATTAGTGAAGATTGGCTCATCCGGGTAAGTATTCTTGTCAAATCTTTAGGAACCGAGCGCCAAGCTGTGATGGCCAGCTTTAGTTAGGATACACGCCTAAGCTGTAACGGCCAGCTATACGATTATAATTTCTTGTTATAATATGGTTTCTCATTAACAGGAACTCGAAGGAACTAGTAACTCTACCGCTTGTGAAACAACGCAATCCGAAGTAACAAACGTGAGTGTGTGTACCCCATTTTTGTTATATTGTTTTCGGGGTAAATGCATGTTGGTCAAGTAAAAGTGTTTGTGTTGTGTCATAGTTTGCATTGTGTCATGATCATGAAAAACCATAGAATTCGATCGTATAGAAATAACGAGAGTGGATCCATTCGGTATTGAAAAGGATGTGTTCCGACCACTTAGAGGATCGGACCATAAAACATATGTCAAAATGTTCCATCGATATACATCCTACCTTAGAAAAGATCGATCCATAATAAAATTGCATGTTTATAAAAGACGTAATCGGTCATTCTGGCACCACTCACTAGCATAGCTAACGTATTTTCGACATGCATTTCAGGTTGATGAATGAAAGGGAAACCCGAGCTCTACGTAGGCTAAAATGTGTCGATGCAAAGTCTATAAATAACCGGCCCAGTGGGCCGGATTTGTGTCCAAATGGGCTTCGGCCGAGTCACTTTGTGTAATGTTTAGTTGTTTCAAAAAGACTTATGGAGATGTATAAGAAGTTAATGTTTGTAACATAAAGTAATGAAACTTTTCTTAATAAATATGAATGTTGTTTAAGTAAAGATTAGTGTCGTGATTACCAATCCGTAATGACTCGGTAAATTTCGGGTCGTTACAATGGCCCACTGGAATTTTCAAGAAAAAAACCCTAATCGCTCTCTAGGATGAGGTCCGACGGCCAGCCGTCAACTAACTTGGCAACAAGTTCCGGTTAGGAATAGGGGTGATCGGAAGTCTGATAATTCTCACAATAACAAAAGGATCATCACTAAGTTTTTTGTGGCAAATCTTCCTGAAAAGTGTTATGTGGAAGACTTGAAGAGGTTCTTAGGAGATTATGGGGACATAGAGAAGGTATATGTGGCTCGTAAACTCAATAAGTTTGGCCAGAGATTTGCTTTTGTGAATTTTTTGGATGTTCGGAACGTATCAGAACTTGAAGATAACATGAAGAACGTCCAGATCGAAGAGAATAAATTATTTATCGGAATGGCGAAGTTTGTGGATGGGAAGTATGTGGGTACTAAGTCTCAACCGAAGAAAAAAGAAAAGGAAATAAAGGATACTAGAGGTGATTAAGACTCGGCTGATGTGTATCGTCCATTGGACACGAAGTTTAGAGATAGGTTATTGAATAATGGAAATCATAATAACCAAAAGGTTATCGATGTTGCTCGAAACATGTGTGCCTTCTCCGAATGGTTCGATGTGTCCATTATTGTTAAAGTTAAAGTGTTTCAACAGTTGATGGATTTGAGGAAGATCTTGGACAGTATTGGCCTTAATGGGGTGGAGATTAAATATGTTGGAGGCTTGTTTGTGATTCTAAAGTTTCATAATCAAGAAGAAGCAAATAAGTACATGTTGGATAAGGATGTGTGGGGTGGGTGGTTTATTATCTATGGGGTACTAGAAAATCTCTCCATGACGCCGGTTTTCAATGCCATTGGTAACTTATTCAGTAAGGTGCTACAATCGGCTAATGGTATGGATGAAGAGGCTGACTTTATTAATATAAACGGCAATCATGCCAACCAATCTTGACCAATCATCCATTAATACAAAAGTCAACCATTTACCATATTATTATGATTTAATATAGATTGATAACTTCCATGTATATTGTATGTACTATCCCTATTTAAGGGGATCCTTTCATTGTGAAGACACACGATTTATCTCTGTACCATATTGAGTTTTATGGTATCAGAGCTGTGCTCTGTTTCGACAACAATTGTTTTCATTTTTCCAGCCAAAAGTTTGTTTCGACAACCATGGCAGACAACCAAACTCCACCCTCCCCTACCCACGTTAAACCACAACCCCTGCACCCAGCTTATACCGTAACAAATATCCAGGCCAAAGTCCGAATCCTTGACGACATAACGGTCTCTTATGCCTCGTGGGTCAAGCTATTCACACTTCATGCTAAGGCCTACAAAGTTCTGGATCACATTGATGGTTCGGACCCTCCTGAACCCACCGCTGATAACCACGAAACTTGGTTCGAGATCGACGCGCTTGTCCTTCAATGGATCTACGCGACTGTCTCGGACAAACTTGTTGTTCGTATTTTCGACAATGATGGTACTGCTCGTTCGGCCTGGATGAAGCTTGAAAATCAGTTTCTTAATAACAGAGGGTCGCGTGCCACGACTCTCGAACACGAGTTCACTACTTTGACCCTCGGGTCCTGTTCTTCCTTGGAGGAATATTGTCAAAAATTGAAAGAGATTGCGGACAAGTTGGGTGATGTTGGCTTTCCGGTTAGTGAAGGGCGTTTGGTGATGCAATTAGTCCGTGGTCTTCCCACCGAATACGACGTCACCGCGGCCATCATCAACCAAACTAACCCCACTTGGGAAGATGCGTGTGATAGTCTGCAGAAAGAGCAACAACGACAACAAGCCCGCCTAACCCAAAACCAATCCGTTCTTGTCTCCCAAAACCCATCACCCGCCCAAACTGAAACTAACCAAACACATCAACCAAACAACCATCCCACGGACAATACCCGCTACCCTGCCCAACCATATGATAACACCCGCTACCGTGGTCGTGGCCGAGGCTATCGTGGCCGAGGACGCGGCCGCTCTATCCGTAACCCACCTCAACAATTCTGGCCTAACACCCAACCATATACCTACGGCCTGCCCCAACACTCTGCCTATAACCGGCCCACTGCCCCGACCCACTATAACACCTGGACTCCGCCTCCTACCCCTTACCCTTCTCAAGCATGGGCCCCAACCCATCCCCCTAGCCCTTTACAACAACAATATAACCAAGCCCATTTGGCCTATCAGCAAGCCCAATACCCTGCCCCAGCCCAATACCCTGCCCCAACCCAACAGCCCACTTCATTTCCTGACCCAAATGCTCTTAATGCACTAAGCCCAACCGACCTTGGCACCGCTCTTTCCCTTATGCAGGTACAGGAATTCCCGGATCAGACTTGGAACATGGATACAGGGGCATCGTCTCACATCACGGCTCACGCTGGTAAGATATCTACTCCCTTGTCTAATTCTTCGAGTACTATTCTCGTTGGAATGGCCAAAAATTGCCAATTAACGGATCCGGCAATACCACCCATACCGTGTCAACCAAAACCTATAACCTGAATAATGTCCTTCACTCACCCACCGTCATAAAAGACCTTTTATCTGTACGAAAATTTACTCGTGATAATCAGGTCAGTGTTGAATTTGATCCTTTTGGTTTTTCTTTGAAGGATCTCAAGACGGGCACCTTCCTTTCACGCCATGATAGCACGGGGGACCTTTATCCTTTTACACCACCTTCTTTTGCTTTCTTTGCTGCTTCTCAACAAGCTCCTTGGCATAATCGGCTTGGCCATCCAGGAGCCACTATTTTGAATTTTCTATCCAATAATAAATTTATTTCATGTAATAAGACTCATGGTTCTTTTGTTTGCTCGTCTTGTCAAATTGCCAATAGTCAACGTTTGCCTTTTAATAATTCTGTGTCTGTTACATTTGCTCCCTTTGATATTATACACTGTGACCTGTGGACATCCCCTGTCTATAGCAAATCTGGTTATAAATACTATATGGTTCTCATAGATAATTTCACACAATATGTTTGGGTTTACCCTCTAAAGTTTAAATCTGAAACATTTACCACCTTTACCAAATTTCACAAACACATCCACACCCAATTTAATTGTCTCATTAAAACTTTTCAATGTGACCTGGGCGGCGAGTTTGACAATCATCAGTTCAAAAACTTTGCCGCCGACAATGGCATGGTTCTTCGCTTCTCATGCCCTCAAACCTCACCACAAAACGGCAAAGCCGAGCGGATGCTCCGCCGTCTTAACAACATCATTCGGGCTCTTCTTGTCCAAGCCCACTTACCAACCACCTTCTGGGTAGAAGCCCTTCACCTTTCCGCCTACCTTCACAACATTTTACCCACCACCAAACTCAATCACCTTACACCCGCATATGCCCTCTACCAACGCCATCCCACCTATGACCACTTACGCGTTTTTGGATGTACTTGCTACCCAAATGCGTCTGCCACTCAACCAAATAAACTACTTCCCCGTTCTACCAAATGCATCTTTCTAGGATACCCTTCAAATTTTAGGGGGTACCGATGCCTTGACCCACTAACCGGTCGAGTCCATATCTCCCGGCACGTGGTCTTTGATGAAACCGACTTTCCCTACTCGTCCAATTCCCAACCACCCTCATATGACTTCCTTGACACGGACCCCTATCCATTCGGCCCAATTGACCACACCTCACCCGGCCCAACACAATCTTCCTCCAACCCACCCACTACGGCCCAAACAAACAACAACCCACCACCTCCCTACTCCCCTACAGCAAACCCACCACACTCACCCGTACCCCCGACTTCACCCTCCCCCACATCCTCACCTGCTCAATCACCACCGACTACCACCAACCAACACCCCATGGTCACCCGTGCTAAGTCTGGCATCTCTAAACCAAACCCAAAATTTAACCTTAATACCACCACTCCCACACACATCTCACCCATTCCCACATCCTACACCAAAGCCTACGCGGATCCAAATTGGCAAAAAGCTATGACCAATGAATTTAGTGCTTTGCAGGAAAACAAGACTTGGGAATTGGTACCAAAACCAGTCGGGCCACCTATTATTCGTTGCATGTGGTTATTCAGGCACAAATTCAAGTCTGATGGGTCATTGGAAAGATATAAGGCCCGGTTAGTGGTGAATGGCAAATCTCAAACAGTGGGGGTCGACTGTCATGACACTTTCAGCCCAGTTGTTAAACCAGCCTCTATACGCACAGTTTTAAGCCTTGCAGTTTCTCGAAACTGGCCTATTCATCAACTGGATGTCAAGAATGCATTCCTTCATGGTAACTTGGAAGAAACTGTCTACATGAATCAACCTCCGGGTTTTGTGGACAAACGATTCCCTGATTTTGTCTGTCGCTTACGCAAATCCTTATACGGCCTAAAACAGGCCCCTCGTGCATGGTACAACAGATTCTCCACTTTTCTTCTATCCCGTGGTTTTCGGAGTAGCACATGTGACTCGTCACTTTTTATTTATCGGAGCGGAAATAGCATTGCCTACCTTCTTCTATATGTGGATGACATCGTATTAACAGCATCAGATTCCACATTATTGCGCTCCATCATCTCCATGCTCTCAAACGAATTTGCCATGACGGATTTAGGCAATCTTCATCATTTCCTCGGCATTACTGCAGTCCGGGATTCCTCAGGTTTATTTTTGTCACAATCGCAATACACACGTGACATTCTACACCGTGCCAATATGACTGGATGCAAACCATGTGCCACCCCCTGTGACACTAACTCAAAACTTTCGGCAACCGATGGAGAACTAATTGAGGATGCCACCCTATACCGAAGCCTAGCAGGTGCTTTACAATACCTCACTTTTACCCGACCTGACATAACATATGTTGTTCAACAGGTCTGCTTGTTCATGCATGCACCAAGGGAACCCCACTTTGCGTTTCTCAAACGCATACTTCGGTACCTTCAGGGCACTCTCACTCATGGGTTACGACTTTCAGCATCCTCCTCCACGACTTTGACTGCGTATTCAGACGCCGACTGGGGCGGCTGTCCTGACTCACGTCGCTCCACTTCAGGATATTGTGTTTTCTTGGGCAACAACTTAATCTCATGGTCCTCCAAGCGACAACCCACTATCTCCAGGTCCAGCGCCGAAGCCGAATATCGTGGAGTCGCAAATGCAGTTGCCGAAGCAAGTTGGCTACGCAACCTTCTCTTAGAGTTACACGTTCCCATCATCAAAGCCACTATTGTGTATTGTGACAACGTATCCGCCATCTACCTATCCGAAAACCCGGTCCAACATCAACGGACGAAACATGTGGAGTTAGATATCCATTTTGTTCGCGAAAAGTACAAATCGGTCACGTAAAGGTCCTTCACGTCCCATCCTCCTCTCAATATGCAGACATTTTTACTAAGGGACTTCCAAGAACATTGTTTGAAGACTTCAGATCCAGTTTGAGTGTCCATTCCTACGACGCTCCAACTGCGGGGGACTATTAATATAAACGGCAATCATGCCAACCAATCTTGACCAATCATCCATTAATACAAAAGTCAACCATTTACCATATTATTATGATTTAATATAGATTGATAACTTCCATGTATATTATATGTACTATCCCTATTTAAGGGGATCCTTTCATTGTGAAGACACACGATTTATCTCTGTACCATATTGAGTTTTAGACTTATCCTTTTCGTGTATTGGTGTGCTATCGAAAAGTGTGAAAAAAGTCGATGAAACAGTGGCTATAAGATGGCAGAATAAGATATGGAATGTTTGGGTTGAGGAAGAGTGTAGAGATTGGGTTCCATATTGTTTAATAGAGGAGGTGTAAGACATGGAGTTTGATGAAAAATCGGATGATTCGAAAGTCGAAGGGAATGGTAAGCAACAGTATGTGGATCAAGGGGCTGATAATCAAGAACAAGGTATTGATAATCCGTGGCAGGTACGGAGATCATACCGGAACCTGTTAATCTGGTGAATGTACAATCGGAAGGGATGGATTTGGAAAGAATGGTTTCTATGGAAAGTTTTAATCACGAGGAGCAAAATCAGCATGGCACTCAAGTGGAGAATAATAATTTCTTTGCTTTCTTCTTTGTAAATAAAGAAAGATAGGGTAAGTTGAAAAATTTTAAAAGGTTAAAAACAAGACAGAGGAAGTTGTCTTAATCACCCGAAGCCCAAAAGAGAAATGCTAAGCGGCCCAGGAAAAAGGGATCCATTTGACTTGAATGAACTTTTGGGCCTGTCGGATGGACCTTGTAGTGAGCATGACTCGGTTTCAACTAACAGCCCAAAGGAGTTTATGACACATGATCTTAATGTGACAAGGGAGGAGTCAGTTTTGAATGAGGAAGCTGGTATGAATGAGGAGATTTTGGGTCAGCATGGGTCGAAGGAGGATGAATCGGCCAATTCAACTACGAAGGAAGTAAGTAATACATTGTCCTTGAATCATGTTTCTGAACCAATTGAGAAGGAAACTAATGATACAATTTCGCTAGGTAAACAACTAGGGACTGAGAACTTAGATGGTTTCCATTCACAGATGCAACAAATAGTTTCTAAAGAAGGTTGTTAAGGGGTTATACAATGAATGTACTTTCATTGAACATTCGAGGATTGGGGGTTAAAGGGAAACCGAAATGGGTTCAGGATTTGAGGAAAGAACAACAGGCGTCATTTGTTTTACTTCAGGAATTTCAATACTCTTCGTTGGAGAAAACTGATCTTTGGGTTATTGGTGCAATGGTTGATTTTGCTTTGAAGTTGTTGAATCGGTCGGGAGATCGGGAGACCTGGTGTCTTTTTGGGATCCCGGTTTTTTTAAGATGTCCAAGGTCAAGAAAGATAGGTATTTTCTTTCGATTGAAGGGCAAATTAAAAGTAGTGGTGAAGGGGTGAACCTTATTAATGTATATGCGCCTCAAGGCGTTAATGAGAAACAGGTATTATGGAATAGAGTAAAAGCTATTGTGGAGTCCGTGAATGGGTTGTGTGTGGTGGCGGGTGACTTTAATGTGGTTAGGTCCAAAGAAGATAGAAGGAACTCGATCTTTGATGCGTCGAGTGCAAAAGATTTTATAGATTATGTTGATGATGCGGATCTTCACGAGTTTGGTCTTAAGGGTAATAGGTTCACTTTTTTTCGGGTTCAAAGATGAGCAGAATCGACCGAATCCTAGTATCGTGGAATTTATTTAATAAATGGTCATCGGCAGAATATAGAGCACTTCCGAGACTTTATTCAGACCATTGTCCTTTGATTCTTAAAACGGAATCTAGGAATTTTGGTCACAAGCCATTTCGTTTTTTTAACTCATGGATGGATAGAGTTGATTTTGATATAGTGGTGAAGAAGGCGATCTAAGACTATGTGATAGTTGAATCGGCCGATTACAACCTAATGATGAAGTTTCGTTTCACTCGAAATCGGATTTCTGTTTGGAAGAACAAGTTGATCAATGATGAAAATGAGGAGTTCATGGGGCTGCAATCCGAGCTGGTTTCTTTGGAAGGAACTTTAAATGATAGGGATCTTGGTGAATCGGAACTATGGGTTTGGCATGAGATAAAAAAACGTCTTTATGAGATAGAGGGGCATAAGTTTAACGATCTTAAGCAAAAGGCGCAAAACAATTAGGCCAAGTTGGGTGACGATAACACGAGATACTTTCATGGTTTTATCAACAAGAGAAGGACGACTAACACCATTCCAAGATTGTTAGTTTGAGACATTTGGGTTGCCAAACCGAAATTGATCAAAAAGGAAGTTTATGGTTTTTTAGAGACAAGTTTGCTGAACAGTTAAAGATCCGGTCGAAGATTTCTTGTTATCATTTGAAGCGACTAGCTGAAGTGGATTCTCAGAGGAGGAAATAAAGAGTGCGGTGTTTTCGTGTGGGGATGATAAAGCCCCGGGGCCGGACGGGTTCAATTTTAAATTCATAAAACGGTATTGGCAATCATTTGCGTAGGATTTTGTGAGATTGGTGAGGATTTCTCAGAGCATGGCACGATTAGTAGAGGGGTTGGTTACTTTGGTTCCTAAAATGGCGGATCCATCGGGGTTGGGTGATTATCGTCCAATTAATTTGATTGGGGCGGTAAGTAAAGTTATCTCCAAACTTTTGGCTAACAGGTTAAGGGTGGTTATTAATGATGTGATATCCGAATACCAATCGGCTTTTATTAGTGGTTGTTTCATATTGGACGGGCCGGTTATCATAAACGAGATCCTTTCTTGGTCGCGTATTTCTGGGAATAAGTTGTTTCTTTTCAAAATTGATTTTGAAAAGGCTTATGATAATGTAAATTGGGATTTTCTGATTAGAATAATGAGGCAAATGGGTTTCCCCGAGAAATGGTGTACATGGATTTATGGAATTTTAGAGTCCGCTCGTTCCTCTGTTTTAGTTAATGGATCGCCCCGTTTGAGTTTGAATGTACGAAAGGAATCAGGCAAGGTGACCCGTTATTCCCATTTTTATTCGTCATAGTTATGGAAGCACTTTCATGTTTATTTCAGAAAGCTTCGAATCTTGGTGTTTTTGAAGGTATTCATCTTCCTAATGGGGTCCTATGTTAACTCGTCTTCTCTATGCGGGTGATGTTATGATCATGGGTGGGTGGTGCCAAAATAATTTTAAAAATGTGATGCGCAGTTTGAGGGTCTTTCATCTATGCACTAGTCTTAAAATTAAAATTCATAAATCATCTTTGTATGGCTGTGGAGTTAAATGAGATTTGGTAAAAGAGCAAGCATTTAATATGAAGTGTAAGTATGGTGTCACACCGTTTTTGTATTTGGGAGTTAAAGTGGGGGCGAACATGAACCGAATAGCTAATTGGGAGCCAGTGAAGGAGGTTTTCCGTTCTCAGTTATCTAGATGGAAGTCGAAGGTGTTATCCATTGGGGGGAGGGTGACGTTGATTAAGTCGGTTTTGAAGAGTTTGCCTATGTATTATTTTTCTATCTTCAAAGCGCCAGTGAAGGTTATCAATGATTTGGAATCAATGATTAAAAAGTTTCTATGGGGGACATTTAGAAGAAAGAAAGTTACATTGGGTAGCTTGGGACATAGTCTCAAAACCAAAGCCGAAAGGAGGTTTGGGTATAAAGAAATTGGATTCGAGTAATAGTGCGTTATTACTTAAGTGGATTTGGAGGTATAAGGTCGCACCAAGCGCCTTATGGAAAAGAAATGTAGAGGCCATTCATTTCTCAAAACGGAAGTGGGGTGTGTTGCCGATTAATATCCGGATTTCAAGTACTTGGAAAAATATTGTCAAGCATGGGTACAATACTAAGGTTGAAGGTCTTACAATGTTTGATTTATTAAAAGGCAAAGTGGGAAATGGGGAGAACATTAGATTTTGGATTGATCCATGGTGTGGTGATGAATTTTTCAAAGATAAATTCCTTAACTTGTTTAAAATGGAGAGGAATAAACTAGTGTTGGTCGCTAATCGGCTCAATACTGTTAAGGACAGTTCATGTACTTGGAAGCAAAGAACCGATTCTTTGTCTGCAGCAGTGATGTCTGAGTTAGTTGAATGCAGAAGAATAATTAGTGGTACTAACCTTATGGAGTGTCAAGACAAGTGGACGTGGACAGTTGACAACTCAGGTTTGTTTTCGGTTCAAATGGCGAAGCGTTGGCTGTTGCAAGGCGTGCAAAACAGTGCAGCGTTTGTGCTGGATTGGAGCAAATGGTTGCCGGCTAAGATTATTATCTTTGTATGGCATGCGGAGATGGATAGGATTGCTACCGTTGCAGCATTGGAAAGAAGAACATTGTTACCTCTACAAAAAGTTGTGTGTTTTGTGATCATAGTCCGGAGACAACAAACCATTTGTTTTCTGGTTGTTTGTTTTCAACTGGGATTTGGATGGCTATCGCTAATTGGTGCAGGCTGCCGAACTTCTTTGCATTCTCGACTCGGGACCCAGTTCAAACGCATTTCCCGGTGAGTTACAAAGGTATCAAGAAAGAGGTGTTCCAATGGAATAATGTATATAGCGATGTGGAGTATTTGGCAGACGTGTAATGATCGTATTTTTTTGGATAAAAAGCTCAGGGTTATGGAGGTGGTGGTGGAGATCAAAACTTTAAGTTTTCTTTGGCTTCAGTGTAGATATAATAAGGTTTCTATAGAGTAGGACGCATGGTGTAAATTTGATTCGATGTAATTTTGTTATGCCGTCTTTCTATGTCTCTTTCTTGGAGACTTAGAAGCGGTTGGTGGTGTTTTTAATAAAAGTTTACCTTAAAAAAAAAAAAAAAAAGATGGCCCACTGGACAGCTAGTTTCAATTGACATTCGAATCTAAAAATACATTAAAAACATTAATCTAAATTAAATACTTCATGATTGTAGGTGAGGAGTTGGTGAGACTTGGTCCATCTTCTATCAACATGGAGTAATGTATTTCTAAGGTAACTATCAGGGTAGGAGAATATCACTAAAATAATTTTAAGTTGAATAAATGTTTAGGAGATATGTCCCCTTCTCAAAAGTCATCCAACTGTTGGGCCAATAACATAATGTTTTGACATTTGAGTGGTATATATAATACCATCCAAAACACATTAAGGTTCACCACATTGATCATTTGGTTCCATCAATCATGGACTCTTACAAGATGTCTGAAGAAGAAGAAGGGCTACTAAGAGCGAATCAAATCAATGGGGAATAGTTCTTCCTATGGTCATAAAAACCGCTATTGAACTTGATATCTTTGAGTTCATGGCTAAGACACCGGGTGGTCAATTCTCTTGTTTTGATCTTGCTTCTAGTCTTCCTAGACAAGCCCCCGAAACCCCGGCTTTACTTGAACGGATTCTTCGGTTTCTCGCTACCAACGGGGTTCTCACATCAACCGTAGTAAAGGATGAGCATGGAGATTCTAAGAACTTATATGGCATGACAGCGGTGTCCAATAATTATGTCCGAAAGGAAGATGGGACATCTCATGCTTCAACACTTCTTCTTGTCTACGATAAAGTACTCGTTGACTGCTGGTTAGTTATCTATATTTACACTTCTTCTTATATCTAGGCTCTAGCTTCCTTAAACTATGTGTGGTGGGCGTCGCGTGGGCGAAGAGGCAGGGTTGTAATAGAAAAACGTAACATAAGTAACATAACATTTTTGTTTAAAAAAAAAAAAAACCTTTTGCCCTTTTTTTTTTATTTTTTAACTCAAAAACACTTAAAAACATGTTTGTTACATCGTATAATTTTTTCAAAAAAAAAAAAAAATTGTAACATGAGTTTTCACTGATTTTCTTAATTCGAGAGGGTTTTAATTTACCTACCCCTTTTGGCCAGGCCGGGCCTGTATAATGTAAGAGAATACAAGGTAATGTAACATAGCGTGATGCAATACAATATATAAGGGTGGACGGGGCGGTCCGTGATGGCCGCCCCGTGATGGCCGCGATGGCGTGAAACACCACCCCCCTTCCGAATCACGGTTGTGAAGGCAACGAAACCGTGATATGTATCACGGTCATCTGCATGTTTCACGGCCAACTGAATTTTGTTTTTATTTGATAAAGTAGGTGGGGACCACCACTAACACGCTCTCTCTCCTAATTTTTATTTATAAAAAAATAGTGGTGGGTGTGATGGAATTAGGTGTTACAAGGTGATTGGGTGTGATGGTTTTAGTGATAATTGTGAACACCGCCATATGGGTTTAGTCAGTGGCGGAAGCATAACATTTTAACTGGAGGGTCGTACTAGAACTTTTTTATATTCGCTAGAGTATCGCTAAATTATTATTAAACTCCTAATTTAAACTGTTATTGTTATATTGTGAATGCTTGACTCATCATCATCATCATCATCATCATCATACTCAGTTAATCCCACCTATAGCAAAGCTAAGGTAGGGTCTGAGGAGGGTAAGATGTAGACAGCCTTACCTCTATCCCTAAGAATAGAGAGGCTGCTTCCAGTGAGACCCCCGGCTCGATGTGGTTTGGTATCAAGCCTTGGACATAAGGCACAGAACACTCAATAATCGGGACAAACCCAATCAATGCATGTACCCCTTTGTCTTTTGGCTATCCACGCCACCACATGATGCATGATTAACCGTCCGTCGTTTTTAACGTTATTTTCACGAAATTAGTAAAATAACGTTAAAACTAGTGCAACTTTACTTTTGCCCCCCAAAGGCCCCACATATATACATTATATGCGCAAAACCGTAAGCGGGGCTGAATTGTGAATGCTTGACTATGTACCTTAATTTACCTCAAACTGCCTGAACTGTGTTTCTATATAGCTCATACCTTTTAATAACTTGTCTACCGGAAATTTTTTTTTTTTTTTTTTTTAGTTATAGTACCTTAGTTTCAAAATAAATCATTTTTAGTAGGTTATAATTAGTTTTAGTATACTTTTGACATGTTGCTTTAGAGTTATTTTAAAAAAGAATGAAATAGTTTTAAAAGTGACCCAATGCATTTGGGGCAGGTATCACCTGAAAGATGCAATCAGTGAGGGAGGGGTCCCATTTGACAAGGCACATGGGGTGAATGCATTTGTGTATCCTGCAAAAGACAATAGATATAATGAGGTATTCAACAAGTGCATGTATGACAACACAAGAATTGTGATGAAGTTGATTCTTGAAAAGTACAAGGGATTTGAGAGAGTCAAAGAATTGACTGATGTAGGTGGTGGTTTAGGTGCTAACCTTGAGCTTATTGTTTCTAAGTACCCTAACATTAAGGGAATCAACTTTGACTTACCCCATGTCATTAAGGATGCACCTCCTTACACTGGTATATTTTCAAATTTGTAGACTAGATTATGGTTTGGATTGATGATAAATTAAATCGGTCGGGTTGAGTGAGTTGGACCAATCAGTTTTACTAGTTTGATGGTTTAAACTGATTTTTACCAAACTCATATGTTTGTATCATAAATTTTAAAATTATAATGATGGCTTACGAGTATAACACATAGTGGAGAGTTCAAATGAGAAGAAATTGTTTTCTAAGAAGAAAAACAAGAAGTTTGAACCAATAAAAATGCTTCAATTGATATTGGTATTAAATGTTTGTAACCCCCAAATTTAGTTTTATAAATGAAAGTCATAACTTATTTTCAAAATATATAATTACAAAAGAAATGTAGGATTCATTTAGGATGAACTCTAATATGTGTAGGATTGATTTCGAGACGTGTAAAATAAATGTAGGGCGAATTTTAAGCTTGATTGGACCAGTAAACCATAACATCGAATCGTTTGGATCTCAAACCAACCAAACCAACAATGGACCAAGACTTTAAGTCAATGATAATTGCTTGATGTTCTTGACTAGGTGTGGAGCATGTTGGAGGAGATATGTTCCAAAGTGTTCCTAAAGGAGATGTTATTTTCATGAAGGTTTGTACATCAACTTATTTAACATACTCTTCATTCAAATAAAAACAATACTTTTTTCTTAAATAAACATATGACGATTTATTTCTTCGTTTAGTGGATACTTCATGACTGGGGTGACAGTTATTGCATCAAGCTTCTAAAAAACTATTGGGCGGCATTGCCAGAGCACGGTAAGGTGGTGGTGTGTGAAGTGATCATTCCCGACCCTGAAAGTGATATTAGTATTAGTGATGAAGTTTCTAAAACCGCGACCGGTAGTGATCTGATAATGTTGATTGCTAACCCTGGTGGCAAAGAGCGTACTGCAAAGGAATACCGCGCCTTGGCAAAAGAGGCTGGATTTACTTCCATGGAAATTGTTTGTGGCGTCTCTACATTTTGGATCATGGAATTCTACAAGAATGTTTAACTGAAGGAATTATTCATATTTCATTTTGTTTTGTTTTGTATGATAAATGAGTTCTGAAATAAGTAAAACATATAATTAACCTTTTGATGTGATTTTTTATAATGTATTTCTCTGGTTTATAAAGTAGGTATATCAATCTCTATAAGACCATTCGGTATGCACCGGCGTCATGGACCGGCAAGGGCCGGCTGCCGGATGCCGCCCCGGGCAACACCGCCCCCCTGGGCCGGCATCGGCAAGACCGGCAACCCAATGCCTCCCAAGCCGGGCCGAGGTGAACGTTGGAAAGAGAATATGACCGTTTTTTTTTTTACCGTTTATAAAAAAAAAAAAATAAAAAAAAAAATACTATATTATTTAAACCATTTAAATACCAACCATTTAAACACCAAAAATCACACAACTTCTACACAATCTTTAAAAAAACTCTCTCAAACACTCAAACATTATTTATTAAAAATCTAAACCATGTCGTTATCATCTTCTTCTTCGTCGTCTTCGTCTTCTTCGGGTTCATCATCTACAAACGAAACCGTGAATTTTGTTATAAACATCGTGGCGCAAGCGGCACAGATCATTGCCGTGGAGCAAGGAGATGAAGCCGAATCGGTACCACGAACTAGGAGAGCGGCTATAAATAGAGACCGAGAAGGTAAGATTTATATTTTTTTTAGATTATTTATGTTTATCATATATTTTTTTTTTAACGTTGTAGGTGTTTATATTTTTTTAACAATGTAGATTATTTATGTTTATCATATATTTTTTTTAACGTTGTAGGTGTTTATATTTTTTTTGACAATGTAGATTATTTATGTTTATCATATTTATTTTTTTTGAACATTGTAGGTGTTTATATTTTTTTGACATTGTACATTATTTATTGTCTTTATATTTTTTAAAATATGTGTAGGTGCCCATGATAGATTGGTGGCCGATTATTTTGCCGACGAACCCTTATACTCGGCGGAACTATTTAGGCGTAGGTTCCGAATGAGTAGAAGGTTGTTCTTACGTATAGCTGATGATATGGCGAACTTTGACCCCTGTTTTACCTTACGTTACGATGCTAGAAACAAAAGGGGGTTCACCACCCTACAAAAATGCACAGCGGCAATTCGGCAACTAGCGTACGGGACTACGGCGGATGCCTGGGATGAGTATCTAAAGATGTCGGAAAGAACTGCACGAGAATGTTTGTACAAGTTTAGCAAGTTTGTGGTGAAGCTTTACAGCAAGAAATATTTACGAAACCAAACTCCAGTGAGGTCCAACAATTGTATCAGTTTCACCACCAACAACATGGTTTTCCAGGAATGCTCGGAAGCATTGATTGCTACCATTGGCCTTGGAAAAATTGCCCGGTTGCATGGCGCGGAATGTTCAAACGAGGGGATCAAGACCATCCTTCAATAATCTTGGAGGCGGTGTGTTCACAAGATCTATGGGTTTGGCATGCTTTCTTTGGCATTCCTGGTTCAAACAACGACATTAATGTTATTAACCAGTCGGAGGTTTTTGACGATGTCATAAAAGGAACCGGTCCGGATACCAGGTTTACAGTATCGGGGGTGGAGTATAGACGCGGTTATTACCTTGCTGATGGAATCTACCCATCTTACGCGACGATCGTTAAAAGTATTCACCACCCGTTCGACGAAAAAAGAAAGAAATTTGCCAAGTATCAAGAGGCGGCAAGAAAGGACATTGAACGGTTATTTGGTGTTCTACAACAAAGATGGCACATCATTGCAAACCCGGCACGTATGTTCACCCCTAAAAAATTGCGTTACTGTATGTATGCTTGTATCTTGTTGCATAACATGATACTAGAAGACGAAGGCGCCGCCATCTGTGTGTATGACGAGAATGCCCCGCCAGAGAATACCGTGCCTGTGAACCCACATCAACAAGATTTGAACGAGTTCTCGTTACATAACGAGTACATCCATGATAATCTTCAAGCGGACTTGGTAGAATATATTTGGAACAACGGACAAGAGTAGATTATTTGTAATTTTTTTTTACGTCGAATAGGTTAATTTTAATTTTAGTAGTGTTTTTTTTTTTAATTATTTGTAATGATTTTAATGTAATATTAACTTTTTAATATTAATATTAGAATATTAACTTTTTTATTTAATTTTAATGTTATAATATTATTTAAATAAAAAAAAAAGAAAATGCATTAAAGGATGATGGGCCTCCCCACACCCTTGGACCATCATCCCCATGATTGTCCTACCCCACGCTGACGTGGCAGCTGAGGTGGAGGCAAGGCATGGATGATGGGCCTCCTCCCATACCTAATGGTCTAAATAGCGATTGTTTACGTCTAACTGAAAATAAAACTGTTCATATATGCTTTAACTGTTTAACATTAAACATTGAAAGCTAAATTATGTTTAGAGTATGTGTTGAGGTGGGTCACAATTCTATCCTTTAATATTGTGTCAAGTAAGCGCTGATATGGCAGTCTGATAAAGTTACAGCTCGCTCACTTGACCCTGTTGTGGCTTAAGGTGAGCAATGACTTTATCCAAATGTTTTGAATTTTTTGCATAAGTAGGTGATTTTGAATGTGAGAGAGTGTTTGTAGGGGTTGAATGACAAAAGTTGTGTAAATGGGTAGGTCTCGGATTGGATCGGCGACCTTCAATTTTTTTTTAAGGTCTTGGATCCGATCAGCAACCTTCAACCACTGGTCATCAGTATTGACTGTGCTCAACAATAACTTGGTCAATTACCAACAACAGCTAGCAGTAGCACCTGAGAGATGTAGCAACTCCTATCAGCAGTAAGTGTACATTAATAAGTGTGTATCAGCAGCAACTTGTGCGGTCCATAGTAACTAAGTTGGCATACCAAGAAACAACTGTTAATTTCACATTTGAAAAATGGATGATCTAAAGGCCTTACGCCATCAACAATAAAAATAAATATCCACATTTGAAAAATGGATGATCTAAAGGCCTTACGCCTCCAAGAAAAAATTCTTCTAATAGAATTAAAAAATCTTCGTGAAAAGATAGCAGTCTATGACGAAAGTCAAGAAACAACTGTTAATTCAGTACAGGAAACCGTAAGGTTACAAACTGAATCTATTCCCTTGCAAACGGCAAAGGGTATAGAAATATCAAATCCGTTGACTCTTGTTGCTTTGGAAAAAAGCAAAACACATGAAGAAGCACAATCTTCATCTAGCCCAGAAGCAAACGGCTCTGGTAAAGGCATATCAAATCCGTTGATAGCTGACAGTTTGCTAAAAACTGAAAAGGTCTCCCTTAGACCAAGTTACTCTCAAATCATTCATGAACCCATGACACCTGGTAAATCTAGATTTTATGTTATTTTTTATGGAGAAAACAAAGGCATTTATGAAGACTGGTCTGTAGTCTCTCGATATGTTACAGGAAATACTTTTCCATTTAAAAAGTTCGCAAGTCTGCTACAAGCTCAACAAGAAGCTACTCGATATTCGGCAGAATTCGGAAAGAAAGAAATACCTTTAAAGGTACAGAACCAGAACTTGTTTCTCTAGCATTTATGGCTGGATTAATTAAGTTTATCTACCCTTCTCCGGATTTATTAGAAATTAGCCGTTTTTCGGAAGGAATAAAGAAAGCTTTTAAAAACTTTCGTAAAAAGATTGCTGCAGCAAGAGACGCGAACATCTTCATTAAGTGTAATTCTACACTTCCTGACTGGTATCAAGGAAATTCGTTCCAAAGTTACCATCATCTAGAAATCGGTATTGCCAAAGCAAGAACCGTCAATCCTTCCAAAATCATGGAAGAAAGTTTCAAAGACCCAGAAAATTGGGTGGAAATCAGAGTCATAGGATTCTTAAAAATCCTTGATAACCTGCAAAAAAAATAAAGTGGGAAGCTTTAATAAAGTTAATTATTGTAGTAACAACTGCATAATTACAAGTTACAACGGTATTCCACTACCCAAACATGAAAATGAAGCTTTAGAAAAAATAGAGCAACGTATTATCTTCAATAAAGTAGAGGCAGGTCCCATCACTAAAGAAAAACTTTGCGAAAAACTTCAACACACTTATGAAAATCATAATTGCGAATATTGTGCAAATAATACAACTAAAGAAAGTAGCTCCTCTCATTTGGATAGCTACACTTCAGAAGAAGACACAAGAGAACTAGACCCAACACATGGGTATGTCGATTAGAAAAACGTCATGCATGACGAATTAAGGAGGCTAGTTTAGTCTTTTGTACAAATCTTCTCCTAGTATATAAAGGAGATTGATTTTAGTTAAGGATCATTGAATGCTCTCCCCCAAAATTCTCATCTTAAAAATCTAGTATGTGTAACTAAACTCCCTCTCTTAAGGGGAGCTATGTAAATACGATCAAAAAGTTCTTCCCTTGGGAAGAACAGTTATGAAATAAAACTTTCCTTTCCTATATGTCCTAAATTGTTTATGTCAATCTTGTAAAACATGGAGCCATGAAAGAGTACCGTTTAGGCAGAAGCCCGTAGGGAAATGCTGGTTGGGTTGGTACATTGCAGGGATCATTTACGGTTTAGATATTAAAGAAAGGTATTATTTTATTTTATGCTGTTAAATTACTTCAAAGTATTTATTTAGTCTCTCCTTAAGCATTAATTAATATACGTTTTACAAACAAAAAATAATCATAACTTTTAAGCTTTCAAAAATGCGTCCATCGCTAAAATTAAAGTCTTCAAGAGATACATTCTCTATGACAATTATAGAATTGTCAATTATCAAGATGCTTTATAAAATGTCCGTAACATTATGTACAAGATGCATGCCTTGTATATTCAAGATGATCAATCATGATGTCTACAATACATACACAAATGATCCTTTAACTCTTAAGGTATCATCAAATCTCTACAATAGATACACAAATGATCCTTTAACTCTTAAGGTATCATTAAATCTTTCCGCAACATGTGGTGTGGGGGGGGGGGGGGGGGGGGGGGGGGCAAAAGCCACATTGCACTACGCACCTGAGAGATGTAGCAACTCCTGTAAGTGTACATTAATAAGTTACTGAAGGAGCTCTCGCTGAGGAACTTTGATGTCGCTAGAGTATATATAAGAAATGTCTTTTAGTTTATAATTTTTCTGATACAGTTTTCATAATAGAAAAACAAACCCGTTCTTGTTTTCTATTTGACTTAATCATAGATTTAGTGATACGTACACAATTCACACAAATGTTTTTAGGCATTTTCAAACGTATAATACGTGTTTAAAGAAACTACAAGATTCCATGAATGATGTTATGTTACAAACTTAAAGAATAGCTGACTAGAATCCACAGTAATAGTCCAACACTTGTAGCTTAGTTAGTTGAGGGCCTAAAGTTTCCTATGGGAGGCTTGGGTTCAATTCCCAGTATCTACATTTGGAGGACATTGGTGGAGGGGAAGTGAGGGATGACCCAGCCATTGGCTTGGGTTCGAGTCCTGATCCCGACCGGTTTTACCGACTATTTCACCGTCGTGCCTTCGGGCGGGTAAGTGGTCGGGTTTTTCCGAGAATTGGTGGCAATTGGTGGCCCGGGTACTCTCGAGTACCTGATTCGCCAAAAGGGTGCCCGAGAGTGCTCGGAATTGATTCGTTAGCCGTTCAAAAAAAAGAATCCACAGTAATATGCGCACTCGCTAGGTATACATAGCATTTGTAATAAATTGTAATAGTGACCTGAATGATTTTATAGTAATTGACACTAACTAACTAGATCACGAAGCCAAAACTCCAAACAGTTAGCACTATGCACTCACAGTCTTAACAATTACAATTGACTACTAGTCACCCTTCATCTATTACAATTGACAATGAAAAAGTGTCGTATTAGAGTGTAAAACATAAACACCATATATAAAATTTTATGACCTGATCATGAGTTAACTCGGTAGACCATGGTGACGAATACATTTGACTCGAGACAAAATCTACTCCCAACAACTTTGATGCCAAGACCACATATATATATATATATTTTTTGTAGTGGATTATATTGATGACTCACTCATATAACAGTGCAACCATATATATCTTATAAGGCTTGATATTTAATTCCTTTATTATGTCATGGTATATCATATATATGCTTATTTCCATAACTTAATAGAACTGTCGTGACTCGCTGAGGCAACCATTCCAGTAACAGATGACTGTGCCAAAGCAGCAATTATATCATCATGAGCTTGAACCGTCATGCTCTTGTTTTCAGCCATGTTCCATAGCTCCAAAGACTAGTCACACATTCAAAAAATTACCAGGAAGAAAAAAAATGATGGTTAGTGTTTGATATTACTTCGGGTGACAAAAAAGTGTAATTAAGAAATTAATCTAATAACAGAAATTTTTATTCATTCTTTGTTACACATGAGAATCATCTAAATGAACAAGAAACTGACTGTGTGGATAGTTGCCATGTGTAAGTAGGGGGATATAGCATCGCCCTAATATGATATATATATATGTTCATAACTCGTAATCTCGTATATAGAAAAGGCCGCAAGAGGCACGCCTTGGCGCCTCAAAGGCACGCAATGTGACCATACAATAGAGTGTGTGGGAGGCGCATAGCGTTTGCTTGGTTCAAACTTCAAACTGTGCACTTTCTGCTTATTGTTTAGTTTGGGCTTTATACTTCTTATTTGACTTTCTTTCTTTCTTTTATTTGTCTTTCTTTACTTTCTGGGAGTAATGTTAATTTTATATATCTACAATATATATTTCTTATTTTTTTTTCTATTATTGCGCTTTTCCTGTGCGGTGTGCTTTTGTTTCTGTTTTGTGCCTAAGCGATAGGAGAACCCATTGAGCCTTAAGTTTGACTTGTGCCTTTGACTTGAGATTGGCAGACAAGATGGAAAGAAAGATGACTTAATTTGTAATTCCAAAAGAGTGGTGATAAATGCAATCATATTATATAATAAAGAGAACTGCTTACCCGCATTCCACCGATGACCAAAAGAGCAGAATAACTTGGATGGAAAAGACAAGAATAGAACTGATTTCCGTTGGAACTGAGCTCATGAATGCACTCCCCAGACCCAACTGACCACACTCTCACACATTCTTTGCTTACAGAAGCCAAATATTCCCCATTCGAGTCCCAACATACGTAATTAACGTTTCCCATGTGTTCCTGAGATCCCAGTAAAGGGTCAAATTTTGTATCCGAATTCTATATATCCTCGAAATATAAATTAGAGGCAGCAAGATGGGCCAGGAAGGGTTAACCAGCAAACGCCGTTTTAACCAGTTTTTTAGTTTTTTCTTTCAAGTGTTTCCGAGAAACAATAAATTTCAATTTTTGACTTAATATGAGTTAGAAGATTGTCCGCATTAAAGATGGACCATTTGACCCATTCTCGTTATAGCTACATTCTGATTTGGCCCATCTGACCCATTAAACACAACCAAAATTGACCCATTCATAAGTAAGTGGGTCATATTTATATATAAAACCATGCACAATATTTAACTTAGAGCAAATACCTGCAAAGAATGAGTTTGTCTATCAGTTTCAACATCAAAGATGGACACAATTTTATCTGATGCAGCTGCCAGTAATTGTCCACTTACGGGCTGGAATCTTACTTGTGCACTACCACCCTGCTGCACTCAGAAACATATATGTGCTTCAATATAAAACTTCATATACGAAAGTTAAGAAATACCAGAAAACTTTGAAAAACCACTTGTAAACAAGAATTTTTTTTCATTCTTTTTATGTCATTGATCTTAGCCAAAACCGGGAAAAAAAATATAAGTAGTCCGCGAGATACATATATGTAACACGTAAACCACATATATATACCTCGTATGAGATACGTAAATGTAACTTCGTGAGCTAAAAATATGTAGCTTCACGACTATGTTTATTATTTTTTTACAATATTAACCTCAACTAAAGGAAATGGGAAAAAAAAATAAAAAGTTTGATTGGATGGTAGTAGTTTTCTCGGTTTTAAAGTTTTTGGTGGTTTTCTCATAAACCTAACCCGATACACACACACACACAAACGAGCAGCCCTGAATGAAGTCAAGACCAACCTTAGAAACACGAGTGCATTGGAATGGGTTGATATTCCAGTAGCGAATTTCATTTTCATTATCACAGAAGCAAAAGAGATCCGTCTTCTTGGGATGAAAATCTAGGGACATAACATGTGAAGTGTGTGTAGTATGTGCATGCATACAATAGCTTGGCTGAAACAGAGAATGTAACCCATTAGTAAAACCATCAAAATTGATGTGGCAATTTCCACCCATGCCAGTTATGATTGGGTTGATTCAGTTTATGTTCCATCTCTAAAGGGTCAGACTAGTAAAATAAAAATAAAACATCTTAAAATGAAATGCGTCCAAAGGTAGTACAAAGTGTATTTTTAATGCGTCAAGCACTCAAGCCTCCTAAATCATTTTATTAAAAAAAGATTGTTATGAACATCATATAAAGTTGACAAACATATTTGACACACCAAGTTTATAAACAAAATTAATAATTAGGAACCAAAAGTGTTTTGGGCTCGACACATTTAAACATGTACATAAGTTACACTTATTGACCTGTTACCCAACTTAACATGCATAAACTCCAATATAAGTTTTGGAACTAGGCATACAAAGAAAAAAAAATCTTACATTAGCTGCATCCCATATTCGTACAGATTGATCAAGAGAAGCAGTTCCGAACTGGGTCGAATTTGGTCTAAAGCGAATATCAGTAATTAAATATTGATGTTCTTCAGGTGTGCTCTCAGTTTGTAAGGTATCCATATTCCATAAAAACTGCCTGAAAATAGCAACTAATGTCAGATATTTACAAGACGTATCCTAAAAATACAGCAACAAGTCAACAACAGTAATAACATATAAAAATGATGGGACACACAAATCACCAATTAAGTGCCAGCAAACATGTGCTTTTACATCCAGTCATAATAACAGAGGTGGCAATTTAGACCCAACATGTTTTTATCTCTAACAGGTCAAATGGGTAAAAAATAAAGAGTGATAAAGATAAAATTGGTCTGAACAGGACATTTGGGTTAAATTTCACCCAAAATGTATTTTTGCATGGACAAAAAGTTTTTATAGGTCATGTCAACCCAACGCAAGCCCTTATAAACCCACACAAAAAAAATAATAATAATAATAAAATAACAGTTCAAACCAAACCTTTTTTGACCAGTTACACAATCAGCCAAGCCTGACCATTTAGTAACCTCTGAAATTTTATATTGCAATTTACCTTTTTGTCATGGCCAGCAATAGCAAGCAGCTTCCCATCTGAAGAAAAATGACAGGACAAGACTGTCTTTCCTGTGCGTATACAACCAACTTCCCCAAAAGAAAAACCTGTTATAAAGAATTTAGCTATAAGCTGACATGATTAGATACTTCAATTTGTAAATCAGATGAGATTATTTAATACCTTTAGAAGACTCTGTCTTGTGCTCAGTTCGCGTCTGCTTCATAGTACCATAAAGTTCTCTTTCATTTCCTCCTTCTTGTTGCAGAAAAGATTCCACATTATCATCCAGAGTAACATCCCCAAAATGCTCAATGTCATCCTAAATGGTTTTTTTTTTTTAATGATTCAGATTATTATTATTGTAGACATAGTGTTTTCCTAATCATAATTCGCATATTTTTTTTATTTATTAAAAAGTCAAAAATGGACAAGTAGTGTTAGTGGGTCAACCCAACCGGCCTGACCCCTTTATAGAACCCTACCAGCTGGTTAGTTGACGATGCAAGCCCACCGGTTCCCTCTGAACCATACATCATCATGCTTTTTGGTACACTGTTCACCTGCTGCAGACTGCTAGCGGTGGTTATTCCATCACCAGGTGTATATGTTGATGCTGGGGAGCTTGGTGATGGACCAACTGTATTCCCTGTACCTGTACTGTTGGCAGGCCCAGAAGAAGAATGCTGTTTTCTTTTTCTGTTACCCTGCTTAAAAAATAATTAAAAATATAAAACATCAAGTATAAAACAAAAAATATCAGATTAAATCAATTGTGCGATTAGGATTTATCTACAAGCATAACCTGTTGCTGCAGCTGGTCCTGCTGTTGAGATGTTGATTGTTGCATATGGGACATCTTTGCCTGTTGTATAAACATTACATGTTTATTAATTATCAACACAGTACTAACTGATGCATGTTCATTTATGAGTGTCAATAATATAGATTATAAAAAGAAAATCTTAACCTGGGGTGAATTCATTTGTCCAGGGGATCCATCATTTCTTGTGGTTTGACCATCTTTCATACTTAAATTGCCTCTAGGTAATCCAACAAGACCATAATTTGGTGAAGCTCCAAGATTACCTTGGGCCTGGGCATGTGTCAAGGCATGTTGCTGCTGTGAAGCCAAATAGAACTGATTTTGATTCTGCATATTGGGCTTTTGTACTTGCAAACCCATATTGGGGCGTAAATTGTCGATTCCCTGTGAGGCACATTTACACCGGTCATCAAAATACCTTAAAATCAAATGAAAACATAAGATGGAAGAAACAAAAAGTATGTTTCTTACAGTCAGAGGCCAACCCTTTAATGGAAGAGCAGTAACACCTTGATTCAATCCTGAAAGGATTGGAATGGAGGTAATGAAAATTCCATTATATCATATAATAAAGAGTTAGTTTTCAAGCTGCTATATGTTGTTTGTTTACAAAGATTCGTCCGAAATTAAGAAGTAACAATCAAATAAGTCTTAACAGGTCAAAACTCAAAACAGGTCCGGGTTGAAACCAGTAAAGCTCGAATTGACCTGCTAACACTGTTTTTTCCAATATTGAATAAAATTATAAATGTGCTAATTATGATTGCAACAAAAAAAATGTTATTACAACAATAATATAAATCTATGAATAATCGATTTTGGGGGTCATATGCGCTAAAATAAATTTTTGGTGGACTTCCAAACCCGTTTTAAGCTAAAAAATACAACCCAAATCAACCTATTAATATCTAAATGGATGAAAATGGCCACATCAATTTATCAGATTCTATAGAACCATATATCTTGATAGATGTGATTATGTGATTATGTGAATAACAAATTAATTTGTAGTAATTTTTTGTGTGTGCAGAAATATTACCAGCACCACCAAGTCCAGACTTTGACTGCAAAATTGCTTGTCCATAAATTGATGAAGGATTTGTGGGCAAGGATTTTTGTGTGTTATCCAAGTTAACTTCTTGTTTAATTTCTATGATTTGTAGAAACTCGTGAGCCAAAAAAATGGAACAAACAGAACAAGAAAAACGTATATAAAGGAGGATTCAGAAAACATCAGACGTATACCGTATTTAACTGAGGCCTCCCTTGAATTTGCTGCAAAGTTGAAGTCACAGTTGGAGTATTTCCAGGCATCAACAAGCTGTACCAGCAACAAAAAAAAAATAACAGAAACATGAAGACCCAATCAAACCATGCAAGTAAACTAAAATAAAAGAAGAGAGAATTTTATTGAGGACTGCTGATATACCCTTGTTGATTGGTGGCTGACTTCAAAAGGGCTTCTGAAACCATAGATTGAGACTGTTTCATGGGTTCCTCCATTTTCACAGCTATTGTACTAACAGATGGCTTTCCCATCATCCCGTCAGTATTCATAGCATTTACAGAGCCGCCAAGGGGCAGATGATTGGGATCCCTCCTTTGTAAGTGAGCATTCCTTTGCTGCATTAAATGCATCTGCTGCATTTGCATCTGCTGTTGATGCTCTTTCGCTTTCATTTGTTGTGTCTGGCATTGATTTTAGAAAAATAAGAAAAATAAAATTCATATCAAGGATAATAACACACAAGTGAGTGGTGATAATGTAGAAGCTAGGACCAACAAAAATCACAGAAAGAGAGTGAGAGAGAAACCCCTATATATGATGCAGCAGCCTCAGAATGTTTCTCATTTGTCCTTGCAATAAATATATCCCAGAAGACAGACCACCATTCCAAGAGAAATCCACCAGGAGCATCAATAGCTGTGAAATTAATACTCAAATACTCAAGTCTCAACTAATATGATATATTTTACAATGCACGCATCATGTATATAAAAAAAATAAACCAATTTACGAGACTATCGAACAAATTGGCTTAATGTAGACCCATACTGGATGCCCATATTTAGCAACGAGAACAACATACCTACAGGATCTGTAGCAACCTTTCCTTCAGTCATGAAAGCTTTTGCAGATGTGTGCATCTTCCGTTTCAACAAATAATCATGGATGTAAACATCCAGCCTAGCAAAAAGGAATATGATAGAATCTAAATCAAACAAAAGTTACCATATATTGACAAAAGCAATTACTCTTCATCCCAAATATAGTACATTTCTATCACGTCATGAACAAAAAAAAATTCTTTTAACTAATTCAGAAACGGCGTTTAATGTTCATGAGGTTATTGTAAAGCTTTCGATCACATTTCAATTATCTGCGTCCAATGTGTTCTAACATATGACATATGAGCCGCGTCACAACTACAATAGTTATACACTGATAATGTTCCCATCCCAAAACAATATAGCCTAAATTTGACGTTCCAAACGAGTAATCGATTCTCAAATTCATAATTAATAAGATTTCATTGGTCGTTAAGAGAAATTGACAACTACATCAATATCTAAAGTAAAACTAAAAGCTAAACACTTGGAGCTACTACATAAAAACCTGCCACTCTAAATTAACAAAAATCATAATTAATCCAGTTGTAATAATATACCCCTTAAACAATCAAAAAGAAGATAAACTAAGTAAAATCCTCCGATTCTAAGTTCCAACGAAGTTAGGGCCACGAAACTAAGCTATATAATATAAACTAGAACTGAATTTATCAATCTTCAAACTATTTATAGCCAAAACCACTAGCAAAATGTCATGTATGAGTAACAGACTAACAGTAAACTATAAATAACAATAAAACAAAACAAAACAAAACCGAACCGACGCATACATCTTATCAGCTTCCAATTCTGCGCCATGATTGAATCAAAACTCCCGATTATAAACCTGAATCAATATTATTCCAAATTCATATCAATTCTAAATAAATCACAATCAAAATAACAAGTAAAACATAATAATAATAATAATAATAATAATAATAATAATCAATTCAATATATATTAATCTTGTAGCATACCAGTAATCCAGCAGAACAAATCCTGCATTGCAATCCTGTACAAAACCTAATGAGAAATGCAACGAAAGCTTATCTCTGCTTCTAGAAACAGTGAATTACTTCTGAATTACGATACCTAGCTTGTTAACTTAAAATTGATCTTATTAAACCTGTTGAAGTGAAATTAAGCTTCAATCTGCAATACGATTGTGTAGAATTGAGCAAAACAATGCGATCAAGAGGAGGAAGAAGATGAAAAATGAAAGTTTATAAAATAATAATAATTATTATTATTATTGTGAAGATTATATTAGGGTTAGTTGTTGTTGTTGTTTAATATAGAGAGTAACGACATATGAATGGACCTGAGAAAGTGGCTTTAATATGAGAAGAAAATAATACCAAAAAGGTAAGAGGACGACGGAACCCGGACCTCAGGTTTGGAATTTGGAAAGCGAAGCTTCGGTTAGGTATTTATGTAGCCTAGGTCTTGTCATAGTAAGGGTCTGTTTGGTATGGGGTAATGGAATGGAAGAGGGAATGGAATTGACGAGGTAATGGAATGGACAAGGTAATGGAATGGATCATTACCATTCCATGTCTTGTTTGGTTTCCATGTGGGAATGAAACAAAATATTATTTTGTGTTGTTGGATAGGCATGAAAAGACGAATGAATAAAATCGGTGGTTAGTGGCGGTGGTGGGTGGTGGTCAGTGGCGATGATGGTGGTGGTGATATGTGGCGGTAGCGGCGGTGGTGGGTGTCGGCAGCGACGGTGGAAGGTGGAGGTGGATGGCCGTGATGGTGGGTGGGCGACGATGGTGAGTAGTGGCGGTGGTGGGGTGGCGGTGGGTGGTGTTGGATGGCGGCGGTGGGTAGGTGACGATGGTGGGTGGCGGCGACGGTAGTGGGTAGGTGGGTAAAGGTAGCGGGTGGCGATAGCAGGTGGCGATAGCAGGTGGCGGTAGCGGTGGTGGTGGGCAACGATGCTGGGTAGTGACGGTGGTGGGTGGCGGCTGGCAGCGATGGTGGGTGACGGTGGTGGTGGTGGGTGGTGACGATGGTGGTGAGTGGTGGGTGGTGGTGGTGGATTATGGTGTTGTTAGTAAAGGATGAATGTGGATGGAATGAAAAAAAAAAACATGGGGGGTGGATGGAATGGTTTTGAGGGAATGGAATGCCTTGTGGAATGGGTGATTCCATTCCTTTAACCAACCAAACACACTATTTTTCATTACCCCGTAATGGTCCATTTCATTCCCCCTTCCATTCCACCATACCAAACGCTACCTAAATATTATTATTACTAGTTTTTATCCCCGGAACGTCCCGGATTGAAATATCTAATATGACATATTAAAATATCTTATATGACAACATAATTAATGAATTGCCAATATATGATTAATTATTATTATTATTATTATTATTTATTTATTTATTTTAAACAAATCTCTGTCATAGGTTATTATATTCTAATATAAAAAAAATGAATCTCTGCACCGAGATATAAATCTAATGTCATTACAAAATACTATATAATGTCAAATGAATTCGGAAGTTTGTAATCGATCATTCTTAAAAGAATTAACAAGAAATAAGGAAAAAAAGTTATTTATTGAAATATCAAATGCATTAGTCTAAAGGTTATGTGATGCGCTAAAAAATTCATGGGTATATGATCGGGTATATAGTTCGGGTATTTGGGTATGTGGTTTCGGGTAATTGGGTCGGGTATCACCTAATCCCAGGCCCGACCCAAACTCACAATTTTTTTAAACTAATCCCAAACCTGACACAATACCAGCCGGGTTACAAAAATTAGTCGTTTTTTTTCTCCGTTTTTTATATAGCACTATGGTACTCGTTGGAAAGATAATAAAACGCTCGTTAATTTGGTGTAATTTTTTTCTTTAAAAAATCTCGTATATAAAAGATATTAACGTTTAAAGGTTATGGGAGAAAACATAAGAGAGAAAATAATAAAGATTTAATATTTACATTTAGTAGATTAGGTATTTAATAGATTAGGTTAAACTATATTTAAACATATTTCTTTCTTTTTTTTAATTCGTCTTAGGGTTGCCACATCACATCCTATGTGGCATCTCTCAAAGAAGAGATTGCATAAGAGTATGACATGTATGATTAATCCCTTTGCAATATATATATATATATATATATATATATATAGATATAGATATAGATTATTATTATTATATTATATTATACTAAATTAAATAACGACGTACAAAAACAACAATTATAAGAATAAGATTTTTTTATTGTGAGATACATTTGTATGTTTTTCAAATAAATAATTTATAGAATATCATTTAGCGGTTAAAAAAAGAGATGGGTATAAGATTAGAAAATATAAGTTGAAATGTGTGAACTTTGTCATAAATACAAAAGGGAATTGCTTTCAAGCCATTTTAGAATAAATCTAAATCTAAGTTTGACAATCGACAGGCTTAGTCAAATCTTAGAAAACAGATTAACTCTCTAGTCTCTATGTAAATATGTAAATTGCCACATAGGTTATAGTAAGTGGCGAAGCTTGACCTGAAGGTTCGGAGGGTCGGAAGTCACCGGAGGTCGGAAGTCACTAGTTTTGGGAGGTCGAAAACCAGCTTCGGGGGGTCGAAACTCTATATTTCCAAAATTTTCTATACAAATTCTATATAATCAGAACTTCTATGCGAAAATTCGGGAGGGGGGGCGCCCCAACTAAGTTGTGCCACTTATTATAGTCTAGTGGTAGAGAAAAAATCCTTTTCTTGGGTGAGGTTGGGATTTCAACTCCTAGGGTGTGCAAAAAATGGTGTAAAATATGTAAAGAAAGGGGTGTAAGAAATTAGTCGTTCAAAAAAAATGTAAATATGTTAATTGCTCAAATTATTAATTCACACGTTTTTACAGTAAAATGAAGAAAATTGCTCAAATTGCTTTTGTTTCGTTTGTCAATTGTCATGTGATTTGATTCATTACGACGTTTTTGTCCATTATTTTTGGGTCTTGTACTTCAAGCGCAACGACTCTTATGTCATTTTTAAGTTGAGTAACTTTTGAATGAGCTAGGAATTGGATGAATGCTAATACTAATTAAAAAAAAAAAACCAGACTAACTAGTTTATCATTTTTTAAAACAAAAGTATAATTTATTTCATTTCTTAAAACTTGTAAATTTTATCAAATGATGATATTTAATTTTTTAACATAAAAGGATTTGAAAAGATCTGAATAGTTAATTTATGCTTGTATCTATTTTTTATGTATGACCTAAATACAATCTTAACTTTATAATGGTAAGGATATATAACTTATTTAATATATGTACTTATTTATATTGTAAAAATAGTTATATGAATTATTATTTTCTACTGTAACTATATAAACTATATAAAGGTTGTATTAATGTGCATTTGTTCATAGTTATGATTCTTACATTAGTCAGTGTTTTTATGTAAAGGACGTACTCTTCAATAAATTTATCATTATAATATATAAAAATAAAGAATAGCAAAACGAAATAACTTGAATCAATTAATCTTTCTATATTGTAACTAAAAATATCTCTTTTGGGTATATAATAAGAGGTTCGGATTCGGTATTAATAGGCATGGAAGGAGGTTCGGTAGAGTACATAAAGCTTGACTGGAGTCGAAGAGGTTGATGGAAGCAGTGGGCCAGGGTTGCAGGGCTAAAGACAGTAAGGTTGGTTTATGAGGGTGTGAGTGGGATCAAAGTGGGAAGACGTGTAAGATGTGTAACGAGTGTAAGGTTGTGATTCAGAGTATTTTATTCATAGTGGAAATAAAGGTTGCCAGCTCAAAGTGTATTCATGTGATTTAAATAATATTATTATTATATTTTGTTTAATATAGATATTAACTAGAGGCGGAGTTACCATCATGTTGATGCGGGACGCGTTTTAAACTTTGTATGTATTGAAACATTTGTTTCAATAGGTTTTATATTCTTAGATTGAAAAAACTGTAAAAACGAATTCGGTATCGATATTAATATTAAAATAATACTAGTTCAAATATCACTATAGTGGTACCAAAAGTGTCGGTTCAGCACGAGTACTCGGTACCAAACATTCATACCTAAAAAGAAAAGAAAAAAAACTACCATGTACCAAATAAAAAGGGGTTTACTTAAAAAAAATATTGGTGCATGTTAGTAAAATAGAGGCACTACACGTTAACCAAATATGACGGCGCAAGTTGTCAAAGGCACTATTAAAGTGTCCAAGAAGAATTAGAGAGGAATTCAATAAACCTCTTGAAACCTTTATATGGTTCTCCATACCCTTAACTTCCTATTATCACTCTCTCATTTCACAAATTATTGTAAGTTATTTTTAGGGTTTCCCCATTTACACATCTTCGATTGCTTATGGTATTTTTTGTCTTTCTCACACACAGGGACGCGTGATATAGGGGGCAGGGGGTCGCCTGACCCCCTGAATTTTTACTTATAAGTTCCGATTATATAGTATTCGTATATAATATTTTTGGTATATACAGTTTCAAACCTCCGTTGTTTTAAAAAATATATGGTTATATACTTCTGACCTCCTAATTTGAATTCTCAAGCTTCGCCACTACTCACACATCAGGTGAATTTGCATCACGTATAGTTATGTGTGTTTCCTTTTAGTCATCAAATGATCTAATGTATATTGTTGCTTAATCTTTTGTAGCTCATAGGGATATTGTTTCTATACATATATATATATACATATATATATATATATATATATATATATTGACGAAGATTGTTTACTATACTCTTAGTTTTATGTCCTTCTTGTGACATCATAAGGGGCGATTTCATATAAGACATATAACTATGTAATCTTCTTTTCCCTTAAACAATTGTGAGAAATCAAACAAATCATAGTACATGTGCTAAGTTGGGGTGACCATGGTTCGGTTTCGAACTGTGAAACTGCCTAAACCGGTCATTGGTTTGGTTTTGCAGTTGGTTTTTGGCTTGAACTTTCAGGCGGTCGGTTTGAAAATTTTCAAGCCGTAGTGAACGGTTTGATTTACAGTTTATACTAAAAATCGGTCGTACAAAAACGGACCGGGCCATGATATTTGATAACGTATTTTTTATTAATTACAACCAACACCTTCACTTTCACCCATATTTAACCCTTATAATCACACCATGTGACATACAACCTCCCTAAAACATAAACTTGCATAAATTTAACTAAGTTAGGCATACTTGCAGTTTTAGTCCCCGTACTTTGTATTTTTCACATTTAGCTAGAACTTTAAATTTATTTCAACTTGATTAGTGTTTCTAGTTCCACTATGAGTTTACCATTGTATTTAATCAAGCTTGTAAACAAAAAAGGGTTTAAATTACACAAATAGTCCTTATAGTTTATAGCTTCCATTTTTCAATCTAATGTAAATTCCAAAATGGTATGTTACAATTTTTAGCAACATTAGCATGTAAGGATCATTATAGTTGAAAAAGTCAACCATTGGGACCACCTAAGTAATACATTTCAAGCATTATGATCAATTATGTAATTATTAAACGATAAGGACCGACATTGCAATAGCTGCAAACTATAAGGACCAAGCAAGCAATTAACTCTTAAATGGTACCAGTTAGTCAATTACTCAAACTGAATCATAAATTTTGCAGCCCCATGATTGTTCAAATTGAGCAATTATGATAAACGTCACCTAAGAAACAACCACTATCATCTCCATGCCATATCCACCAATCTCCATTTGTGGAAACCTACAATTGATTTAGGATGCAAATTTAGTTATGAAATTCCCTCAATTCGACGGTACCAGAGGTTGTCATTTCTATTCCCATAAGTGACCATCACAATTGTATATGTCTTTTTTGTATATTTTCCTAGTTTCGCTACTATCGCGGGCTTTACGCAGTTGCTCAGATCATATAGACACCCCTTCAATGGACACTGGGCATAAAAGGGGGAAAATTCACTTACAGGGCCATTTTCTCTAACATTTATTTTTCTTTTTTTGTGAACCACTCCTTCAACCCTTATATGATTCCAACTATTCACCTATGGACCCCGCAGACTTGGAACTATGTAAACATGACATTTTTACGGGATCAGGAAAAAAGGCATCAAACTCTCACTTTCCGTATCGAATGATTAATTGTTTTATGAATCCTCTAAATAGTAAACAAGTTTGTACTAATGAGGTTTAAATAAAATATTATTGTTATGATTATTGTAAATAGTATTCATATTTCACGTCCGGGTCAAAATCATGCAAGTCATCGTCTGGATCACGCAAACCATCATATTACCCGATGCTACTAGAAAGTTTAGCTTGTTGCGGGACAGGCGCCATAGCAATGCGGGTACAAAACTTGGACTTCTCCGCAAATGCTTTTGGCATATACAGTTTAACCAAATCATCATCGTCGTAAACATGAGTGTTTGCCACCGACTTAGCATTGTAACGACATGTTGAATCATAATTACCCTCATTATCTGAGGGTTCATAACCATCGGGTTCCCCATCCAGATTGGCGTAGTCCTGATCTTGAGTATTTCTACCACAACCTCCACCACGTACTGTTTGACGGGGTTCCCTGTTGAAGCAATTATCATTCAGTCCCTCTCTAGCCATGCCCCTTGTCTTGATCGTGAGAGCCATAACTTAGGGCTTTTTAGGCATCTTGCTTTGCTTTTTCCATCACCGTCTATTGGTATTGGGCAGCGGCCTTAGCATGCTCTCTAGCCAACCATGATCTGGATCAGAAGGACCTGATCCGTGCCTGTAACTTGACGATGTTGGTCACCCTCACCATCGATGTCAATGTTAAATGACAGATTAGGAGTTTTTTAGGTGACTTTCTTAGTTACAGTGGCAAGGGTCACATTGCCGACATCGTCATGTACAACAACATCGACATCATTGGGACTAACGGTGAAGGTACAGGGTTTTTTAGCCATATGGATCAGTTTGAAAGATTGAGAGTATAGCCGGTACGGATGGCACCAATGAAGAAACAATAAATGTAACCTCCGGTTAGGGGTGACTAGACTATTCATCCATATGAACGATCTTTCACTGATTTCTCTAAGGCTGAATGAACCTATAATAATAGAAAAGTATTCGGGTAGGGAGATGACTACTCTCTCAGTTATTTATAACAAAACTGGGTGATGGTGGATACTATGAGAATAGCTTTTATGGTTAGTCAAAAAGTGTCCCCCCCTAAGAGGGTCAAGACCTCCTTATATAGGGTTGACATATGACAACATCACTAAACCTTATTCATTGTGGGCCCAGCCTCTGATTAGGGGTATCTCCATTACCCTAGCCCAAGTTAGTATAATTTCTAATAATAAAGTAACCAATAATGGATTAGGAACCTGTATCGACTTAACCCTTGCACCCAATAGGATCGTGGTAGCTGATTGTGCCAAGTGTCATGTCAAGATATGACGGACGTGTGTCATGCAATATGCACACGTCTAATGATTATGAGTGGTTCGTACACTCGTGTCGTGTCCTTGTCGTACTACCCGCTGGCCCCATCTTCACCATTTGAACTTGCTCAATTCTTTTCTCACCTCCAACAATACACTATACTTCTACCCACTTCTTTAAGTCTTGTAACTTTGTAGGAATTGTAAAAACTTAAATAAATATCACATAACTTAGTGATGATAAATACAATCATTTCCAAGTTTTGTGTAAAATATCTTTATGACCATTATTGACTAAAGTTCTTGTGGGTGTTTAAGAGAAGATAAGCCCCTTGATGAGGAGTTAACTAAAATGAGTCATGGATTGTCAAGAGGGGTGTGTGTGTGTGTGTGTGTGATTTTAAGTAAGAGGTTTCATATTGAAAGTGAGTGAGGCATTGGTGTCGTCGGTAACACAGGGCATCGAGGTCTCATTCAATACCCTTAAAAACTAACCCTAATTCTCATTTTTTCGTTAACGCGAAACATTCACGTTCTCTATGTCTATGTGTAGTCAAAACGGGTTAATGCCTCGAAAACATAAGGAAAAGGGTAGAGATTTTGGTATGAGACTTAGGGTTTGGGAACTCTTGCCTTGGTGAGAAGAGAAGATCAAGACACCAAAGAACTCGACTTATCAAGGATTAAAAGTGTAAAAATTTAAGGAGTGGCATTTTTTAAAAGCGGAAAAATTTTTAATACTAAAACTCAGCGTTTGAATTATTTCCCCGTTGATTCAGTTAACAAGCTAGGTGAGATAGATTCATTAGGTTATTTTCTTACTTAATACTAAACCCTTACGGTATATAGTTTCCTGGGATTTTTTTTGTTGCATATATGGAACAGATGTTGTGTAAACCCATTAGTCCCCCAGCTAGAAACATTCTAGATTGGATTAATTGGATCCCTATAAAGGTGAATGTCTGGATGGAGATTTTTCTCGATCAGATTCCTACACTTGATCTGCTCATGAAGAGAGACATCATCTGGGTCCTAATCGTTGTTTCTAGGGCTGTAAACAAACCAAACGTTCGTGTGAACAGTTCGTAAACCGTTTGGCGGAAAGTTCGTTTGTGTCCGTTTGTTTAATAAATGAACGAACACGAACAAAAAATTCCGTTTGATTAACTAAACAGACAAACACGAACATATGTCTCGTTCGTTCGATTGCGTTCGTGAACGTTCGGCGATGTGTTTGTTTATGTTCATTTATTTATATCCGTTCATGTATGTTTGTTTGTTTATGTTCGATCACTAGTTAAAACATAGGATAATTATGATATTTTGAATTAGGAATATCATGTATTCATATCTATGCCTAAGTAATTTTAGATAATTATGTCTAAGTTAGTACAATTTGACTTATTGGCCGGGTCGAAACAGTCCGGGTAGCTACGGGACGTGTCAGGTTGAAACGGTTTGGATCGTTACCGGCCTGGTCGGGTCGCTACCAGGCCCGGCCAGGTCGAAACGGTCCGGTCGCTAACGGGCCCAGCCGGGTCGAAATGGTCCTAGTCGCTAACGGGACCGGTCAGGTCGAAACAGTCCGGGTCGTAATGGTCCGGTTTAAAATGAAATATTTCGGATCCCTTAAAATTTTATTTATTAAGTTTATTTTTTTTTTAATTTGTTTTTTTCCTTTTTTATTTTTTTACTATTTTTTTTAATTTTTAAATTTTTATTGTTATTTTAATTTTTTTTAAAAATTTTATTCTATTTTGATGTGAAACTATCCTAATCCAAAACCATCTAGACCCAAAACCCATCCTGACCTAACCCATCCTAACCTATTTTTTTAATTTACCCATCTTGACCCAAACCCATCCTAACCCAAACCCATCCTGACCCATCAACCAACCAACCCAACCTATCCATTTTGCCATCCCTAGGAAATTGGGTTAGATATCAAATCCATGTAATAGAAAGCTAGAATAGTGACAAATGGTTGTATCCTTCCTTGATATGGAATAACATGCTCCCTTTTCTGGTTAAAAAAATCTATCATCTTGACTGCGTGTTGAAGTAAATGGTGGGCAAGAAACAACCTTGTCTTTTCTAATCAAGTCTAGCTTTACGTGGATTAACAACCGGCGTAAATCGTCTAGCTTAGAATGGCATAGATGGAAAACTTTCAATTTCAGTTTTGGCCTTCTTGTTTTTCTATTCTCTTCCCCTCGCTAGTTTCTAGTTTCTTGCTAGTGTGTCGGTTTTAATAGAAGTTGCCATTGAAAAAAAAAAAAAGTCAAATCTAAAGTGGTTGGCTTGGGATCACATATACTAAGGATGGGCCGGGCGGGCGGGCCTAGGGTCTCTTCTAGATGCAATTTTGGCTTTCAGCTTTTATAAATAGATAAATTATTATTAAGCTTTGAATTTAAACGTGTATTAGTAGTAGATTCTAGAATGTGATAGATCCACCGGCCATCTATATAATCTCATTCTCAGCGTTCCTCTTCTTTGACTCCAGAATCTCAGGTACCAACACCACCATCTATCTATCTTTCTCTCTTTTATATATTACATTAACATTTAATTAATAATTAATAATAATAATATTTAGTTATTTACTTTCGATTATTCTCTGTTTGATCTCGATTTCTTTCTCCCCTAGCCCCTCCAATTGAAAGGTTTAGTCTGTTAATTCATCATTCTGACTACTTATCTGTTCGTAGCGTTCGTTTCGTGAATTGTAATTGGAATTAGAATTCGCACGAGAACTATAATTTGTTTTGGAATTTAGATTTGTTCGTTTAATAGAATAGAATTGAATTGAAACGTAGATTCCCTTCCGTATGTTGTTCAATTAAGTTTCTTCTTTTGTCGAAACAAACAACATAAAAAATAAATTCCAATTTCATTCGAATTCCATTCCATTACGTGAAACAAACGCTACTTTAGTTTCTCCTCCAAATTCAGCACGTCTAGTTTGCAATTCTCTAGGGTTTCTAGTTGTTTGGTAGTTATTTTTAAACATGTGTTTTTAACTTCACTTTTATTGTAATAATTTATGACTGTCACATGATTAATTTTATCTTATGTCTAATATTTACAATTCTTAAGAATGTCTAATTTGCACTCCAAATCAAACATTTTGTTACTAATATTCATTTGTTTGTCTAATTGTCTTAAAAAAGCATTATTCATATCCTGGAGTTTAGCTTATTTTCCTAGATCTATGCTTTAATAGTTATGTGCAAGTAGTTAAAAATGTTCTTCTATAGCGATATAGGTGTTTTTTTTTTTTTTTTCGGTTAAATTTGGAGAACAAGGTTATATATTTGGTTAAAATGTGATTTCCTTTTAGAAAAGCATTAGTTAGAGATATTTTCTTGAGATGTTTTAGCCTAGGTTTTGAAAAGCGTGCCTCAGGCACGCTTAAGCGCGACGCGACGTGCACGCCTGAGGCGCGGATCCATGCGCCTTATGTCACACAAGGCGCGCAGTGTACAAAAAGCGCAAGAAAAGCACGTTTTTTGGGAAAAAAAAGCCATGAGGTGCGCGCTTTTCGTTACGCGGGGTGATTTTGTGCTTCAAGGTGTTATACATGTAGCTAAAAACGTTGTACATTTAAGTGAAATCATATATAAACCTTATTTATATCTATATTTTGGGTAAAGGATGCTAAAAACATATAGAATATATAAAAAAATTATGTAATTGTCTTGCGCCTCACATACGAAAAGCCCACTGCTTTTGCGCTCTGCGCTTTGCGCCTCGGTTTTAGACGTCGTCGCTTTTGTGTGCATCGCGCATTTTAAAACCAAGGTTTTAGCATTAGGAAAACGAGCGAGGACGTTTGGACATTTTGCGTGATTCGGTATGGTCGCAAAATGTTAGTTAAATTATAGAAAGCAGAAAACACTATAGGGGCAGTAACATTACTAAGATATGATTGTTTTTAGCGAAAAGGTTAAAGTAATGAAAATTTTATACCAGGTTAGGCCTGAATTTAAAGTTTCTATGTATTCAATGTATTAAAGATGTGGGATTACAATGATATTTTATAGGACAGACGTAATTAGAGCGGCTGTAGCTGCGTAATTTGCATCTCTTGAGCTATAATTCTTAGTTCTTTTGTTAATCATTATCTTTTTGTTTTCTAAATACATTCCTCTTTTGTCTGAACAGAGCTTGCTATTAATAATTTTAGTTGAGACCTTGCACAAAAAGGACATTTTTAGCATCCACAACTTCCGTTTTAATTTGCACGATGGCTGAGGTACAAACAACTTTTTTACTGAGTATATATTTGGATTCATCGCTTTCATTTCTATCGCACCTTTATTTGTGTCTAGTATATAATTTAGGATATCAAATAAATAATCACTATAAGTTTTCATTAACAGGAGGGCTACAAGGTGTCTTTGCATGCGTATGATTTGAGCGGAGGCCTTGCTCGCCAGCTCTCCATGTCTTTCTTGGGGGAAGGCTATTGAAGCCATATGGTAACGCTCATGACTCTCCTTTCTTGGGGTGGTTTAGGACTTAGGGTATGTTTGGCAATGAGCTTTTAGGAGCTTCTAGCTTCAAGCTTTTAAGAAAAAGCTCCTACTCATTAAGAAACTTTGTTTGGTTGAAGGGGTTTGAAGCTTTTAGGTTAGGAGAAAAAACTCCATATTGAAAAAAACTCATAGTACTAGCGTTTAAGAAAAAGATCTTGCTAGCTACAAGCTTTTAATAAGAAAATTGCACAATATTCTACCATAAAAAACATGCATACAAGCTTTTAGTTATGCCAATTTGGTCATTTTATACATGTTATTAAAAACTTGAATTACTCTGCCAAACCCCAAAATATATTTGCAGAGCTATAGCAAACGGCTTTCAGCCATCAGCTAGTTTTGCCAAACATACCTTTAGGCAGCTTGGATGAGGGTGGCATTTCAAAACTGTTTGGGCCAGTCCACATTTAACTTCTTTTCTTTCAATTTGGTGTTCTGCGCATTTTTTTTTTCATTTCTGATTCATTCATTGTACTCCTTTTTGTGGTGCATGAGAGTCGTCGAAAGATGACTGACTGCGTGACAGAATGATGCAAAAAAAAACCCCTCTTATAAATATATTGTTTTTTTATAAATATAATGTTTTATATAAAAATGTAAAATTTCTGTGTCCCATTTGGGTTGGGTATTTTTTATGAAAAAGTACAAGAACCAATTGGGATAAATCTAGTTTAAAAACCATATTATCATTGTAATAATAACATTTTCTTTAAATTAAACATGCTATGAGTTTTTAAATGTGTTGACGTACTTGACCCATTCAACCGTTTTTTAGCTTACGTTATAAAGTTCTGCCTATTTTGACCTGTTAGAGGCGACCCACAAATGGGCTGAAATGTCATCTGTCACTGACATGTCTAACTAAATAACTTTTCTAAAAAAACAGGCACACGGGTGTCGTGGTATATGGCACCGAGTACTTTTTTGGGAATGGTATCCAACAAATTCCAGCCGGAACAGCACCTTACGGAACCCCGCTCCGTGTGATTGATCTTGGTGTTACACATGTCCCAAAAGATGTGTTTGAGATGTATTTACAGGAGATAAGCCCGCGCTACACGCAAGAAACCTACAGTTTAATGACACACAACTGCAATAATTTTAGCAACGAGGTTGTACAGTTTTTGGTTGGTGCTACCATACCTGATTACATCATCAACCTCCCTAACGAAGTCATGAACAGCCCAATGGGCGCCCTTATAAGTAAGTTTCTTATCTTTGGAGACTTTGTGATATGCACCGTTTGACCCGTTACAAATAAAACTGAACCCAGTTTGGCCCAGGGTCGAAATTGTGATTTAAATTTCTTGCAAATTTTTTATTAAATTTATGTGTATTGCAGTGCCTATGATACAGAATCTAGAGACTACATTAAGGGCAGGTGCTGTCCCGCAAGCTCCTCAGTTTAGACCATCTCCAGTTGTTTCAACTCCTCAAGTATCGAAGAAGGTTGCCACGTCATCAGAAAGCAAGGCGAATGCTAGTACAGCCAGCGGCGATGCAAAGTCAAAAACGAAAACGTTGTCCCACCTGCAGTTGTGCCGGTGGAACATCACAAGAGAAGCCGGTTGCTGATCCTCTTGGAGATGCAAGGAACAAAGTGCAAGAAGAGATTGGAAAAGAGTTTGCTGCCATCATGGCAAGCGGTACCCTTCGTGCCAGCGAGGCTGCAGCGCTGGCAACCAAGAAGGTGATGCAGAAATACGGACACATGAATGCTGCACAAAGCTGAAACATGTTTTGTGCTCTATTGTTTCTTTAAAATCTATCATTGGACTGTTTTCCATTAAAGAACGATGACTTGTATGTGATGAAAGATAGATAAATTTATTCGAAAAGTATTTGACCTACACAGAGCAAATTGGGTGTGATTGTGTTTGGAACATAGTCATTGTTTTTTGGATCCTTACTCTTCGTTACTGCCTAATGTTTCAAGTCTGTTAAGCTATGGCGCGTTAATTCTTGCATGAGTTGCGATATGGCGCAAACACAATTCGAAAATAAACAGGTTGGGGTATTAAATGGGTTTGGTTTGAACTTTATTAAATGGTTGTTTGGTTTGAACTTTTATTAAACCGATCATGTATGGGATGACCGGTTTAATTAAATAGTTTGTCAACCCGTTTATGATCGTTTAGATATGGGGAATTAGATTTTAATAATTCAAACTATTTGAAATTGGCCACTGGCACCTTCAACTAAAAAGTTGCCATATATAACCTGAACTATTGACTTATTGGAATCTAGCACCTAACTAACTGACGCCATTAGTTGGCACGCTGACGTGGCACGTTGCACACGTGAATTGACACGTCAGCATGTCACGTCAACGAACCCACTAACGGTGTAGTGATTTAACTGTTAGTGGGTGTTAGATTCCAATAAGTTAATAGTTCATGTTAATTTTTAGTTGAGGGTGTCAGTAGCCAATTTCAAATAGTCAGGTTATTAAAATCCAATTCCCCTTTAGATAAACAGATTCTATTGATTTTGATGTTATCTATCAGGGTTTGTGTTTTTTTGACACGAATAAATACATGGATGGTGTTTAACTTTATATTTCAACTTTTGACTGGTGTTTAACTTTATATTTCAACTTTGACAGCCGAGAGACGATTAACACCTTTAAAACAACTCTACTTTTTGTAAGTTCTTTACTGACAAAAAATAAGTTGTTTAGAGTTGATTGAGCTGAACTAAACATATATTAATTTATGTGCACGTTTTAGAATTTGTAAAACTAAAAACAAGAGTTGTTTAGAGTTGATCGAGTTAAACTACCACTTATATTAATTCGTATGCGTATTTTGGAAATTTATTCATTTATTTAGTCGTATTTAGTTTTGGAAATTTACTAACTTTTAGTTTAATCTTATAAATTTATAAACCAGTAAAGAACCTGTGTAGCGAGAATTCGGTTGGTTAGGGTCGAGGAAATCCAAGACGAAACCTGAAAAGCGTCTTCGGTGAAGTCTTTTCTTTTTTCTAGTTTTGAAGTAGATCGAGGATGAAATATATTGTGTGGGAGGAGTGACGTATCACCATTATATATAGTGGCGAAGCTTGCCGAGACTTCGGGGGGTCAGAAGTCAACGGAGGGCTAGAAGTCACCGGAGGGCCAAAAATCACAAGTTTCGGGGGGTCGAAACGTATATACCAAAAAATTTCTATACGATACCGGAACTTCTGAGCGAAATTCAGGGGGGTCGGCCGCCCCTCCCCACCCCTTAAAAGCTACGCCATGATTATATACGTTGTAACTTGGCGGGCATCGGTTTTGAGGTCTAGCTTTTTTTTTTTTTGAAAGTGAATTTTAAAAAAAAAAATAGCACCGATTCCAATGGAAATTAAGATACTTTAAATGTTAATCAGTCTGGAAAAGATATTTTGCATTAGTAGTATTTTTTCCGATTCGACCATATGTGTTGGAGTTCTGGTAAATATAATAATGAACTTATGTTGTAGTGTTGTAGTTTGTTCATTATCGCCACATATGATATAAAGCCCAATATCTATGAAACTTCTTTTAACTATATTAGCCCATTGGCCCAGTCAAATCAAGTGGAAGTCACCCCGGTTCAATATAAATTTCTGCGGAGATTTGATATTTTGATGCATTGATGGCAATTTAACAAGTCTTAGCTAAACATATATGAAGCCAAGAGACCTTCGAATTAGGCCAGGGGGTATACTCTAACCATCTTTAACTCCACTTAGATGCCTCATACTCCACTTTATCTCCCTTCACACTTGCTCACTTTAAGGAAATGGTTTAATGCCCCTTAACTCGCCTCATCCCCTCAACTTTCTCTCTTTTGATTCATGTTAAGTGTTAACATGTTAACTTAGTGCTACTTTAACACCCCATAACACGGAAAATGAGTTGTGTACAATGAAAGTTAAAATGTCACATCACCATTAACACCCTTAGTGTTAAGGTACACCCCATAGCCTTAATATTGGTGAATTGCTCTTAACCAAGTGACAAGGGTTCAAACTACGTTCTAGGTTACCTTTTAGATGTCAACTCATTGTTAATTTAAAAATCATCATCATCATCATCATACTCAGTTAATCCCACCTATAGCAAAACTAAGGTAGGGTCTGAGGATAGTAAGATGTAGACAGCCTTACCTTTGAAGGATAATTCTGATTTGGAGGATTATCCCTAAAGTTTAATTAGGTTAGAGATAATTCAAGTGGGTTAATTAGATATGTATATCTAGTTTGTTTTAATTAATTAATTAATTAATTAATTAATTAATTAATTAATTAATTAGTATTTGAGTTGGGTTAGGATTAGAATAGGTTTAGTATAAATAGATGGTTGAATCTATTGTAATTGGTGTCCTCAATAATAAAAGTGTTTTTTGTGTTTCATTTGGGGCCTGATTTTCAACAATTGGTATCAGAGCGGTTTTGAGAGTCGTTTTCGCGAAGGGGGAGCCGCCCCTCACGGGGCTGCAACAACGATGGTTGAACGACACAGAAGATAGCCAGTTATGCTGTGGTGACGTTTACTAATGGTCCTTCGAAGGCTTAGGTGGTGATAAAAGCCAAAGGATCTCAACAAATTAATTTATGATTATGGAGATTGATTATATGTTGGCTAATTATTGGTTGAAATAATTAGTGTTACTCGGTGAAAAAAAATTGAAATCAGTTTGGGATCGCATGTTGTGCCCATAGTGATTGCACAAGTGTTTTTCTTAGGCTAATATATAATCAGGGGAGTAGGGTCCAATAGTTGAATTAATATATTCGCATGGAAGCATGTGGTTGTTCGTTTTCTTTGTGAGATTCAAAACCACGACATCACACATATTGCTTGCTGTAAAGAAGGGGTTCAGTTAAGATCGGGTTCGAAAGCTTATTAGTCGTGAAAAATAAAATAGTGGGTATTTTTTTCTCTGGCAGGTAACAAACCAGCGTATTTAGGTGCAAAATAAACGAGTCCAGCAGGGGCTGGAGGGGGTTCATTTAGCAACCAAAGAAGACAGAATAGCGGTGGCTTGTCATGTTGGGGGTCGATGGCAACAGGTGCAGATCGATCAGGGAAGTTTTTCGTATAAAAATCCGATCAAGGTTACTTTCTTTTATGTTGTTCACATGGGGAAAAACGAGATGGTTTTGTTGTTCAAGTGGTGACGGTGATTGGTTCAGAGGAGATGAATCTGATCGCAGTAGCAACTTTCATCGGGTTTGATCGCGGTTTTATTTTTGCCAGTGACTCTTTCTTGCCAAGGAGAAAAATCGCAGCGCGGGGCTCGGATTCTTTTGGCAGAAAAACCAACGGGCGTGCCGCGGAAGAACGAAAGAGCGAGGGGCTTAGGAATTCGTTTGGCGACCGAGGGACGTGTCAACAGGTGGTTGTTGTCTTTGTTGGTGGTTGATATTAGCCGGGGGCATATCAAGGAGGAGTGTGACAAGTTTGTAAAACTACGATCATAGATGAGTTCAACCGGTTTTAGTATCAAGTAAAGTGTATTGGGTGCTAAAACTGTAAAGTACCGGTTAGGATGACGGGGTGACGGGTGAACACCGGGGTGTCTCGTGATTGTGTTAAGCTGTTAAAATCCGACATAAAGTTGTGTGTTTCACCAGAAGGAGAGGTTAACCATGTTGCGGGAAAAACGGGCAGAAGAAATCAAGCGGGTGGTTGTGATTTAGTTCGTTTAGCGGGTGATAAAAAACGGTAAAAAACGGGTGGTTTTGTTTTCTTGATCGGTAGAAGGCTCTCACAGAAGTGTTATGCGCAAAACGGGTTCCGTGCGGTGAAAAACAACAGTCGGTAGTGGTGGCGTTATACGGCTTTGGACGGGGCCGAGGTGGAGTCCAGAATGTCTGGGATAAGTCGAGTTGAGGGAAGACTTTGGACGTGGCCAAGGTAGAGGTCAGAAGTCTAGGAAAGGTTGAGATTATCCAGCAAGAACTTGGAGTAACGGTGCGAATGTGAAGCGAGTCCATATCAGAATTAAGGGGGTGAATGAAGGATAATTCTGATTTGGAGGATTATCCCTAAAGTTTAATTAGGTTAGAGATAATTCAAGTGGGTTAATTAGATATGTATATCTAGTTTGTTTTAATTAATTAATTAATTAATTAGTATTTGAGTTGGGTTAGGATTAGAATAGGTTTAGTATAAATAGATGGTTGAATCTATTGTAATTGGTGTCCTCAATAATAAAAGTGTTCTTTGTGTTTCATTTGGGGCCTGATTTTCCAACAACCTCTACCCCTAAGAATAGAGAGGCTGCTTCCAGTGAGATCCTCAACTCGATGTGGTTTGGTATCAAGCATTGGACATAAGGCACAAAACACTTAGCAATCGTGACAAACCCGATCGGTGCATGTACCCCTTTGTCTTTTGGCTATCCACGCCACCACATGATGCATGATTAACGTATTCATTATACGTTAAAACTAGTGCAACTTTACTTTTGCCTCCTAAGGGCCACACATATATACATTATATGCGCATGTAAGTGGGGCGTAATGACAACATATAGAACCCTAATTACTCCCTAATAATTATTTAAATATTAAAAAAAAAAAACGTTTCAACTAAAATATAGATTCGTAACATTTTTTTGCGTAATGACAACAACCAACTTGGTTGGAGTACAAAATCATGACTTTTTACAAGTTAATTAGTTGTTTGACTTTTGAACCTTCACTACAAATAATTTAGAAAAGTGCTTATAGAAAGATATGCCTAATCATCTAAACATCAAATATTCAAATAGATTGTGATCACCCATAATAACTCCAAGTAGGCCTGTAAACGAACCGAACGTTCATGAACTGTTCGTGAACTGTTCGGCGGGAAGTTCGTTTATGTTCGTTTATTTAAATAAATGAACGAACACGAACACAATTTTTTGTTCGTTTAATTAAACGAACGAACATGAACACACGTTGTGTTCGTTCATTTATGTTCATGAACATTCGTTTATGTTCGTTCATTTATGTTCGTTTATTTTGTTCGTTTATGTTCGTTTAATTAAACTTAGATTTATTTTTATTATTTATTTTCTTTTGTTAAGTAACCTTAATTCATATGTTCTAAGAACTTTACCCTAACCCTAACATTCTAAACATATCACTTATTATCCGCTCTTCACACTTCACAGCCCCACACTTCACAGCCGCTCTCCCACCTAACCCTAACGTTCATTTATGTTCATGAATCATTATTAACTTGTTTTTGTTTGTGTTCGTTTATGTTCATTTGTGTTCGTTTATATTGATCATTTTTGTTCGTTTATGTTCATGAACTGTTCGTTTAGGTTTAAATGAACGAACATAAACGAACACGACAAATTTCTTAATGAACGAACACGAACACAAAAATGTGTTCGATTATGTGTTCGTGTTCGTGTTCGTGTTCGGTTAAAGTTAAATGAACAAACACGAACACGCATGTGTTCGTGTTCGTTCGGTTCGTTTACAGGCCTAACACCAAGTTCATGTGATTTCAGAGGGTTTGTATGTTTAATGATTTCAGTATCACTGACTCTTGTATGTAACTAAGGTAATCTAGTTTAGGTTACGCATTAATACATGTCTCGTAGCGTGAAGTGCACTCCGTGATAACCTAATTAATCTAATACATGTCTCGCAGTGCGAAGGGATACCTCAAAAGCATGAGTTCGTATGACCTTGTTTTTTTTTTGAACGACCAAGATCAAAATTTTATTAACGAGGAGCTAGCAAGCTTCTAAAACCCAAAGAAACTAGAATGAAGACTACCCAAAATCAATAGGACACTAAAAATTCCACTTCCCATCCATGCTCTTCATTCTCTTCTTAATCCATAAATTGCTAAGAACTTTAATATCACAATCACCTTAGAGGTTGACACCACTTTTTGATTCAATATAACCTCGTTTCTCATTTTCTATATGCACCATATCATGACCATTATAAATAGCATGAACCATTTCGTGTTTGCAGCCTACATCCAAGGAAGACTTGTGCAACTCCATTACATCCTGGAAACTAAAAGCAAAATGGGTAGAATTCTACACCAATCAGCAATGACCGTCCATATGTAATCTACCAAAGGACACGATACAAAAAAAGCGCTCCACTGGGTAGAATTTTCAACATTTCTCATCAGAATATAACTATTTTTCATAAAAATATTATTTTTGAACCATAACTTATATTTTAGTTATATTTATGCTTATTTAAATACAATAAATCATTTATTAATGGGGAAATGGAATTTAATAATCCCAACTTTGGGGGGTTGGAAGGCAGCAGTCCCAACTTGCAACTTGTACCACAACAATCCCAACTTGTCAACTATTTAACTTGGTTGGTCCCAGACTAACTGAGGTTAGTTTTTCCAGTTAAGTGCCACGTAGGTATCCCACGTGGCAGTCCTACGTGGCAAAATCTGTCTAGTTGGAAAAAAAATGTGGGTCCCACAAATGTACATGTGTCTTTTTTAATCTTTATATCAAAATATTTTTATATATATATATATATATATATATATATACACACACATATACAATGTATATACACACATATACAATATATATACACATATACAAAGAGAGAAAGAGCTGAGAAAGAGAGAACGTAGAGAGAGAAAGAGCTGAGAGAGAGAGAACGTAGAGAGAGAAAGAACAGGTGGTTGTCTTCTCCACCACCACCCGATCGTCTTCTCCACCGCCACCGCCGCCATCTGCAAACCACCTCCACTGCCTTCGTCACCATCAACCACCTCCACTGCCTTCGTCACCATCAACCACCTCCACTGCCTTCGTCACCATCAACCAGCCCAATTAAACAAGTTAATCAAGCTTCCGTTGAACCCTGTGTAGGGGTCGTCGCCTCGTCTTTGCAAGAAATCAAAATAACTAGCCCTAACACAGAGCTGTCGTCTTCTTCAATTTATGATGTTAGGGTTAGAAATAAGAACCCTAAAATTTGGGGGAAAGCCCTAATTTTACAGGTGGTTGGTGGGGGTGAATGGTAGAGTGGTGATTATGGGGTGGAGGTTGAGGGGAATGATGGTGGGTGGGCTTTGGTTGGTGGTGGCGGGTTGTTGCAGGTTGTGGGCTTTGGTTGGTGGTGGCGGGTTGGGCTTTGGGTTGTTGCAGGTTGGTGGTGGGGGTTGTTGCAGGAGGGAGGGTAGACAAAGGAGGAGGGGGGAGGGTGGTGACAGGCGGTTGTGGGGTGGTGGTCGTCGGAGATGGTGGTGGAGGACGGTGGTGACAGGAGGACGATGAAGAAGGGGGTGGGTTCCCTCTCTCTCTCTCTCTCTTTGTATATATACACAGATGTAGATATATAAAAGGTATAAAATAATATATGCATAGGTTTTTTTTAATTGAAAAAACAAGTGGGACCCACGTTTTTTGCCAACTGGACATACTATGCCACATGGACTGCCACCGGGGATGCCCACGTGGCATTTAACAGATCAAGTTAACCTCAGTTAGTCTGGGACCAACCAAGTTAAATAGTTGACAAGTTGGGACTGCTGTGGTACAAGTTGCAAGTTGGGACTGCTGCCTTCCAACCCCCCAAAGTTGGGATTATTAGATTCCATTTCCCCTTTATTAATTCATCATACCTAAATCTGTTTTATAAATTTAATGTTTTATAAATCAAAAATATTTTTATGATCCAAAGTCATAAAACATCATCTTCCCTACAAATGCATAGCAAACACTAATGCCTTAGGGCGGACGGGACGCTACCAGAATTGGGCACGAGTACCTCACTATCAGCACGGTAACACCGCCACCACCCGTGCTGGTAGGGGTCCCGTGGACCGTTTTCTGGTTGTAGTTAACGGGCTGGTAACCGTGTATTTTTTATTTTTTAATTTACTTTAAATCCTTTTTTATTTATTTATAATTATTTTAAAGCAACATTTTGTTTAAAATAAATAAAACCAAAAGTAAATAAAAACATAAGACAATATTTATTAATATTAAACATAAATAAAAATACATAAAAAACATAGAAGGTAAAGCTTAGAGTTGACGCATGAGTTGCCAGGCCTGGAGATGCTCAATGTTGCCGCGGTAACGAGCCGCATAGCTCGCCTGGGTCAACTCCAAAGCCAACTCCGGCACAATGCCTGGGTGCCGGCTCATGGTACGCTCGTAGCACGTGGTCCACCGATCACATTTGTTGTTTAGATCGGTCCACTTTCTCTGTAGGCTCTCAATTGTGCGGTCGCTTTTGCCGACTTGTTGTTTGAAGTCAGCCAAGACATGGTCCCAGAAGCTTGTTTGGCGACCTCCTGAGTCCCCGAGCCCTTACGGTTAGATAAGATCGATTTAAATGGGAATAAATTTTTTTGACCGTGTTTGGTGGAGACGGTTGAGAAATAAACACGGTCTGACGGTTTGGTGATAAAATTTATAAACCGTGTGAATTAAAAAAAAGGTTTGTATTTGTATTTAAACAAGTTAACGCAAACCCGCGCGTTGCAGCGGGATATTGATAATAACTATTGTTAGAATTAATATATGAGATGCGAAAATTATTAGTTTTATAAAATGTAATTTTTCTTTTGAAGCAACGATGGACACGTTAACTCGTGCATTGCAAAACGTTTAGTGTATTAAAAATAAATATTAGATGTTAATTTGGATTTAGTTATTTTTTCAAATTTTGTGGGAATGTTGAATAGTTAGATGTATGGTCTATCATGATTCATAAAATAAGTTCAATTTTGAAAAGTAAATTATATATCAAAAGAATTTCTATACCATGGGGAAGTTATGTGCCTGATCAATTCAGGGATGATAAAAAAAACCCGAGCTTAATGGGTATACTCAAAATCCGAAGTATTTGGGACGGACATACCCTATACCTGACGGATTTGGGATTAGAAAAAAATTATTTCGCGGAAATGGGACAGATATGGTATTAGGCAATACCCGATCCGATTACCCGAAACTGAATACCTATTTACCCGAAACATATACCCACAACTTTATAAGTTACATATATATTTTTTCTTAACTATGTTTTAGAAGTGTTTCATTTTAATAGATTCATTATTTGAAAAATAGACTTTTCTTTTGAAAGTTATATTTTAATGACATTATTAATTATATTTATATGTTACAAAATACAAAAATATTTTTTGAGATACATATTATTATATATTTACATTTTTTATTATTTTGATGATGATAGGTATATTATTTAGGATTAGGATCAAATACACAGTGAAAAAAAATAGGAAGTCGTAGGAAGGGTATCAAACGGACTCCGATTGAAGTCATTCAAGCGGCTTTGAATTCGCCTTATCAAACCCTACGACGTTAGTTTTTAGGTCTTCGTTTTTTGGGGTTTTAGCTTATAGTTTTTAGAATATGCGTTATATCATTGTGTCTTTTATGTACCATTGTGTCTTTTTCTTATTTTCATCATTGTGTCATTTTTCCAATTCACTGTGTCTTTTTTCTTCAGCATTGTGTTATATTTTTTTGGCACCGTGTTATATTTTTTGGCTCATTGTGTCATATTTCATGATCTATTGTGCTTTTTGTATCCTTCTCACATTTCCCTTTTTTTGTAGCTTTTATAGAATAACTCAACCCATATTATTTATTACAGTTTAATATATTTTAGATTTTAAAACATAAAATTATAAAACAAAGTAAAATATATATACACATGCGAATCCCAATGGGTATACCCATACCGTAGGTATGCTCTTATAATACCCGACATGAAACGGGTATGGGATAAGATTTTATAACTGGATATGGGTATGGTATTAGCCAAACCCAATCCATACCCGACCCGTTACCATCCATATTGATCATGTAAAATAATTAGTTTACCTAAATCCAATGTTTAATTAACCTAAATCCAAATAACCTGATAACATCATAGATGATTTTGTAATTACACTAACTACACCAACTATTAGAACACAACAACATGTTAGATATGAAAGAAAAATAACAAAATAAGGTATTTATTAAATGCAGAATAAATCTTCCCAGAGCCATAAACCACCACCGTCATCTGCCACAACCGCTAATCTAGTATTTTTCCGACGAACCTTCAGATTGACGGAAGATATAGACGGATACGAAGATGAAATCCTTTCATCTTGTCATCGGTCGTCCAAACACATCCACCCACCGTCTCTCACACGCCCATTCAAACAAACACGCCCACAAATATGTGGAAGTTTAACGGTTCCGTCACCGAAAATCAACGCACACATCCTAGTTTTCCACCGTCTCCGTCTTATCGATCACCGGCAAGAACACTAACACCGTCATCCCGTAAAGCCGAGCCTGGTAACCACAAAAGAATACATTTGTTGATTTTCTAGATATCTAATTTTGCCAAAACTATTTCCTTAACTCTTTCATCAAGACATCATCAACTCAGAAAACATGAAAGAATTTTCTTTTTAATATTGCCAGAAAACAATATAAAACAGAGCAAAAATTTTGATGTTTGCAAAAACAAAAGTAACCATTCTTAGTGATGAAATTTAAACATACTTATAGATTAACATGAATCCATATATGTACTTTTTAGAATTTCCAAATAAAAATCCACAAACAAATTGTAAACATGAAAACGCATGTGTTGCTGATACCATACAAATAGAGAAAAGAAAAATAAAAACCACCCGGATAATAAAATGAGAAGGGGAGACAGAATCGATGAGTTTAGAAATAAAAAAATGTTTGAAACATTGACAGTGGTATGGTGTCGGGCGGTGGTGAAAAACTGGGGTAATGAAGCGGTTATATTGAACCAAAGGAAACCGTTAATTGCATTAACACCGTTAAGGAAAGCGTTAATTTGCTAATTGTTATTATATATAATGACAAAAAAAATAAAAATAGAATCAGTGGAGTGCTGCCTACAAAAAATTGTTTTCGTGAGGTAAATCAGTTAAGTGATGTAGAAGTGGATAATTGGTGGTTAAAATCAGTTAAGTGAAAAGCTAAATCTACAAGCGCCCCTTATGCCCTTAGACCCTAGATACCTTAGACTTTTAGACTTTTTCCCTCATTAGTATTCTTATACATATAGGTTGAATTCCAAGGTCTTTTGTGACGATCTTTATTGGATTTATCTCTTAGCAAAACTGTGAGTATATATTTCCCCTTTTCATGTTTTAATCTTTTGGGGCTATTCATGTACACTATGACTATTATTCTTTCATTAAATGCAATTCTCATGTGTGTTTGCTTTATGTTAATTTGTGTGTCTATGACTTGTCAAAAACATTAACCTTTGAGGGCCTGGCATTTCAATGAATAGTACTATGGTATATACCCCTTGTTGACTTACGTGTTCGAGTTAAGTCCTTGGTCATTGTTATGTGATTCATTATACTCAAAAATGGTTTTCAAAGTGGTTGTTTTATTCTTGATTCTTGATACTTGATTCTTAGAGTTGATTTTGAACGGATATTACTTATTACATAATTGCAAATGGTACCACACATGAATTGCGAAACGTTTTTATACTATATGTATTCAAAACAGGGTATGCTCACCGATACATTTTTGTATTGACATATACTATTTTCGTACATGTTTCAGGTTATTTATGAGATGACTTTTTAAGCTTTTGGAATTGTTACTTAGACTTTGGATTCCTTGTATTTCAGTTTTAGTTGTCACTTTAGATTACTGTATCTTGTATTTTTCTTTCAATGTAATAAACTACCAAATCAATGTATCAATATTTACACTTTTAGTCCATGAGCTATTAAACAATCGTCACTACGTGACACCTCGATGATTCCGCCATCGGTTGGAGTGTTACATCGGTAAGTTATCCAACACCGCCTTAATAAGTGTCACCTGTCCCCCGATAGAAATAGTGTTAGCTTTCCACTTAGATAAACGGTTCCTAAATGAATTCACCACCAGATCCCAATGAGTAATCCTATTCAAATTTGCCCCACCATAATTCCCAAATATGAAAACGGAAGAGCCCCCGATTTGCACCCCAGCCTTTTGGCCATCATACCTATATCTTCATTCCGCACACCCACACCATATAAAACGGATTTGTGTATATTTATCTTTAACCAAGAATAGAGATAAAATATACACAAAATCCTCTTCATATTAATAAAATTGAAATCTGACCACTCACCCAACATCATAGCATCGTCTGCATACAACAAGTGAGTTAATACCGGACCGTCCCTAGGCAGCCGAACACCATCAAATGATCCAATCGAACTCGCTTTTTTAACTATCTCCGAAAAAGCTTCCATAACCAGAATAAATAAGAACGGGGATAAGGGGTCACCTTGACGAATACCTTTCTGACAAGCATACTCAAATGTGGGTGAACCATTAACCAAAATAGAAGCTTTCGAGATGGATAAAACCCCTCTAATCCATTTACACCATATAGGAGAAAAAACCCATCTGAACAAGAACCGACAAAAGAAACTTCCAGTTCACGTTATCATAGGCCTTATCGAAATCTATTTTAAACAAAAATACATCTCTGCCACCTTTCTTAGCCCACGATAGAACTTCATTAGTAAGTAAAGGGCCATCTAAAATATACCTCCCCGATAAAAACGCAGACTGAGACTCCGAAGCAACCAAATCCATAACAACTTTAATACGATTAGCAAGTACCTTAGAAATGACTTTAGAAATAATACCAATAAGACTAATCGGTCGAAAGTCACTGAGCTCAGTCGGTTCCACCTTCTTCGAAATAAACGTAATAAACGAAGAACCAACTCCGCGAGAAAATTTCCATGTATCATAAAACTTACACAGGATCTCCACAAAATCGCTTTCAAGGAATCTCCAAAATCTCTTTATGAACCGAAAATTAAAACCTGTTAGGCCCAGGCGCTTTATCGTCTCCACACTCCCAAACCGCCGTTTCTTTTATTTCTCCCACCGAGAACTGTTTGCACATATATGCCGCAACATCACTTCGAAGTTTTTTAAAACCGTGGTAAACTAGATTAGGGTGACTCTTTTCCTTGTCAACAAACTTATTCCGGAAGAAACATAATAATTCTCTTTTAACTATTTCCAGTCGTGTTTCCCATACACCATCAACCATCAACCCCGGAATACTATTTGCAACCTGTCTTTTATTGATCACCCCATGGAAATACCGAGTGTTGTCGTCCCCTTCTGACGCCCACTTACATCTTGATTTTTGCAAAATGTCCTTCTGTCTAAATATTTCCATCTCTCGAAGCCTGCGTTTGGTCTCTTGCAAAGCCCACCCCTCCTCCTCTGTAAGATCTCGAGCCTCTATAATCTCCTCCAAATGAACCAATTCTTGATCCAATATTTTCTTCTCCTCAGACTCTTTACCCAAACATTCATCCTTCCATTTAGTAACTCCAAGACGCAACAACCTAAATTTTTCCATCAAATTTGCGTCCGGAGCACCCACACAAACCGCATCATTCAAAATACCGGAAACCACCCTTCGAAATCTTTCCGGTCCATCCAAGAATTAAAGAATCGGAAAGGTTTGGGTCCATAATTTCTGGATACTATCTTCAAAATCAAAGGTCAATGATCGGATTTATCCCGACATAAAGCTCTATACTCCGCTGTAGGCCATTCCATAAAAAAATGCCAATTAACAAAAATGCGATCAATACGACTTAACTTGTTACCTGCCGCAAACGTAAACTTCCTCCCTCTCAAAGCGAACTCATGTAAATCATAATTATTGATAAAATCATTAAAATCGTGAGCCGCATCCGCATTAAACTTGGAATTCCTTCTTTCCGAACAATCTATCACCGAGTTGAAATCGCCCGCGACCACCCAAAACCCATCCGCCGGTTCTCTATCTCCCTCCACTAAAGACGTTTAGCGACTGACTTCTGAGGCGCATATACGTTCAGAATTTGAGTAATCACCCCACTACCTTTTATCGAGCCAATAACCAACAAATAATGGTCCGACTTATTGACATCCAAAACGGAAAATAAACCTGGATCCCACATAGTAATCAAACCTCCTAACCGACCACTAGCTTCAACCACTTCGGCCCAAAATTTACCACTACCCCATAACTCTCCAAGATCGAAAACCGCGGTATCGCGACACACTGCGTTTCTTGCAAAAGAACACAGTTCGCCTCTTGTTGTACCCGTAGATCCCGTACCCATTTCGCTTTTCCTTGAACCCCCTTCCCCGAATATTGAGTGACAATACATTCATGGTGCCACTCTTTGAAATCCTTCATTCCTAATACTGTCACGAACCTGCGGCAAAAAATCACCCAAGTTTTTGGCTCCCAACACCCTGCCTAACTCGACTGTATCTTTCGCCTCTTTATCAACACTCAACTGAACTTGTAATTGGCCCCTAACATGCTCTGGAATGCTTTCCTCAACCTCTTCAAAACCAACTTCACTTTGCACACTAGAAGATACCGAGTTGCCACATTGTTTGTTCAAATCCGGAGTGCAATAGCCGACCGAAATACTAGGCTCCTCTTGACTCGTCTCACCCCACTCGAACTATTGTTGAAAATACCAATAATCTTATCGAGACCAAATAAATCTGAATCCTCCCTAGCCCTTTTCTTCAGACGTTCTTGAGAGCCGGGAGAAACCACCCTATTCTTAAAAAGCGTTTTCTTCTTGTACTTCTTGCGAGTCATTAAAGTCCCCCTTTTATCATTACCTCCATCATGAACTTTATCCAAATTATCTTCCACCCCCACTGCCCCATTCAAGTTGTCAACCCCCACAGTATCATTAACATCCACCTAAATATTTAAACCATCTCTATGCTCTCCCACTCCAATCTCACCCATTTCTAACTCAATCCACCCTCACCTTGCTGTTGAATACAATCCACCTTCAAATAACTATCCTCTTCATCCGAACATGAATCAATATCTTCTATGCAATCAGGAACCCACTCTCCCACATCCTCCTCTACCCACACTTTGGCTAAAACACCCCTCCAAGACAAAGCAAATCGGTCATCGACTCTAGTATCCCTACTACAAAGGACCCCAACATACACGTACGAAAAATCTTTGTCAATATTCGACATACAAGATGGTTGAATCATCTCTCCATATCTACTGCCCACGGCCTCAAATACTTGATCTACTGCCAGGTTAACGAGAACACCATTTATTTTCAACCAAGCTATTCTCTCATAAGGAACCCATTGGCCTATCCATCTCTCCACCCTCTCGAACCACTAACACCATACCTCCTTCTTACCCAAGAACCCCGTACACGCCTCCTCATTCTTAAAGACCAACACCACATTAAAACCTCTAGCATACTTGATACCCACACTATTATAATTCGCCTTCCTCAACAAAGTGTTCAAAGAAGTTAACACCTTGAACTCTTTTACCCTTCCACAAGCAGCCACGCCATACCAATCACTAAAACCTTCTACATTATCGTCAATTTTCAAAACCTTCTCCTGACCCTCATCCGATCTCCGATTCAAAAACATGTCTCGAAAGGACCGACTCCCTTCTCCCCCATACGAGGATGCTCCCCCCACATTAGGGTTTGCATGGACTTCACGTAAAGATTCCGTAACAGGAGAAGAAACATGAACCCCTTCCTTACCCTTACCCTTACCCTTGTTCTAGCACTAACCCCATCTACTTTCTCCTCATCGACAAATCTCGCTAAAGCAACGAATAACTTATACGATCCCATCCATATATCACACATGTCTCCTTCCAATCTTTTAACATCTCGAACCTTACGAAACGATAAAAACCCAAACTTATTACCCAACCTATCCAACTTCCGAGCAATATAAGACCCCACGTAATCACCGAAGTGTTATCCACCGAAGTGCACTTAGGAGGGAGCTTCGAAACAAAAATTTTTGTTATTACCTCGTTACTAGCATGCCTCTGATCTCTGTTATCATTACCCTTCCGTGAGGGAATACTGTACCACTCATCCACCATGTGACGGCTGGAACCCTTCATCAAAACCCTATTCGCCAAAATCGCCCGGAAATCACGGAGAGAAAAGGTTCTCCCTAATATCTATTCACAAAAAAGTAGGTAGCTTTATGTATAAGATATCCTACTTGCGGTTCGTTGTGGATATCTACGATTCTCAACCCTACACAAAACCATATTCGATTGGTTTGAATCCTTTTCTTGCATTGTCATGTTTGCTGTTTTGTATTGTAACCACATGGACGGTTTTACATATCTTTACAAAATTATTTTCTATTATTCTTTTGTAATGCATTTTTTTTTTTGTAAAAGTATCAAACTGTCTAAAAGTCCAATAGCATTGGCTTTATGTTACACATGACTTTCTAAAAAGGTAATAAATGATGATGAAAAATATGTACTTAATTATTGATTTTGAATCACATAAATTAGTGAAAAGGTTATATATAACATAAAAAAATACACATGCAAAATAAAGTCATATAGATTTGAAGTGAAAGTTTTTAAATATTAATTTAAATTAATTAAATTTAATAGTAAATTACAACTTTGGTTGAAGGGATATGGTACCAAATCCTGATGCAGACGAGGATAGCCCTATACCTTAAAACAACTCAAACCATCAAGCATGCGCAGTCTATTCCACGGAATAATATGCGCAAGCTACTTATAGCGTAGACACACGTTACTGGCCATGCAGTAGATGTGCAACAACTCTCAATGCAGAAGACGTTATCAACAACATATTCAATGCATGTGGCTAAAACGCGCAAAGAAACAGGCAACATCGTATGCAAGTACGAGGATGTACGGAAGATCCTGGTCCAGAAGACGCGTGGCAGGGTGGTCCAACTATCCTGATAATGACGTGACAGCTTCCATGCTGCACATGCTGAAGCCATGCCTGTACAATACCGTCAGAAATACTGAACACGGCACGTTGCCCTGCAATTGGCCAGACGTCACGTCAGACGCCCCCATCAGGTCAACCATGCCGCCCGTCAGAAAAGGAAGACACCTGCAGCCATTCCCGTTGCGCGACGTGGCGCCTTGGCAGAGCGGTATTCTCTTTCTCTCACATCAGCATTTATTATCTCATGCTTTTGCACTAATTATTTGGGCCTAAGGGAGGTAAGCCTTTAACCCGAGTCCAAGCCCATCGTCGTGATTAAGGGTTAGTGATGTTTGGCCCATGCATGTCCTGTATAAAGGAGGTCACCCCTCCCTTATATGGAAATGTTATGTTTCACTTCGAAAGTCAACACCATTTTTGTGTCTGTACGTTGAAGTCACTCTTGACTACCTAGCAGTCGTCTCCCTTCGTACGACCCTTTCATTTTTCTTCTTGTAGGTCCACGAGTGTGAGCAAAGGATTGTTTCCGCAGCAACATGAGTTTACAACCATAATCGCCTACTGTCAAGATAATTATCACTCGTTGTTTCTTCATTGGTTCTTGTGGCTTGCACAAAATCTTGGATTCAGTTCTTAAAGGGTTTTTCTAGATGGATTTAGCCCGATGGTCGTCAATTTATTGCAATGCTGGTTCACATGACTAATGTGTAATTTTTATTTTTATTTAAAAAAATTTGACATAAAATTACTCTTTTATCCCCAGTTTTGTAAAAATTAAAATTAAAATTAAAATAGAATATACATAACTAATTATTGAGGCATTATGGGTGAGCTGTGCTTGGAAGATTTTCAGCTTTATTAGCTTTAATGGGTGAGATTGAGAAGACACAAAAAGGCATTGGTCAAAACACAAGAGACCCTTTGTTCAAACACATCCACAAGACGATACAATAGTACCTAAAGGTACTAGTAAAAAAACAAACAACTACAATCTTGATTAATGACTCAAATTAATAATGTTTGATAAGTGAATAAATGATTATAGGGGATACTAATTAACGCAGAACATAAAAAAAAAAAAAAAAAAAACTACAAACTAATCATATATGTCCGCATTTATAACATGGATATTACTTCAATATTGTATATATACTTTACGAGCATCAAAAGTGACAACTAAGATGATAATATACCATCAAAAATTTATTTAGTAATATAGAGCTATAAATCGCGAGACATTTCTTTACTTCGGCTTTACTAATCCTTCTTAAGTTCAACCAACCAAATTGTTCGAAACAGGGTTTGGTCCGCTTGGAACTTCATGAGCATCAGCTTCAAACTCTGCCCGCGTTCTTGAATGCACGGATGATGTCAAATTCGGATCATGGGTAGTTTTGTGAAGATCAAGATCCATTGAAGCAGAAGATGTTAAGGTTCTTGAGAGGGATTGAGGTGCCATGGAAGCCATGATGAAGAAAATGGCAATCCATAGATAGAAGAGTGTTGGTGAGGAAATGTTGAACTTAGCCATTAGACAATAGCAAAAATTTGAAACAGAAAATGTGGATGAAAAAGAGGTTCTCAATATTTGTTGAGATACAAATAACAAAGGTATTTATAAGATGGAAAACAGTAGGAGTTTTGACTTTTTTTCACCATTCAAATTTATTTTTTCTAGTACATTAAATTGCTTATGTTATCAAATAATAATAAAATGCAATATGGTTGGTATGAACAAGCAGATTTGGATAGTTAACAAGTCTAAGCCATGTTATTTTTGTTATGAATGCATTTATTGGTAAAAAAAATTAGTATTTTGTGAGATGTCAACCATGTTGTTTGTTATAAATGCATTTGTTGATAAAAAAAAAAAAATAGTATTTTGTGTTTAATAAAAATGCCACTAGAATATATAATAATTTATTTTTTGTAAGATGATCATATATGTTACAGAATTTAAAGTTTAAAACAATAACAATAATCATTGCAGTAATGGAGAGTTTGTACTTTGTACCTTGTTATCGGAAAAACATAAATGTTTTTTAAGACAACAATACAATAAAGTTTTTTTATATATTGAATGTGTATATATATTGATAATTAGTGTCAGTGGCGGATTCAGAGGGGGTTATGGAGGTTCCTAGGAACCCCCTTGATTTGAAAAATTTTGAAAATTTTTAGCAGAAATAGTTGAAAAATTAGTGAAAATTTGTGAAAATAAGTGAAAATCTACGAAAGGAACCCCTGGAAATCATTCCTAGATTCGTCACTAATTAGTCTATTGGAAAAGCTTTGTTAAATTGACCAAAAAAAAAAAAAAAAATAGAAAACCATTAACACTTGAAATAAACTAACTTTATAAATCTAGTTTGTTGGTTGTTGATGTTCGTCATTTTTATATGTCAAACATACAGATGAATTTTCAACCTCCTCATACTGATCACGTGTTGTTGACCCACTCGTTCGCCAAACACAATTGTCCTTGAGGGTGTGTAAGATGCAAGATGTACTGTGACTGTACATGGCCTCCAAGTTTATAACATACATACGGTAACATCCTTATAATATATATCTATAATCTATAATCTATAATACATTATAAAGGAGGAGTGATGTACAAGATAGTAATTTCATTCCTATACAACTTAACAAGCAACATGTACAACATATTTAAGCAATAAATTTAAGGGTATTATAGGTATAGTTGTGACAATTAAGACACTTAGGAGGGTAATATAGACATTTCACCCACCTCCTCCTTTGCAATATGAAAACAAATTTCCATTACTGCCCTTAATTTCCCTCCTACCCCTAGAATGCTGGTTTAGTCTTCAAAGCTACATACCGGTTATTTAGACGAAAGGGTTTGAAATCAATGCTATGGAAGATGTAAAGTCGGGAAATTTATTATAGGACCTAGAAAAGTTTATCTCTAATCTCCCTCTTTTCATCTCAAAGCTTGCAAATCCGCCTCTCCGTTTCCGGTCCCCGCCTTATCAGGTACCAATTTCCACTTTTTTCTTCTTTATTTCATTTCAGAAGTGGGGTTTTTCAAATTAGGGTTTCTATCGTTGGTCGAAATCCAGAAAACCGTCCGTTTGAAAATTTGATTGAATTCAATTGAATCGTCCCCTTATTTCTAGGTGGTTCATTGTTCCATTGCGTTGATGTCAAAGTTTTGAAGGTATTAATCGCCCTTTCTCCGTCTTATGTCGCCGGTCAAGGTATGAACACCATCGTCATTTCCTTTTTCTTGCAATCTTGCTTCATTGATTTAGAAGAATTGGATGTTTGGCCTTTGGATTATGTTTTCAGTTTTGGTTTCATGAATGTTATCTTAGATGAAGAAGGGTGCCTCTTAAGAAGTTTTATGTCTCCTTATCAAGCTCTATTAATGAAAATTATAAAGTGAATAAGTGACTAGAGGATTACGGGTATTTGTATGTGTTCTTATATGATAAGATAGATTTTTTTTTTTATAAATTACCGGTAAAAAGTTCCCAATTTGCTATATATATGTTCTAATATTATGAGCTGTGATTAGTTATTAATTGTGTTCCTTTTATTCAGAACATACATTCATTTTCTAAGTGATTGTTGTGATCGTGGTCATTGATATGTCCATTGTTTGTTGAAGAGAATATGGTTTTTGAAGAGCTGTGATTAGTTATTAATTATTCGTGTGATGCCTTATACTTCAGCAAGTAGCATTCAGTTGCTGATAGATATTGGAATTACTGATCATAGCTCTTTAGATGACCTCAAATTGGATATGGGATGTGAAGAGGTAAGTTGGTCACTCATATTTAATACCTGTATTCAGTTATTTTATAGGCATTACAAGAACTTATCAATTATCATTTAGTGACACTGATAATTGTCACATAAAGATAAAGATTTGACCAAACTTGACCATATTTTGTTTCTACTTGGTACTAAATGACATTAATTCTAAATTCAAATAATTAGTTTTTTTTTTTTTTTCTTTAGATTCTTCATCTTTTAAAGGTGGCACTATCACTTGATTCTGTGTTCACTTATTTAGTTTTTGATAGGACTATATCGATCCAATCTATTTGGTTTCATCATGTTACTATGTTTTTTTTTACATTTTATATATGGTAATTCTTCACTGTATGTTAGTGTTATTTTATTTTATTTGTTATATTCTTTTCAGGGAGAGATGTGTTGGCACGGATTGGTCATCAGTCACCCACCTAAAACTAAGGTAACACATTTTATTTGCTGTGGTTGAAGTCTTATTATTTCAACTTCACAATCATTACATCTCCATTCACATGTAAAGTAAGCTTAACGTTTTTATAACCACAAAAAAACTAGCAAGAATCCGGATACAACACAACAAGAATCACGAGAAAACAACAACAAAGGAGAGAAAGAAACACCAAATAAAAGCACCACCAAGCAAACAAAACCGCGAATTCCACCGATCTTCACACGCTTAGCTTTAATGCCCATTTTTTGCTTTTGAAGAGGATATGCAGCGAATTTTCTTCTTTTGTCTATGCGTTTCTTGACATTCCCGACTTTGCTTGAAAACGCTCGATGTGTTGGGAAACTCGGAATGCTTAGAGTTGCCTATCACATTATTCTCATTAGAACACGCAAGCGAATCAGAGATCATACCAGGAATAAGGTTCACCGGCTTTGATGTAAGTAATTCTTGAGTGACTGGATCACTTTGAGGAAGATTAGGCTGAAACTTGCAAGAGGCTATGTGTTTGTTTTGTGGCTGTGATTACTAGATGGCTTTGCATTTAGGAGCTAACCTGTAAGCTTGAAGCCTTAAGAGGGTGTTTCTCTATGTTTATATGTTCATATATCATTGAGTTTGAAAATTTACAAGGCTTTACGGGTTCTGGCGGTGTGGATGAGAGTTTCCCTGCATACATTTGTATCTCTTTCTCTTGGGTTCTTTGTCTATCTTTGTTGAGAGTTTTAGCACATTTACCATACTTTAGTAGCATTATAATTGTTTGTTCAGTCTTCTACCAATTACAGTTATCTTATTATGATATTCTTTTGTGAACTCTCTTTCTCGCGCTTCACAAGTTTTCAACAACTCATTGATAATGATTGCCTTTTTGTAGCTCATTCTTTCATTGTCTTTAGTAAACTGATGTTTCTGTTGTTTTAATTTGAGGTATGTTATTTACACAAAATTAATAAGACTACTTCTACGAGCCGTAGAGGCCTCTACGGCTCGTAGAAGTCTGAAAAAATTGGCTCTATGACCCGTAGAGCTCTCTACGACCCGTATAGGGTTGTCTGAATAAAATTGCTACTTGTGCAAATATCCGGAGCCTTTAATTTTTCTTTCCAATTTCCTATTTTTTAGTAAGAACCTATTGGATTTGCCACACATTCTTATTGTTAAGTTGATTACTAAAATAATTGTTACACAGCTAATGTATACAACTGATTTCAATACTTGATTTTTTGTTTCTGACAGGTCAAGAAGGAGCATTTCTAGGTGCAAGAGTTGTGTTCTCATAAGGTAAACCAATTGGTTTATATATCTTTATATAATGGAATTTTAATTAAAACTTAATAGGATACTTTTGTACTCCAATGAGCTTAAAAATGTAACTTCTAATGTTAACTTTGAGGAAACTTAGAATGGTTATTAGTTATTAAGCCTTAATCTTGCTTTGCTCATGTTAGGAATGCAATTAAACTCTCAAATCGAATCAAATGAGGCCACCATTCATGAGCTTTTACAAGATTTGCATGGTTGTGATCAAAATAAGTGACAGGCAAGTAGAAAGTGCAATTGAAGATTATGGAGTTGAAAAAGAAGTTACAAAATACCCGAATTGTGATTTTTAAATTCTTGCGTAGGGTTACAACTCCCTGCTAACTCTCTGCTCAATGTTCCTTAGAAACACATATCCACGATCCTTACCTACTTATGCCTCATCTAAGTGTAGCTTCCGCGAGGTTGCTTAGGTTATGATACGAAAATTAAAGTTGCTATCTATCCACCCTCGTGTTGTCGTTTCCTGATGGTAGTTGGTATTAATCTAAATAACTATGTAATTTTTATCATGTAGAAAATTTATATACATATGTATGTATGTTCCCGCTGCGAAGCGCGGGTTAATTTACTAGTTTTCTATAACTAAGGAGTGGGTTCATAAACATAACGAAGGTGAAAGTAGAGTAAGTTCTTGCATATGAAGTTCGTAGTCAAGGGAGAGAAAACTAAACAAGAATTCATTATTTCTAAAAGTGTGAGCTTCCTTTCTCACCACAAATTACATTCCATTGTTCTTGAGTTTCTAAACTAGAGCTTCAATGAGGGTGTTTTAAAGAGTAATCTTGGATTAGTAGGAAAGTTGAAAGGGGTCAAAGTATCAAATTTAATTAATTAGTATTTAATTGATTATTATCTAGTTTGGTTAATTAGTAGAGATAATGATGTATGGGTAACATATGATTATGACTGAAAGTCATGGGTTCAATTCTTGAGAGCGTCGGGTTTTACCGATTATTCCATTGTCGTGCCTTTGAGCAAGCGGATGGTCGGGTTTTCCCCGGAACTGGTGGCTGGTTGGCCAAGGGCTCCGTCCGTCTGGGTAAAGGCCGGCTAGGGATCCTTTGACCATTGTGAGCCGCATACGGAGTACCCGGCTTCTACTTAAGTTGTACGTTAAAAAAAAGTATAATTAGATTATGATTTTAGTAATATCTGAGTATGATTAGTATGACTCGCTTAGTATAAATAAGGGTCTAGGTTAATGTTTTTATTTATCTCTTGTTCGTAAGTTTGTTTGTTTAAATAGAAAGTGTTGGATATTTTAGTGTAATTGGATTGACTGTTTGATCAATATGTTCATAATAATACATCATATAGGTATGGTGGTGCGGAGTGCACGCCTATTTGAATTTATTATGAACTTAGGGGCGGAGCCCCTAAGGAACGGGGGTCCGGGGGCAGCGCCCCCGGGAGCAGGGTCCAAGGGGCGGCAGCCCCTGGCGGGGTCCAAGGGGCAGAGCCCCTGGCTGGGGTCGAGCTGCTACGGTAAAAATGTCTCAGAAATTTAATTTTCGGAAATAGAGGGACTAATTTTGGCAAAGTTGAAACCATTGGAAAACTGCCTAAAAGGCAGTTTCTGGCCCCAAAATTTCATTACGAATTCTTCTCCTTGATCAATCTCTCTGGTTCTCATAATCTCAGATACAACATACAGAAAATTCTCGATCTCTGATTGTATCCGGTTGAATATTCGATAGAACCGTCGAATTGATTCAATCTGAAAGCGATCACGTGCCTTCAGAGATTTCTGTTATCCGTTATTGTTCGTTTATTACGGTTATTCCCCAACAGAAAGTGTTGTGGGTTTATCCCCATAATTATCGCGTGTTTGTATTTAATCTAATTGTGTGGGCCAACAGTTTTTTTTTTCAAGTTAGTGAAAATGCATATTGTCACATCTTGTTAAACAATAATGCTAATTGGTATAAATGGGACGTCAAAGTTGTGAAATTATACTATGTATTAGTACTAGAAACTTAAGTTGAACAGTATTCAACTAGTTTATTTTTTGTTAACTATAGTTGGGTTTATTATGTCTCGACGTTTCTTCTAGCTTCCTCATTTGTGAACGTGTGTTCCATACACAACAGTACTTTATAACATTGGTGTGCATCTTTAATTACAAATGGATCAATATAGAAATTCCATTCTATATCCATGTTACTGAAAGGTAAACAAAAAAACAAATAGAAAAAAACATTAGTAGATTCAGACGATGAAGTTGTGGTTCTGGATGAACCGGTTATTTAATTTGTTTAATTATTATTTTATCCAAATTATTTTGTGTAAAAAATAAGATTTAAATAAATGTGTAATGATTTAAAATGGTTGAGGTGTATTGAAAACTAATAAAACCAAAACACAATATGGTAAAAATTAAAGTGAGTGAAAATAGTATGATAAGGTGGCAGCTAGTCATTTTATGATTATGTGAAACCATGGCGCATAGCATTATAGCAATCATAAAATATCTTTTTTTAATCCCTGTATTTTCTTAAATTGATAGTTCGTTCAAATCGCTGTTGTCTGAAAATAACTTTTGTTAGAAACTATTTTTTCCACTAACAAAAGATAACTGAATTTATTCCATGTACATAAATATGGCAAAAAAATGTACGATTTCTTTGATAATATACAATTCCAAATAATACAAAAACAAATTATTTATTTAAGAGAAAATTAAATGTTTACTCTTCTTTATAATATAATTAAGTTGAAGTTTCTTATTTTCTAATAACGGTTAGATCAAATACACATTGAAAGAAAAATAAGAAGTCGTAGAAAAGATATCAAATGGACTGTTAGAAATGCGAGTCAAAATCAAGGTTAAAGTTAAAGTCAAAGTCCAAACATCTGATGCAAAGATCTGCTGAAAGTTCAGGGGTGTGTTCTGCCAAGATCCAAAGTTATATTCAGTGTTATAATATAGTTTAGACTGTTTGTAATAAAAGGTCCAAAGTATAAGGGTTGTTTTGTCATTTTAGAAGTCAGGATGTTATGAGTTCGTTAATCTGATTAGGGCTATAAATCAGGTTAGGGTTCATCATTTAGGGTAATCTTTTGTAGTCAATTTCCTTTCAATTCTTTTTGTATGATCATTCTATCAATAATAAACTAGTTAATCGTTGGTTAATTGAATTCGATTGTTATTGTTTCTGGTGTTTTTACAACAATTGGTATCAGAGCCTGGTGGTGCTCGATTCAGAACAATCAAGTCGAATCAATGGTGAAAACAACGAAGTTCGAGTTGGGAAAGATTGATTGAAAGAACGACTGTCCTGAATTGAAGAAAGAAGGGAAGAACAAAATATTCAGAATCACAGTCAACAAGAAGGACAATCAGAAGGTTATGGTTTTGATGTTCTTGTGGTAACTTGTGATGGATTTTGTTATGAAAGATGGGGGATGGATTCAGGATATTTCAAGAAACTGAAATATGAAAATCTTGGTGTTGTCAAGATTGGTGACGGCAATACATGTGTGATTTAGGAGATTAGAGTTGTCATATTTATGATGAACAATGGCAAGATTGTTAATGTTCATCATGTGAAGCTTGTTTCTGATCTGAATAGAAGTTTATTGTCATTGGATTGTTTTGAAAGAAAGGGTTACCATGTGATGTTAAAAGATGGTAAAGCATTGATTATTAAAGAATCAATGGAGGTGATAACAGGAACTAGACAAGAGAGTAATGTTTATGTTTCTGATGGTCATGTTGTGCCTGATATACGTTAAATTACACATATAAAAGTCCCCGGTTAACTCCCATTTTCATATGTTTTTGACCTTATACACGAGGAATTGGTACTTATTTGGGTATCTTTACGATTTCAGGTCTTAAACGATATCCCGGAAGCAAACCCGAAGAAAACGAGGAGTTCGGCCCTTTATCAGGAGAACATACTGCTGCAACTTTTGCGCAGCAGCTGTTCGGGATCGCTTTTACCCCTTCTAAAACCCAAAATCCGACTTCGACTTTCAAATAAGAATTGTTCTACGCTCCGAGAGCTTTCCAGGCATATAAAGAACACCTCCTAACGATTTTTCTACGATTTTATATGTAATTTTAAAGATCGTGTTGTCGGGCTGTTCCATGTGAGCGGCCGCTCGCTCCTCCAGATCTTTTTGGCAACCTTCTGGAACCTCTAAGTCATGCACGGACCACTTGCTCACCTTTTTGTAAAGTGAGTGGCCGCTCACAGGCACCGAGCGGCCGCTCACAGGCCCCTGTCTTGTATAAAACACCCATTCAGCCTCTGTTCGAAGTATTGGGTCTTTGGGGGTCGATCTTGGGCGATTCCTGGACCAAAGGAGGTGCTGGAAAGCCGTTTAACAAGCCCGGGAAGCCGTCCGATTCATCCATCATCATCTGATCCTTCACTTTAGCATTCTTATGGTTTGATTCTTTAAACTATTTATGATCCAAATCTGATTTTGTATGCTTATTGTGATGTTTATTTAGTTAATCGTACGCCTACAGGCAAGAACACTAGTATGTAGTTTGTTAAACAATCGTTTGTATAGTTAATCATGTATTGTATAAATTTGGCGTTTTTCATGACTTAATCTTGATGATCATAATGCAACCTTTTTTCATTGTTATTAGATTCGTGATTGTGTTTGAATGACTTTGATGATTGTCGAATATGTTAGGCAGATACATGTTGAAAAACCGTCCGTTTAATCGTCCGGTAGTAGACTAGTTAACTTGTTAATAAGTTTACACCATGAAACTGTAACCGGGTATTGGTTTGGTTAAAGTCAGTCGAATAACGATTAAAAATGCTTACCGGCACGTAAAAGGGTTTTAAAAGCTTAATGGTGCCGTTACTGATCTTCGACACGGTTAATGATCTTTGGTAGTTATTTTGGTAAAAATAGCGATCTTAGTAGATCCGTGTTCAAAGTTGGTAAAATGGAATAGGTTGTGAAATGCTCTACTTTATGCTAGTCTAGATGGTTGTATTGTGTATTCGGTATCGCTTTCCCGGATTAGTGAGGTTAGAAAACTCTTAACAGATGACTAACTTATCTTTAGAAGATTTGCATGAGATCATATCAGATGCTCGCTAATAAACGACTTGAAGTGGTTAACGTGTGTATTCGTGTTAGCTTTCTATATAGTTGTCATGTTAGGATGCCCGAAAGGGACACTAACTGTCGAAAAATGGGAATGTTGATCACACGCCTTTATTTTATATGATGTATAGATAACATGCTAGGGTTAATATATTATAGCTTATATAGTTATATTTTGTATTTGGAGTCTTACATATGTTAGTTAGATATTTTAGAATTAATTTAGATAAACAAAACATCAAACTATCTTTTCCTACTAGTAAATTGAGGACAGAGTTTTAGTACAATTGCTCCGCGCGCGTCCATGGATCGATATCTGGTTCTTATCTGTACATTACTACATATATGACAGGGTACACTTGCCCTATTGTGTGTGTTTTAATATTAAGGTCTAAACCATTTTTATAAATATTAAAGCAGAAATGTGTGTTAAAATCCATTGAAAAATATGTATAGTATCGCACACGTCAGTGCCTCATGAGATAGAGTCCATTGATCACATATTTGGACAAGAGTTGAATGAATTCTGTAAACAAAAGGGTTCTGATGTGTTACAGTGTAACATCGCGAATTTCCCCTAATTGTTTTTTTTTTTGATAAAAAGAATGTATTGTTTTAAACAATATATGTTTTAAATACCTTAAACTAATAATTATTTGTATCTCGACACTTTTGTACGTTTTAAAAATATTTCGAGTCACTTTCGGGCTTATATAATCATATTATGAATTTAGAATAATATAGTTTTAGGGAAATAATTGCCAAAAAAAGATTTGTGTGGACCGGGACTCGAACCCGTGTCCATAGCCAACCAACACACAGTGACAACCAACTGAGCCAACTATCATCTTGTGTAGTATTTCAGAAGAAAATAAACTTAACACATTCCTTAAATTGATTAGTCAAAGTCTTAGTCAAACAGTCAAAGTCTTAGTCAAATAGTCAATTCATCATAAAACCTTACTTTATGGTGTTGACCAATTTTAATGGCTAATTGACTCCAAAACTAGTATAAAAACCCACCTATGACTCATTATACTTTGCACCTCTAAATAGATTGTTTCAATCCGATTAAACTTTCCCTCATACCTTTCTTCTATAGTCTATTACTTCTACAATTGAACCTTTGATTATAAGCTCTTGTAATTGGCGAATTGGAAGCTTGATATTCTTTCTTTTTCGTTTTCTTTTATTTTGACTAGCTACGTTGTTGAGTCTTTGGGATTCGCCTCGCATATATTCACAACACATTATTCTATTTTTTTCACGAGACATAACATTTTGCTAAGGTGAGTTTTACATAGCCCCTTTTCTATTTATCACCGTTTTTGGGGTGAAACATGTTACAACATTCTATATGCAATTCAATCATCAAAGTGTCTATGTGTTTTTCTATGTTGCATTATGTCTTGAACATGACTAGGGTAAGCACAATTCTAGCATAATCATTAACATTGATCAGCCGACGGTATACAATGATAGATCTATTGGACTGACAATCCCACCCGGATACGTGCCTCCTACAAAGGTAGCGTGGGTGTTTGTTATCGCATAACATATTCGAGTGAACCATGAGCGTATGGGATGTACCACATTATAATAGTCACAAGGGTTGATTATGCACTCGATTTACTTCTAGTATGTTTTCACATATGGACTAGACTTGCCATGACACTTGAATTGTACAAGTTTTATTCGATTATCAAAACCTATGTAATTCTCACCAACTTTTGTTGACCCAAAATATTTTCAAACTTAACATGTTTCAGGTTATAGCTTGCTTGAAGATTAGAGTTATTGCTTGAAGATGCGTAGCTAGTATTTTTCATTTTGATGTACAAAATTCTTAGAACAATTGTATGTAATTTATTTAAATCATTTATTGAAATTTATTATTTACCATGAGCTACTGAACAATCATCAATACGTGACATCCCGATGTTTCCGCCATCGGTTGGGGTGTTACATACAGAGGATTAACTTGGAGTGTTTTGAGAATTGTGTGATGGGAATGTGTCACAGGATGAATGACTCTAAGGGTGTGCAGTCAACAAAGGTTTTAGGTTTTGTTCGTGGTGATTTGTGTGGACAGTCAATGTGTTTGGCTCTAGGTGGAGGTATTAATTTGATGTCCAGTGTGGATGTTCTTCCAAAATTGGCGAGGATACATGTTTTGGAGTTGAAACATGAGGTAGGTACAAAGGTTGAAAAATGGAAGGTGTTTGGCTTTGAGGTGAATGGTTATTCAAGTCAAGTGGAGTTGAGTTCAAGAACAGGTGGTTATTGTATGTTCTTGGGATATCTTGATGGTGAAAAAATGGTCAAGGTATGGGGACTAGGTGTGGAGAAGCCAAGGGAACACAGTAGCAGGTGTATGCTATGTTTAAAGAATGTTTGGACTGAGGTGGAGCCTATACAAGTAGGGGTGAAGACTGTTCAGATTCAGGTGGAGTCTGGGGATGTTACAGGGAAAGATTCGCAGGAGGGCAGTACTTGTTTTAGTGAAAAACAGTGTTATGTTGAAAGAGACAGGTCAATGAAGGCTGCAGTTAAGTTTTTGACTTGTGATGAGTTTTTGGCCAAATAGTTGAATATAATGAGTATGGAAATGTATTAATTATGAGTAAGTGATGCTTAGGTAAGGATTGGTAAGCCTGGAAATCAGGTAGTGGTGATTAATAACAAAACTGGTACCAGGGGTATTTTGGTCAAAAGTTTTGTTGTGTTTGACTGTACGGAAGCTGTGTACAAGGACTGGTTCAAAACAAGCTGTGTTTCTCAGGTTTGTGAAGATGTTATGAGTTGGAAGAACAAGTTACAACAGGCGGTAACATTATGTTTTGCAGAATCAGAACAGTTTGGTTTGACAGAAATGTTGCAAAAGGGTAAAGCTGTCCAGAATGAGGTTGAATTGTATTCAGCAGGTTTTATGGTCAGGTTTGTGAAAGAAACAATGGATGATCATTGTTTGGAGGATGTTGTAAGATGGGAATGTAGGTTACAACATGGGTCATCTTTGTATTGTGCAGGATCAGGACAAAGTGTTTTGACAAAAGGTATGAAATGGGTCAAAATTATCCTAGGTGAGACTGAACTAAATGCAGCCGATTGGTTAATCAAATCAGTGGAAAAAGTGATGTTTGATTCTTGTTTGGGTGGTTAGAAAGCTGGATAGATCTTGATTGATTGAATCAAGGTGGAGATTGTTGGAAATGTGAGTCAAAAGTCAAAGTCCAAACATTTGATGCAAAGATCTGCTGAAAGTTTAGGGGTGTGTTCTGCCAAGATCCAAAGCTATATTCAGTGTTATAATATAGTTTAGACTGTTTGTAATAAAAGGTCCATAGTACAAGGGCTGTTTGTGTCATTTTAGAAGTCAGGTTGTTATGAGTTTGTTAATCTGATTAGGGCTATAAATCAGGTTAGGGTTCATCATTTAGGGTAATCTTTTGTAGTCAATTTCCTTTCAATTCCTTTTGTATGATCGTTTTATCAATAATAAACTAGTTAATTGTTGGTTAATTGAATTCGATTGTTATTGTTTCTGGTGTTTTTAGAACAGGGACTCTGATTAAACTTATTCAAACGACATTGAAACTGTCTAATCGAACTCTACGATCTTAGTTTTTAGGTTTTTGCTTTTTGGATTTATAACGTGTAGTTTTTAGAATTTTCGTTATTTCATTGTGTCTTTGTCTTATTTTCATCATTGTGTCACTTTTGCGATTTGTTGTGCCTTTTTTCTTCAGCATTGTGTTATATTTTTTTGGGCATTGTGTCATATTTGGTGTTTTATTGTGTTTTTTTTGTATCCTTCCCATCCTTCTCATTTTTATTATACGGTGTAGGATAACTTGAGCCAATTCTAACAAAATCAAATCTTGGATATTCAGTTATCTTTCTTAATAATCTTTCCAACCAAAATTAAAGATCATAATTTAGCTATATTAAAAAAATTAATAACAAACACTTATAAAGGTTCCAATATCACATTCAAGAATTAGAATTTGTTTAACGAGACCTACGCTATTTTCCAGAATGCTCGAAAATGCTCGTGTTTAATTTGTTGGCTGTTAAAAAAAATTACAATACGATAATTACTACATTTAATTTCTTATCTTTTATTATATATCTATTTCTTACCATTTTAGTACCTTTAATCCCCGTTACACTGTCTCATTGTGGCTCGCGGTGAGCATCGGCGTGATTTTCAAGTAACCCGGTCACGTGGGGTTGTTGTGGCTGGGGTTGAGCACCGGCGCGATCATAACTTGCAAATCCAACACAAATAGATTTTTTGCGTCGTGAACCTACTCATGTTGGCTCGCGTGGGGCTGTCTCGCCAGGGTTCGCGTGAGGCTTTTGTGGCTAAGGGTGAGCACCGATCCTGAAATCTTGCTTGCGCGGGGCTCTTCGTGTGTCCACAACAGACAACCTTATAAAAAAAACCCTTTACCTTAAACCTAACAACAGATAAAAAATTTCATCACAATTTTTTATTAACTTTTTGATCTTGAAGGAAAAATGGTTCAAAGAATGATCCGATTAGGTTTAGTTTTGATCGTCATGGTTTATGTTGTCCAAACAACTAGGGGTGTAATCGAGTCGAGCCGAGCCAGGCTAAGCTCGAGCTTGAAGGAAAAATGGTTCAAAGAATGATCCGATTAGGTTTAGTTTTGATCGTCATGGTTTATGTTGTCCAAACAACTAGGGGTGTAATCGAGCCGAGCCGAGCCAGGCTAAGCTCGAGCTCGAGCTCGAACTTAAACGAGCCAGCTCGGCTTGTTTTTTTGGTCGAGCTGAAAAGCCGAGCTCGAGCTCGGCTCGTAAATGTTCGAGCCGAGCCCGAGCTGGTTCGAGCCAGCTCGTTATTTTTTTTAAAAATATTTATAAAATAAAAAACAAATATAATACAAATAAAATTACACATATACATGTATTTTTTTATTTTTCTAATATTTTAATAAATGAAAGACATACTAAAAGTATTATTTGTATAATTTGTATTTTTGTTCTATTATTTTTCATTTTTTATTGATTAATTCAAAGTATTATTAAGTATATAAAAGATGTTTATCGAGCTACGAACCGAGCCATCGAGCCGAGCCACCGAGCTGAGCCACCGAGTCGAGCCACAAGCCAAGACCCCTAGCTCGAGCTCGGCTCAGCTCGGCTTGATAACAAACTGAGCTTTTTCGAGTCGAGCTTTTTTCAAGCATTTTTCGAGCGAGTTGCGAGCCACGAGCATTTTGTACACCCCTACAAACAACACGTAAACGCAGAAGTGGACTGTGGTGATGTAATCGTATAGTTGATCAGTTGCGCGGTGTTCTTGTTTGGATACTCACAGCCTAGCCTGCATTATTGTGCTAGTTTAGATGATAAGAAAGTATGTTAATAAACTTCAAGTAATTTGTATATGATGAAGTTAAATTGATGTTATAAGGGTAGATTTGATTGAATTATAGAATAATTAAAATGCATTTAGAGTGGTGTCTAGAGAAGTATTGATGACTTTACGTAATCTAATAAGTGTTTAAGAGTACTTTGAAAAATTAAATGATTAAGCAAGTAATCTTTACATGAAAACTTAAATCACAAATTCGTAATGAATTTGTTTTACCAAGAGATAAATTTGGTTATAAAAGTTACATTATCTCATATATTACTTTATAGTAAACTAGCTGATTATTCCGGAAGGGTCCCGGGGTTGAAAAATCTAATTTTACGTAATAACCTATTGCAAATGGCTCAAGTTAACTAACCACAAAATCTCTCAATCATTACATGTTCATAGTATTCTAATCAGTAATAACTCATATTCCCTAATCTAAAACCTAATCAGTAATCATCTAAAGAATCACTTATGTAAGCTGCAATTATTCAAAAACTCATCACATCTCTCTAATTTTCTCACATTCTAATGGCTCTTATAATTCCTAACCTAATCAACTAAACAAACACTTAAGCTGAAAGTTGTAACCATTGCATCCCATTATGCCACGTGGCATAATCAAGAGATGGTTGAGGCCACCATTGAACGCCACGTCAGCAACTATCAATTCTTCCCGGGAGTGTCCCGGGGTTGAAAAATATAACTATTCTAATAATACTAATACTAATAGTAATAATTATTACTCTTGTAATTAAATAAATAAAAAAATAACCTTGCTATAAGCTGACACCATGTGTTGCAGTGTTGCGCGATTCTTTCTTCTAGCTTCTCTTGATGAAGTATACCTAGTAAAATTCCAATGATAACATGGCGATTGGGCTGATTTTCAACATTGTAGATAAGAACCTGGTTTAAAAGAAAAAACATGATTAATGAATAACATGAACACTTTGTGTGTTTTTTTCCTGTATGAACGAAACCCCACAAAAAATAGTCGATTTTTTCTCCGTTTTTTATATAGCACTATGGTACTCGTTGGAAAGATAATAAAACGCTCGTTAATTTGGTGTAATTTTTTTTCTTTAAAAAATCCCGTATATAAAAGATATAAACGTTTAAAAATTATGGGAGGAAATATGAGAGAGAAAATTTTAAATTTATTTTTAAATTCTTTTTTACTAAAATAACTCAATTTAATTAAAAAGAGAAATAATTCAAAAACACAAAAAACTCTCCATTATGATACCACGTGACACTCTCAAATAAAGGTTGAGGCCTCCATTGCACGCCACGTCAGCATATACGTATTCTTTTATATATATAGAAAGATAAATTAGGTTGTTACTAAAAAATAATTAGCTCCATATCGGTGGGTAGACAACCCCTCGTGTGATGTTGTGCATGGATATCAGTGTGCATAAAGTCAATGAATTTGACCTTCGTGGTTTGACTATTTATATATTGTACAACTGTATTTTATTTTATGTACGCTAAATATTAACGTTTTTTTTAAAGCAAATTTCATTAACAAACACAAACCGCGAAGACCATCTTCAAGATAAAGATGATCAACCGGCAAAGATTACATCAACGAAAAAATAAATTTACATCAATTTCTCCAATCTATCGAACCCTCCTTATGCCTATTCTTAAACCAAAGGAAACCCAAAGATTTCACATCCGAAAGAATGTGTGCAACGTTTAGCTCCTTATCATTGAAAATCCGGTCATTCTTAGCCTTCCAGAGACGCCAACAAGCAATAATAACAGTGCCATAAATGATCTCCTTCTTCTTTGACGTAAAAGGCAAATTACCTGTCATGTAAATAACATCAGCAAAAGAAAACACGAATAACCGAGGGATATTGCACCATGAAGCAATAGCGTCCCAAATACCACAAGCCACCATACAACCCGTGAACAAATGATCCACCGTCTCATCACAATCACCACATAGGCCACACAATGTATCCCCAACGAAAATATTTCTACGTTGAAGAGCACATTTAGTGGGAATTCTATCCAAATTAGCCCTCCACATGAAAATATTACATTTATTCGGGATCCATTTGCACCACTTGAAAACCATATTATCTTGCTGTGAACGTTGCCTTTAATCCAATTTCGAACATCTCTTATCGAATAACCATCATCATTACCTTGCATCCATGACCATCGATCCGCACCGTTACCAAGCTGAACCGAGTCTAACGCACGATGACGCAGAATCAACTCATCCACTTCAATCGCATTACGAGGATAATTTTTCCAGTTCCAGCAAATCGCATTAGAACCACTTCGGGGATCAAGTCTCTCCGCTATCAAACAACGTTTATTAGACTCCAGGCTAAACAAATTAGGAAACTTATTTTTTAAAGGTTCCGATAAAAGCCATGGATCAATCCGGAATCTGATGCTAGACCCGTCACCCACCACACCACGTATCAGATTTATAAAACCGGACCCGTTCACTTTGAGTTTATAACCAGCATTCACGAGTCTAGACCAAGTGTCTGGAAACCGATTATTACATGGAATAGTCTCCCATCTTCTAGTGGAACCATGAATCGCATCCACAACCTTCCTCCATAAAGCGTTACTTTCTATCCGGTATCTCCATAGCCACTTTAAAAGTAAAGCGTAATTGTTATCTTCTAAATGAGATAAACCCAACCCACCATCTTTTATGCTCCTCGTAACTCTATCCCATGCCACCTAATGTCACTACAACAAAAAGGGCTTTTAAGGACCTTTTGTGTGGGACGCTTGTAAAATGGGGTCCTAAAAAACTATTTAATAGGACGAATGAACTTTTGGGGTCCTTTTATAATATACGCTACTAAACCAGTGTCCTAAAAAGTTATTTAATAGGATGGATGATTCTTTGGGGTCCTATTATCATATAACTTAATAAGACCCTTAAAATGTAGATCCTAATAAAGTAATTTATAAGACATTTAGTTGTGGGTGTCCTATTATGTGGTAATGTAATAGGACACTTGATCACTGGGTGTAACACCCCAACTGATGGCGGAATCATCGAGGTGCCACGTAGTGACGATTGTTCAAAAGCTCATGGTACTAAAATGTAAATATTATTGAATAATCCAAAATTGTCTTACATGGAAATGGAAATTACATTGTCTAAATGAAATGTAAATATTGAAATAACTGAATTGAAATAAAACACTAAATGTCTCTTGCTAAAGCACTAGATCAAACTGCACCTGAAACATGTACAAAAATAGGTTTGGTCAACATATGAAATGTTGGTGAGCATTCCTAGATTTGATATATATAGTAGGTTAAAAAGTTATACAATTCAAGTGCAAGCTACAGTGCAAATATGTAAACCATGTATCAAACAAATGAGCGAAATCAACCCTGTGACTGTAAAATGTACTGTATGAACTGTAGTGTACTCAACCAATAAATGGATGATAACTTAACACTGGCCACGGATTCTCCGATGAAAAAGGGGGAGAATCAATCTAGGCGGGTTGTCAATCCAAATAGCGCTATCCAATGTTAAGGTCGGCTTGTACCATGTTAATGATTTCACTAAGTACAAATGTAATCCACATGTATTGTTTAAGCATAAAGCACGTTGTAAACAATGCACATAGTACTAGAATTGTATTGTAAAAATGTAAATTTGTATTTGAAATTGTAATAGTGTACATGTAACACCCCAAAAATGTATAAATGCAAAAAGGGGTAGGAATACTCACTGTTTACGTAATAGCTTGTAATGGAACTGGACAACAAAATATGCGTTGGAAATATTCCAAAGAATCAACCTAAAGAATTTAATAATGTGTAAGGAATAACTCTAGGGTACATGGAATTCTAGGGTTTCGAATTGGGGATAAGTATTTATTTGGTTAATAAATTAAACGTTATATAAATAAGAGAAATTTGGTAATTAAATAGACAAAAGTCTTTGAGTAAACTTTAAATCAAATATGGTCACAATATAAAGTTTTAAATGTGAAAATAATTTTTATAAAATTATTTTCTTGAAAATAGTATATTTAATCTATTTATTTCAATTTGTCAAAATATAACTTTAATATTTAAAAATATTAAAATTAAAGAAATTTTAGATTAAAAATTGTATTTCTGTTCTAAATGGATAGAAATAATTTATGTAAAATTTTGGTGCAAAAATATTGTAAAATGAATTTATTATGAATTATTTATGATTAAAACTAACAAAAATTGATTAAAAATATAAAATAAATGATTTTACTGAATTAAAAATTATTTCAGTAAAGTTTATCTTTATAAAAAGTTAGGATAATTTTTGAAGAATTTAATAAAATTGTTTTGATATATAAATGGATTTTTATAAATATAATAGTATAAAAATGATTTAATTATTATAAATATTAAATAAATGAATTTCTGAAAAATAAAAATTGTAATTAAAACTTTTATCTCAGATTAAACAAATATAATTTTTTTAGAATTTATAAAATAGTTTTGATATTTTAAAATGAATTTAAAAGATTAAAAGGTTTAATATATATATATATATATATATATATATATAATTGTTGTTTAAAAAGAAAAGAAAAGAAAAGAACAAAAAGGGGTCTGTGCCGGGACTCGAACCCGGTTCCCCTCTGAATCAAACCAAGGTCACAACCACTTGGCCTAGGCCTGTGGTTGTGATTCATCTCAGTTTTAAAGGTATATAAACATGAATCTGCTTTATCCCCAATTTCATATGAACCCTAGTTCTAGTAATAATCTGTTACACACATCAATAGCCCGATTGATCTTAGGGCTTTTGATGTGTGCACGCCGATGATCAAAACCCATATAAAATATTAGACTTACAGGTCTGTTACGTGTTCGTTTGCTTGGTCAAACCAAAAGTCAACAGCGAACGAAGATACAAAAATCAGTGTGTTTCAGAAACAATTGGAGGTTGAGAGAGAGGTGTGAGCGAGTTGTGAATGATTATAGGTGATCAATTTATAGTAGGGATCAATGGGTTGGGTTAATTGGAAAGTTGACCCCGTTTTAAGTCATACGCGTATGGGTTTTAAATTGGTCAATGATTGATGGCTAATTGACGTGTATTTGAGTCAGAGAGAGACGATAATCTTGTAATTATACCAAAATTATATGATTGATTGGTCAAAGGTGAAGCAAAAAGAAGAAAGGAAAGAAAAAAAAAAATAAAAAAAAATAGAACTTCTGCTGCTGTTCGCGTCCAGGAAGAAAGGGAAGGGAACAGACAGGAGTTAAGATGGTGTTAAATATTTTACGGGTTGAGTTTAAACCAACAGTGAGACGTGGCTCAGGTGGTTATTGGTGCGTGTGGATGTCTGGTTGACCCGGCTCCTGCCCGGGTTCGAATCCCGGCAGAGCCAAATGTTTTATTTTTTATTTTTTTTTTGTAACAGGTACAAGGAAGGGACCTGGGCCTGGGCCGGTGTTCTGGGCCGGATGTTCTGGGCCAGACCAGAAAAAGAAGAGATAGGTTGGGTTTGGTTGGGTGGACTTAGTTAAGATAGATAGTTTAGGATAAATGGTTTGATAATGGGTTAAAATGTAAGGTTTAGAGATTTCGTGTTTATTATTATTATTATCATTATTATTATTATTATATAAAATATATATATATATATATATATATAATGAAAAAGTGACGGATGTCACAGCATCCCCTACTTTTAGAAACTTCGTCCCGAAGTTATAGGGTTATCGAGGTTTGGGTAAAAATCAGGGTAACTGTGGTTTGGAAAATTCGAATGATTTGGATACGAGGTTTGATAGGTGTGAGTTAATGATTGGATTAGGTTCGTCTCGAATAGTAAGGAGACTAAGAATCTAGTAAACACTAAACTTCAAGTTTTAGGAATCCTAAGATAAATATACGAGTTGATTGACTATAGAAATTGAACTACCAACTAAACAGAGTTTGTTCCCGGTCCGACTTCCAATCTCACTTTCAATGCATCATTAGTGCTTGTATACAGGGTGTACCGCAGCTAACCCACCACACCTTTGATACCTTGAAAACGTACTGGACGCCTTCCCAAAAACTCTAATAGAATTTCACACTACCCTAATGTACCTGTAAATTCATGATTACGTTCCGGACCGGAATCATCAATTTACCTTACATTAAAGTTTTGCGTCCTTCTATGACCCCACCGATTGTTGAGCAGGTTCGATAGCCTCCACCAGCCGTGGAGTAGGTTGTAGGGCCTCTCCCGACTGTTTGAAAAGGCATAGCGACCTCTACCAATCGTTGAGTATGTTCAATAGCCTCTACCAGTCGTGGAGCAGGTTGTAGGGCCTCTCCCGACTGTTGAAAAAGGCATGATGACCTCTATTAAGTGCAGCAATTATTATACACATAGATTGCAATTTGATAACATGTTTATGCAAGCAAGTTTGTAAGTACTACAACCATTAAGTGTAAGTGTTATCATGAATAATTAAATGTTTACGAGTATCATGAATAATTAGACGTTCAATGCGTAGTCAAATTAAGGGAAAAATCTAGTTTCATGTAATAATCAATGATGTTTTCTTAGAAAAGCATCTGTAAGATCAAGTATCAAGTCCAAACGTTTCAAATAAGGTAGAGTCTTGTATGATTAAAATGAACGTAATCAATATAATAAATTTCCAATCGGTGTTAATACACAATAATACGCAAGGAAATTTCTAGATGTTGTATGCTAATGAGTGCGACAAAGTTGGGTATAAAATGATAATAGAATCAAGAAAATAAAAACACGGGTATTGGATTTCTCGTGTCTTGGGAAGATTTCATCCATGGCTTAACCAGTGGGATTAACGTCATCCTGATCGTCTGCTTCGTTGATATTGTTATTGAAAGCTCGTCCATGTGCCACCAGGTTTACATTGTTCAATTTGGGACATTGAGGTAGCATATGGTTAGGGTCCCTACAATGATAACATGCCCGACCGTTAGTAATCCGTAGTGGTTCCTGGGTAGCTGTTTGATGATTACTCTGTGTCCCAACCATTACCCGACAAGTGGAAACAAAGTGTCCAAACCTTCCACATCTAGTGCATTGACGGCATGGAAGATTTGCAGGGTGATGATATTTGCAGGTGTTGCATTGAGGATGGATTCCCGTGTAGGATTTCTTGATAGGAGGCTGAGCCACCGGATCAACAACAGCATGGTTCTGATTATCGCCCATTCGTTTCTTAGAGTTTGAAGCAGTAGTGGCGACCTTTGCTAAAACAATCTTAGGTTGTTCATCAACATGGGTGGTTTTCTCAGTAGGTGTCTTGGTGCCCTTTCTAACCAAGTTTCCTTTCCTTACGTGTTTGTCTGTTAATGTGGCTGCAAGTTGAATGGCTTCTTCTACCGTAGTGGCTTTGCCTCCAGTGACAACGTCTTGAATCAGGTCAGGTAATCCCTCGATATATTTTTCGATTGCTCGAGAGACTGGGGTGACCATGTGTGGAACCAGTATGCTAAGTTCGTGATATCGAGTATTATACGCAAGATTCTCACCACTGTCTTGTTTTAGTCCATAGAACTCTTCCTCCAGTTTCCTGATTTCGTTCCTAGGGCAGAATTTGGCGATCATGAGTTCTTTAACATCTGCCCAAGATAATGATAAAGCAACATCAGCTCCTCGATTGCGCTTTTCACCATTCCACCAGGTTAGCGCCCCCCTTTGAAGGACACTAGTACCATAGCGAACGCGGAGTTCATCAGGACATTCACTGTTCACAAAAGTACTCTCCATGCTTTCAAACCATTGGAGGAGGCCAGTAGCACCCTCCTCACCAGTGAATTTTGTAGGGTTGCAGGAGTTAAAGTGTTTGAAAGTGCACCGAAATTGAGTCGTACTCCCTGTGTTGGCACTGTTACTATTCTGGGTTATCTCACCGACAAGGTTTGGGATCACTGCAGCAATTTGCTCGGCGACTAAAGATGCGAGGCGACGATCAGAACGTCGTCCAGAAGCACGAACAGGGCGTTGGCTGGCATCACGGAGCATGCGGCGAGCAGACATCTATGAGGTAATCAATTAATAATCATGAGATTAGAAAATGTAAGTGTATAATCGTACAGATGATTATGAAGATATGATCTTGTAAGCAATCATGATATGCAAAGTATTGTATATGAAACAAGGGGGTATTATTGGAAAAACTTGTACAAAATGCTTGGAGTGCCCTTGTCTAGCCGTAAAGCTCAACAAGAACGTTGACTTTTCAAAGGAATTAAACCCAATGGTGATCAAAGAAGACATGCTTTAGCCTATAAGTGGACACTCACTCCAGGAATCCCCAGGTAAGCATAACAGGTCCGTAAATGGATTTATGCGCTATGCTTGCCTATGCCAGAAAACCCAGCGTACAGGCATCCACCCTTCCAGATTGCACGTGTCCTTATCACACTCATTAAAGTTCAACAACTTTGAAGGAGCAAAAATACGAGTAGGCATTATGTCTAAGAGTGTCTTCATGAAAGGTACTGTTCCTGTTCCATAATGATGTAGACTTTCCACTTCTTGTAGGACACCATCTCTATGCACCATGAGAAGAATGGAGAGAGAAGAAGGGAAAGATAGAAGAAAGAAAGTAAGGGGAATTGAGGGGTAAGGTAATTCAGGAAATATTATGCATGAAAGTTGAAGTTTGGTTATAGTCTAGGCTTTTTTATCTAATAACCTAGTTCCCTATAACCATGGCTCTGATACCAATCTGTAACACCCCAACCGATGGCGGAATCATCGAGGTGCCACGTAGTGACGATTGTTCAAAAGCTCATGGTACTAAAATGTAAATATTATTGAATAATCCAAAATTGTCTTACATGGAAATGGAAATTACATTGTCTAAATGAAATGTAAATATTGAAATAACTGAATTGAAATAAAACACTAAATGTCTCTTGCTAAAGCACTAGATCAAACTGCACCTGAAACATGTACAAAAATAGGTTTGGTCAACATATGAAATGTTGGTGAGCATTCCTAGATTTGATATATATAGTATGTTAAAAAGTTATACAATTCAAGTGCAAGCTACAGTGCAAATATGTAAACCATGTATCAAACAAATGAGCGAAATCAACCCTGTGACTGTAAAATGTACTGTATGAACTGTAGTGTACTCAACCAATAAATGGATGATAACTTAACACTGGCCACGGATTCTCCGATGAAAAAGGGGAGAATCAATCTAGGCGGGTTGTCAATCCAAATAGCGCTATCCAATGTTAAGGTCGGCTTGTACCATGTTAATGATTTCACTAAGTACAAATGTAATCCACATGTATTGTTTAAGCATAAAGCACGTTGTAAACAATGCACATAGTACTAGAATTGTATTGTAAAAATGTAAATTTGTATTTGAAATTGTAATAGTGTACATGTAACACCCCAAAAATGTATAAATGCAAAAAGGGGCAGGAATACTCACTGTTTACGTAATAGCTTGTAATGGAACTGGACAACAAAATATGCGTTGGAAATATTCCAAAGAATCAACCTAAAGAATTTAATAATGTGTAAGGAATAACTCTAGGGTACATGGAATTCTAGGGTTTCGAATTGGGGATAAGTATTTATTTGGTTAATAAATTAAACGTTATATAAATAAGAGAAATTTGGTAATTAAATAGACAAAAGTCTTTGAGTAAACTTTAAATCAAATATGGTCACAATATAAAGTTTTAAATGTGAAAATAATTTTTATAAAATTATTTTCTTGAAAATAGTATATTTAATCTATTTATTTCAATTTGTCAAAATATAACTTTAATATTTAAAAATATTAAAATTAAAGAAACTTTAGATTAAAAATTGTATTTCTGTTCTAAATGGATAGAAATAATTTATGTAAAATTTTGGTGCAAAAATATTGTAAAATGAATTTATTATGAATTATTTATGATTAAAACTAACAAAAATTGATTAAAAAATATAAAATAAATGATTTTACTGAATTAAAAATTATTTCAGTAAAGTTTATCTTTATAAAAAGTTAGGATAATTTTTGAAGAATTTAATAAAATTGTTTTGATATATAAATGGATTTTTATAAATATAATAGTATAAAAATGATTTAATTATTATAAATATTAAATAAATGAATTTCTGAAAAATAAAAATTGTAATTAAAACTTTTATCTCAGATTAAACAAATATAATTTTTTTAGAATTTATAAAATAGTTTTGATATTTTAAAATGAATTTAAAAGATTAAAAGGTTTAATATATATATATATATATATATATATAATTGTTGTTTAAAAAGAAAAGAAAAGAAAAGAACAAAAAGGGGTCTGTGCCGGGACTCGAACCCGGTTCCCCTCTGAATCAAACCAAGGTCACAACCACTTGGCCTAGGCCTGTGGTTGTGATTCATCTCAGTTTTAAAGGTATATAAACATGAATCTGCTTTATCCCCAATTTCATATGAACCCTAGTTCTAGTAATAATCTGTTACACACATCAATAGCCCGATTGATCTTAGGGCTTTTGATGTGTGCACGCCGATGATCAAAACCCATATAAAATATTAGACTTACAGGTCTGTTACGTGTTCGTTTGCTTGGTCAAACCAAAAGTCAACAGCGAACGAAGATACAAAAATCAGTGTGTTTCATAAACAATTGGAGGTTGAGAGAGAGGTGTGAGCGAGTTGTGAATGATTATAGGTGATCAATTTATAGTGGGGATCAATGGGTTGGGTTAATTGGAAAGTTGACCCCGTTTTAAGTCATACGCGTATGGGTTTTAAATTGGTCAATGATTGATGGCTAATTGACGTGTATTTGAGTCAGAGAGAGACGATAATCTTGTAATTATACCAAAATTATATGATTGATTGGTCAAAGGTGAAGCAAAAAGAAGAAAGGAAAGAAAAAAAAAATAAAAAAAAATAGAACTTCTGCTGCTGTTCGCGTCCAGGAAGAAAGGGAAGGGAACAGACAGGAGTTAAGATGGTGTTAAATATTTTACGGGTTGAGTTTAAACCAACAGTGAGACGTGGCTCAGGTGGTTATTGGTGCGTGTGGATGTCTGGTTGACCCGGCTCCTGCCCGGGTTCGAATCCCGGCAGAGCCAAATGTTTTTTTTTTTTTTTGTAACAGGTACAAGGAAGGGACCTGGGCCTGGGCCGGTGTTCTGGGCCGGATGTTCTGGGCCAGACCAGAAAAAGAAGAGATAGGTTGGGTTTGGTTGGGTGGACTTAGTTAAGATAGATAGTTTAGGATAAATGGTTTGATAATGGGTTAAAATGTAAGGTTTAGAGATTTCGTGTTTATTATTATTATTATCATTATTATTATTATTATTATATAAAATATATATATATATATATATAATGAAAAAGTGACGGATGTCACACTGGGGGTCCTATTATAACATAACTTAATACGACACTTTGTAGTTAAGTCATAAATGTTTGATGTTATAGGACCGTTTCTAGTAGAAGTCATATAAGAACATAACTTAATAGGACACTTGACACATGGGTCTTATAACTTTAACCTTTATAGGATGCTTAATCATTGTGATGTTATTATAATACACCATAATAGGACACATGATATTTGAGTCATAAAACATCAGTTTTATAGGACGCTTTTTCACTAGAGTTTTATTATAACATAACTAAATGGTATACTTAACATTTGAGTCTTATAACTTTAACTTTTATAGGACGCTTAATCATGATGGTGTTATTATAATACACCGTAACATTACCCTTGATATTTTAGTAATAATAAAAAAAACACGTAGAAAACTTATCTATTGCATACAATATCTATACTACATTATAACATTTATGTTTTATTTATAAAATTTCATACAAATTTCTATTTTAAGTTATAAGTGTGGCATAAAATACCTAACCAATTTAATTTATAACATAAAACATATTGTAAATAAACAATATATAGTATAAATAGGTTAAACGGGTCAACCCGCCAACCCACCCGGGTTGACCCAAACCCGACACGCTTAGCCAAACAGGTTCGCGGGTTCAAAAAGCTTGTAGCTTACGGTTCGCTCGGAAAAACTCGAATGATGGTCCATTAGGCTCAATGATGGTCAATTAGACCCAATGATGGTCCATTAGGCTCAACAAGGCCAATTAGATACAATGATGGTCAACTAGGCCCAAGATGTTCCATTAGGTTCAACAATACGGCCAATTAGATACAATGATCGTCAACTAGGCCTAACGATGGTCCATTAGGATCAACAATGGTCAATTAGATATAATACAGACATACACCGTATGCACATGTGTATTTCACTATTAGAGCACACTTTTGAATAAATTGTCAATTGTCATATTGAAATGAACATTAAATGGATGTGATATGATATATAAGGTGGAAATTTTTTTATTCAATGATTATTAAATGGAATACAAGAACATAATCCGTTCAAAAAAAAAAAAAAAACAAATCCATATTGGAGGTCAATTTTAAATTTTAACCAAATCTATATTTCTAAAATTTTGAAGTACCCGCCTCCACCAAATTCCCCTCTCCCTCTTTCAAAATTAATAAAACCCTAGTCCCAGCCACAATGAATCCACTCCGCATCCCCCAAATTCCCTTGACCCTACCATTGTCGACCATCGCAGACTCTCCAACCTTCAAACACTTCCGACGTCGAACCATACCAGGAATCAGGTAAGGGTTTCTTTCCTCAAAAATGATAAAATGCTACTTATTTGATTTAGATATGATTATTCAAAGTTATCCTAGCCTTCGCTAAACGTCCAATCGAATGTCGATTAATGATAAAATGATAAACGTCCCATCGAATGTGGATTAATGATAAAATGCTACTTATTTTGGCATACTAGATGCAATTATTCAAAGATATCCAACCTTCAAAAATGATAAAATGAAAAAATGCTACGTATTTGATCTGAATGTGGATTTTATTTTGTTAGTGTTGTATGGATGCATATTTAAAGAAGAGTTTATTAATCGAGAACCTGATTATTAGTTAGTACTTAATAGGATAGTTGTGATCTATCTCATAAGCATTGTGCACTGATAGTGTTTAGGTATCAGTTTGATGGACTGGATTTCTCAGTAAATGTTTATTGAGTACATTACACATTTACACTAAACTAGGGGTGAGCATTAAACGGATCGGAACCGTGTTACCGCAAAAACCGTCTAGAACCGACCGTATAACCCGTCTATGTAAATTGTGGTTCGAGTTCGCGGTTCTTGTAAATGCCCTTTTCATGGTTCTGGGTCAGATCGGGCCGGTTTGAAACCCATGGCTGTTCTTGTTTGTTCGAAACAAAATCTAAATTAAAATTAATGTAAGAAGAGTTAAAACTATTAGGGGCTGTTTGGTTAATTAAGTGCTGAATCATTAAGATGAATATGATTATTATTGCGAGGCTCCCCAAAAAATTACCTAATTACCACTAACTGTTCATCTTAAGTCTTCGTTAATACATAGTATAATATTGCACATTTCTGTAATTAAATATGTTTTTTTTTGGATATTATGTAGAACTAATTGAAACCAAATTCCTATTACTTACTTTGTTAAACGTTCTTATTTTCACTGTAAACTAGCTTGTGATTGGTTTCGTGTTTTCTTAAGGATCTCAACATGTCACAGGGAAATCGAATAAGTCGAGGTTTAGCAGCTTTGACTTGTTTTGACCCAGACTAATTTTGGTTCTTTATGTTTTGAATTAAAAAAAAGGGTTAAACTAGCTTGTAATTAGTTGATAATAATAACATCTTTAAGTTTTGAATCTTGACGATTTTGTTTATTTTTTCTTTGTTGTGTACACTAGTAATGGAAGATAAAAGCATGCAAGGCCAAAGCCCCATAAGACATATGAATGCTTATGAAAAGAGTAGAATGTTGAATATTCTAGAGAACAAAAAAAATTACAAGCCCTGGGAGTGAAAAATACTGCTAAGTCTTTGAAAAGTCTAGCAGAGCGTGATAAAACAAAGAAAAATAAAAAGAAACCAATTGATACGAGCGAGAAAGATGTTGGTGTTGATCAAGATTATTTAAAAGAAGTTGCTACAAATATCTCTAAAAAGGTACTAATAACAAATTTGGATAATATAATGGCTTTATGTTTGTTTTCTAACCGTTTGACTTACAGAAACATCCAAGATACATTGCTCCACAGTCCATGAATAGATATGCTTATTTGGCACAGAAACGAGTTATTGCTCCTAATGTCTCTCATGTGCTAACATCTGCAAAATCTTATATGCAAAAGGGACAAGTGAGTGACACAACGGGGCCAATAAATAGTAGTGTACCAGAGTCTGATGAAGGCTACACGAGAGGGCGATCAGTTGTAGCTAAAAGAAAGTTATTTGCAGTCGACAACAATGATGACCACGGGGAGCGTGACATGATATTTTATGGTACCTATATTTTCTCTTTTCAAATATTTTATGATGATATTAAATTAGTATTAAGTTTGATTCAATTAACTGTTTTCGATGCTTACTGTTTTTGTAACTATATATATCAATTAAGAACAAGATGCCTCCGAAGATGATGGAAATAAACACATGGATGGTTTAGAAAATGAGATCGATGAACTGGTTGATGAAGAGTTTGAAGTCCCAGAACCAGAAAATGAAGCAGGTTTATCTAATTTACTTGATTGCTTCATTTTTTTTGTTTCTCAATACATATATTGTGTGACACATGATGAATATATAAGAAACTATAATAAAACTAAGAAAACGTATAGACTTAATATATTGCCTTTCAATTTATATAGTATTTTTAATGTATACATGTACATTGTAAATCATGTTCACTTTTTGTAGTTCGAAATGTACGTAAAAGAGTGAGAGGACCTACGCGTATGCCAGAAGTTTGGGCCCAAGAAAAAGGGGATAGAATTCCTATTTTAGTTAATGAACTTGGACAACCTATTGGTGACAAAGTTAGTAAACTAACCCATTTCATGGGAACCCTTTCAAGGAGTGGAAAGTACTGTCCGATTTATAAACCATGGAATAAAGTTAAGGACAGCAAAAAACAAACGTTGCTCGAATTCATAAAGGTACATAATTAAAAATATGTTTGTTAATGAATGACTAAAGTATTTGTTTTCTAATGTGACATGTTCCATTTTTAGACAAAATTTGATATTCCAGAAGATGCTGAAGGCTGGGTATTGAAATCATTTGGGAAGAAGGTCAAGAACTGGAGGGCAAGAGTTAAGGAAAGCTACTATGATCCATCTTTGTCACTTCAGGAACAAATAAATTTTAGGCCAAAACAAGTTCAAAAAAAACAATGGAGGAGACTTGTGAAGTATTGGAATAAAACAAAGTCTAAGGTATGAAATAACCTTACACTTCAAATATAAATCCTCAAAATTTGGGATGTTACAATTAGTTTATTTCTCATTATGATATTTTATTTTCTATTGAAGATGGTAAGTGAAAAAAACAAGGTGAATCGGTCAAAAAAGAAGATGGTGCAAGTTACGGGTAAAAAAAGTTATGCTCGAGTCCGTGAGGATTGAGGACACATGATGACTCAGGAACTTAATGCTTATACACGGATGGCTTATTTGTAGGTAGTCCGTGAGGATTGAGGACACATGATGACTCAGGATTCTATGCTGCTTATCTCTTTCGTTGCTTTTAGTTTCTTTGTTAAATGTTACAAAACTTTATGTTGGATGATGCTATAACTTATTCATGTTTAGTGTTTTTGTTATGAATATGTTTATTTGAAATATAATAAAGTTTTATTTCTTTCGTTAGTTGATGTTATATACAGTATATCATAAAATTGTGTGTGTATATGTTTAAAAAACCGTTGTATCATTACTTGTTAGGACTTTCAAATTTGGTCCTATTAAAGTGTACGAATATGCTTTTTCTTAGGACGCTATATTGTTTGTTCATTGACATCTTATGCGACCATAAAACTGGTTTCATAATCTTATTTGAGATATTAGGACCCTTTTTTTGGTACTAATGCTTCTATAATGTTACATCATAAGGGTCCTATAACTTAATTTTTTAGGACTCTTGTATGTGTATTAAAAGATTAAAACTAGGTAAGCACATGTTAAAACCTTGTAAAAGTGTCCTAATATGTTTTATTAGGAGTTTTTTTTGGGACATATTATGCGACCATAAAATTGGTTTCATAATCTCATTTGAGATATTAGGACGCTTTTTAAGTTTCGTGACTTATTACGACCCCCTTACATGAAACGCTTTTACCGTTGGTCCTATTAAATAAAAGGTCCTATAAAATAACATTTTAGGACACTTTTGTGCGTACTAAAAACCCATTTTTGTTGTAGTGTGTATCTTATTCTTGTCTTCACCGTCTCCCCATAAAAAAACGTTTAATAATAGACTCCATCTTATTAATCACCATAGTAGGAGCTTTGTATAAAGAGAAATGGAATGTCGGTAAACTCAATAATATTTTGTTCTTGTTTTATTTGTTAAAGTAAAAATCATACCATTATTTATCAATATCAAAGTCACATACCTACACATATGTCCCAGGAGACTTAATAATACTATTTTATGTTCATAAATCACTGTGTAACATGTTTGGGTTTGTGTTTCTGTACTAATATAAAAATACACATTTTTTCAATGAAATTTTAAATGAGCATTACTACTTTATACACTAAGAATGAAATTTAATGTGATAGCTTTAGAATTTGATAGTTTATATATCACTGTCCCTTACAAAGCTAATCTAAACTATAGTTCGATCAATGAAGTATATACACCGTTAACACTTTCTTTAAAATTTTTGACCGAATTAATTCAGTAGTATGTGTTGGTATAGAACTCAAAACTCTCTAACCCTGAATAAATGAACACACACAAACAAAAGCAAGCCAACACAGATTGACATTTATTGCTTTCGAAAATATAAGTGAGTACATGATAAACCGGAAATAAACAACTTCTTAAATAGCCTAGACTCAAACGACTAACACCTGAGAAATTTCAACAACCATAAGACCCGGACATAATAGCCAACTAGCCAAACGGCTTTATTCAAAACAGGAAATTAAAGGAACACGTGCATTCATGGGCAGTGAGGGAATATTAATTACTTTCAACACCCCCCCCCCCTAATTGAAATTCCCTCATTCCCAACATTCTTCTAAACTTTAGAAACTTGTCTTTGTTCAATGCTTTAGTGAGAAGATCTGCAACTTGATCATCAGTACTGCAAAACTCTAAGCTGACCTGCTTCTCATTCACCATGTCCTGAACAAAATGATGCTTCAATTCTATGTGCTTTGACTTGCCATCCAAAACTGGATTCTTTGATAAGTGAATAGCTGAATTCTGCCCAATCACTATCTGTATAACCTTTTAACTTAACCTCTTGATTTCTTGCATACCACAAACCATACTGCACAGTTCCAGCCACATATCTAAGGACCCTTTTAGCTACACCAAAGTGATTTTTAGTGGGGGCCTGCATGAACCTTGAAAACACATTCACAGCAAAGCTTATATCAGCCCTAGTATGTTGTAGATACATAAGCCCTCATATAAGACTTCGATACATAACTTCATTTGCAGTTTCACTATCATCCTCTCTTTTGTGCATCTCATTTGAATTCATAGGTGTCCCATCCACCTTACAACCTGTCATGCCAAATTTTGAGAGAAGCTCTTCTGCATATTTACTTTGCCCAACAAATAACCTTTCATTGCTTTGATTAACTTCAAGCCCTAATAAGAATTTGAGTAGACCAAGATCAGTCATCTCAAATTCTTGCATCATACCCTTCTTAAATCCCATCAACAACTCCCTGCAATGACTTGTATAGATTATGTCATCCACATATAAATAGACTACATCACACCTTTACCTTCAACCTGCTTAACATACAAAGTTGGTTCATTTTTACTTCTAACAAAGCCATGATTGATAAAGTATACATCTATCCTTGCATACCAGGCTCTAAGAGCATGTTTAAGTCCATACAACGCCTTATGCAGCTTATATACCTTCTCCTCCTCACCAACAATTTCAAATCCTTGAGACTGTTCTTCATCTAAGGCCCCATTCAAGAAAGTTGACTTGACATCTAACTGGTGAACCCACCAGCCTTGAGCAGCTACGACTGCCAACACAGTTCTGATTGTTTCAAACCTTGCAACAGGTGCAAAAGTATCCTGAAAGTCAACACCTTTCCTTTGTGAATAGCCCTTAGCTACCAATCTTGCCTTAAACTTCAGAATTTCACCATTTGACCCCACTTTAGCCTTATATAGCCACTTGAGACCAACTATCTTTCTGTTGGCATGAGCATCAACCAATTGCCAAGTCCTATTCTTCTCTATTGCATTGATCTCTTCTTTCATTGCCAATCTACATTCTTCTTTGTTCACTGCATCTTCAAAGGTCATTGGATCACAAATATTAAGTGCAAAATCACATACCATGTACTCCTCCATAGGTGAGGTTTGTTGTTAAACCCTACTCAAGGATTTTGTCTTCAATAAGGAGGAGTCAGCATCAATAGTAGCACTAGCTCCACTAGAATCGGCATGAGAGTTTGGAAGACCAAAAGAAGGACCAACAGCATCAGAATTAACTTGTGTAGCAACAGCTGAACTAGCTTCATCAATTTGGATGTCAATCAACTCATCAAACACATCAAGGTCCATAAATGCTTGTTTTGCTCATTCTTCACCTTGGACCAATCCCACTGCAATTCTTCGAAACATTTGATGTCCCTTCTGGTGATAATTTGTTTGTTCAAAGGGTTGTAGAGTCTATAACCCTTTGAAGGATATGAATATCCAATGAGGATACATTTAGCTGATGTAGTTTCCATCTCGTGTTTCAACTAAGTAGGCTTCAAACCATAGGCAATACTCCCAAATACCCTCAAGTCTTCAACTTCAGGCTTCTCACCAGACCATATATGCAATGGAGTCTTGGCATCTAAGATCTTAGTTGGGACATGTTTAACATGTGTACAGCAGAAAAGACAGCTTTTGCCTAAAAGTAAGTGGGCATCCCTTTAGCTTGTAACATACACTGAGCTCTTTCAACTACTGACATGTTTTTCTCTCACTTACACCATTTTGTTCAGGTGTGTAAGGAGTGGTTAGCTGTCTTTTTATACCATGAAGCTCACAAAATTCTGAAACTCTTGTGAGCAGCATTCTCCTCCTCTGTCACTTCTTAATACTTTTATAAAATTTCCACTGTTTCTCCACAAGTGCTTTAAATACTTTAAACTTACTAAAGAACTCAGATTTCTTTTCAAGGAAGTAAACCCAAGTCATACGAGAATAATCATCTATGAAAAGAAGAAAGTACCTGCTTCCACCTAAGCTTCTGACTGGCATAGGTCCACACACATCAGTGTGAACTAGCTCCAATACTTGTGAGGATCTTTTGCTGCTTGTTTGGAATGGAGTCTTGTGCATTTTGCCCAAGGCACATGCTTAACAGGCACTATACTCCTTAATGGAGGGCAATCTAATCACCATTTGTTTGTTGTACAGCTGCTAAAGAGCTTGAGAATGTAGGTGTCCAAATCTACAATGCCATAATTTGGTGTCCTCATGACATGCTGCATGAGAACTAGACTTCACCTTTGATACATCAAGTGGCAACATATTGTTTGCAGCCAATGGTACCTTCATGAGCTTAGTCTGTTTTTCTTTATGCACAATAGAACATGCATTGTTTTCAAAGGTCAAAGTATACCCTCTTCTCATTAATTGGCCAACACTTATCAGGTTACACTCAAGGTTAGGAGCATAATAAACATCATCAAGGTACTTATAACTACCATTAGTTAACTGAATTTTAAACGTACCTTTCCCTTCTACTGCAAGGTTCTTCTTGTCACCCAGCTTTACATCAAGTTTGAACTGCTCATCCAATGTCACAAAGCTTCCTTTCACACTAGTCATGTGGTTAGAGCATCTTAAGTCTAAAAACTATAAGCTTGGATTTTCATACTCATTCACCCCTAAAGCCATAAACAAGTATGGAGTTTCATCTTGAGCAACATCATCTTCATCTGTATTGACATCAACTCTCGCTTGACCTTCCTCAGTGAACCAGCAGTCTCTTTTCAAGTGGCTAAACCTGTTACATTGGTAGCATTGTGGCCCTTTGTTTCTGTCTTCACCAAATCTAGCCTTACCTATTCCTCTAGAGATTGGACGCCCTCTACCTCTAGCTGATTGATCAAAGTTCAACCTTTTGTTCGGTTGATAAGCTTGTAATACCTGCTCATCAGACTTGTCCTTATCACCGGTCTTGATATCCCCATTCTTGAAATCACCTAACCTGCAATTTAGTCTTTCCTCTTGGGATTACAATGATCCCATCAGCTTCACTGGTGATAAGTTGTCCAGATAATAAGCCACCTCAATATATGGCACTACAAAGTTAAACTTAACAGTCAGACTCCTTAGGATCTTCTCCACTATCTTCTAATCTGGCACTTCTTCTCCATATGACCTTTGTTGGCTAGCTATACTCATTACTCTTGAGAAATAGTCACCAACCACTTCACTTTCCTTCATAGACAAGTTTTCAAATTCTCTTCTCAGACCCTGAAACTTCACTAACTGAACTTTTGTGTCTCCTTGCTACTCCATAGGCAGGGTTTCCCATGCTTGTTATGCTGAATCAGCAGCAACAATCCTAGAGAACAAGGTGTCATGGACACCTTGTTCGATCACTGCAAGGGCCTGTGCATCCCTCTTCATCTCTTTTTTGGTTTCTGCAATGTTTTCACCATGATCTGTGATCCCAAGATTCACCAGATCCCATAAATATCTTAATTTGAGGATTGTCCTCATCCGCACATAGGGGTGTACAAAAAGCTCGCGGCTCGAGGCTCGCTCGAAACTCGCTCGAAACTCGCTCGAAAATAGCTCGAAAAAAGCTCGCTCGAAAAGGCTCGTTTTGTTTTCGAGCCGAGCCGAGCTGGCTCGTTTTGTAATCGAGCCGAGCTCGAGCCAGGGGTGTTCAGCTCGTGGCTTGGCTCGGTGACTTGACTCGTGGCTCGGCTCGATGGCTCGACATATGGCTCGACTCAGGCTTGTGTATGTGTAATTAATATATAGATGAAAGTAATATATTTTGGCTCAAAACCCATTTCTAAAATTCAAATTTTGAAAGTCTCACTCATACTACCTATCTACCTTACCTCTTCATAATCCAACAAACCCTAACTTAGAAAAATAAAAAATATACATGTATATATGTAATTTTATTTATTTTTTTGTTTTTTATTTTATAAATCTTTGTAAAAAATATAAAAAAAACATAAAAAATAAAAATAAAAAAGATAACGAGTTGGCTCGAGCCAGCTCGAGCTCGACTCGAACATTTACGAGCCGAGCTCGACTTTTTAGCTCGACCAGAAAAACGAGCCGAGCCGAGCTGGCTCGATTAATTTCGAGCTCGAGCTCAGCCTGGCTCGGCTCGTGTACAGCTCTATCCGCACACTCCAGAACTCATAACATTCTCCTTTGAATACAGGAATGTGAGACAGGTTAGAGTTGTTTGGATTTGATGATTGAGCCATAGCAGATCTTCCTCATTATAGCTCTGATACCACGTGTTGGTATAGATATCAAAACTCTCTAATTCTCAATAAATGATGAACACGCACAAACAAAAGCAAGCCAACACAGATTGTAGTTTATTGCTTTCGAAAATATAAGTGAGTACATGATAAACTAGAAACAAACAACTTCTTAAATAGCCTAGACTCAAACGCCTAACACCTGAGAAATATCAACAACCTATAAGACACGGACATAATAACCAACTAGCCAAACAACTTTATTCAAAACAGGAAATCAAAGGAACACGGGCATGCATGGGCAATGAGGGAATATTAATTACATTCAACAGTGTGAATATCTCTCTCATAGTGTTTCTGGATTTTTATTAGCATATAAACTTACCATTCGTATCGTTTTACAATACTTAAGACTCGACCGAGTAAACTAACAAACTAAAATTCATATTACTTCTATAGAAGTTGTAATTTTACTAATTAAATTGGTGACGGTTGATGGATCATCCAACTCTTTACAATATTCATCTCATACTGTTGAAAGTTAATTAATAGACTACGTAAATAATGGCAATGATTTATTTCATAATTGTATTGTATAAAATGTAATTATCATCTCCAAATATAGAAGATACGGTTGTAACATTATATATTGTGGATTGTGAATAGAGAAAGGCATCTTGACAATCATATTATTCTACATGGTATCATTCTAAAAATTGTTGTGCCCTTTACCCTGCCGTCGTCGACTCTATCTCCTCCTTTTTCTCATTCAATGGCCGATAACAAACTTCGCCTAGCCGTAACCGTCTCCAATATAAAAACATTTATCCCCATAACTCTCGATAATGAAGCATCGCATTACAATATGTGGTCCGAACTGTTTCGCATTCACTGCACCGCCTTCCTTGTTTCAGACCATCTCTCACCTCGTCCCCTACCAAATGCCGCCTCAACTTTCTCTGACAAACAACCCGCTGCCCCACCAGCCTCGGACTCATGGGAGCGTTTAAATTCCATAGTCCTTCAATGGTTCTATGGCACCATATCACAGGGTCTTCTCAAAATTGTCATAAAAAACAACACCATCGCCTATGGTGTGTGGAAGGCCATTAAATCCATCTTCCAAGATAAAAAGGCCACTCGAGCCTTGTATCTGAAACAAAAGTTCGCCAACACTCGTTTGGAAAACTTTCCTTCGATGAATGCATACTATCAAGAAATCAAGGTATTATCCGATCAACTTGCTGGTGTCAATGCTCCCGTCGATGAACAAGACCTTGTCCTCCAAACCATTGCCGGCCTAACTGAACAATATGAAAACACCAAGCCCCTTCCCTCATTCTTTGAAGTACGTTCACAAATTTGTATGAACGAAACCACTAAAGATAATCAGGCCCTCCACTCTGCTTCGCAAGCAGGCACTGCACTTCATGTGCAGAGCCGAAACAGTGCACCCTCCACCACCCTCCTACTTCTGGTAACTCGCTTATTGATGACACCCGATCTGAGTACTCCCGAGGCCGAGGCCGAGGGAGCTCAGGTTCGACTTCCCAAAACCGGTCCAGGCCTCCCACCTTCTCGGCCCAATTCTCTCACCCCTATATTGTTTTCCCCAATTCTTGAACCCAAAACCAATGGACCTCCTTATTAAACAAAGCCCAATCCCACACCCTCAATCATACCTGGCCCAATATACCACACCTCCTTGCCATTACCCTTCCATCCCAAAGCCCAACAGTGAACAAGGTATTCTCGGCCCTGGACCTGCTCATGTCCACATGACCACCTACAACTTGAGTGGTTATTTGCATGACTTATCAGCGTTCAAGTTTTTTACAACTTGAGTTCCATACATGCCTGAGTTATTTTCCCTTTTTTAGTTTTTCTTTTTGTTATTTCCTTTTTCTACTAAGCTTATTTTTAGATTTATTATGCACTCAATGCTTTTTTAAACTTTTATTGAATACATTTTGTTGTTGTTGTGTGTATGTTTTCATTTAAAGCAACCCACTCAATCATTTATTTTTAGGTTTTTTGGTTTTCTTTATATTTTCGTTTTATCTTGTTTTCATTTAAAGCAACCCACTCAATCATTTATTTTCTGGTTTTCTTTTCGTCTTCGTTGCGTCTCCTCAGCAACGCACGGGTTTAATAGCCCTAGTTATTATTATTCGGAGAAAATACTATTTTAGAAATTCACTTGCAATAAGTAAACGCAAGTAGCCGTGGGAGTAGTAATTAGGGGGATGCTATCTAAAACCGCACGATTAGATTCGGATTGATGTGTTCATGAGTTGAACTGAACCAAGCTAGGGTTTGCTTAAACTTGGATTGTTTATAAACCGAGCAGCTTTGCTTGGATGAAATTTATGAAACCCAGCAAGACTTTAAGGCTCGAACTCTTTTGGTTTATAATCAAGCCAGCCATTTTTCCTATGTTGGCCCAGGTTCATATTTAAATACAACACAAAGCTTTCAATTTTAAATGTTCAAATTGTTAATCATTCAAGAATTCTAACTAAATTCAATAATCTAACGAGATTATGATACAAACGTTAGTGCTTTAACAAAAATGAATGACACAAAATTGATGTTTACCCGTTAATCGCGAGTGGTTCATAAATGAGTGAAAAGAGACAACTCTTCAGAGACCGATTTTTTTTTTTTTTTTTATTATCACTAGTTTAAACATATTTGAGTTTTCTCTTATAACTATTAAAATCTGACATTTTATAAAATTTCATGTAGACCGTTACAACATGGTTATTTTTATCTACATCTCAATATAAATTTTATTTAAACCCGAGTTGCAAATAGTCAAGTAATCAAAACACAAAAATACATATTATCAAAACACTTTGTGATTTAGTTCTTTTTTTTGGGGTTTTCTCTTCATCTTCTCTTTCTTCTAATGATATTATAAAATATTTTTAAAATTCCGAATATCACACATTTTGACCCGCATATTTTTATCTACCTCTCGACGAAGAAAAGATATTTAAATTCGAACGGATCAAATATAATTAATTTTCTTTGTTTTTAATTATTCGATTCATTCTCCCATTGGAAAGCATCAAAGGACAAATAAAAAATTACTAAAGGCTCTGCAGTAGTGTCAAAAGGTTTGTATATGACTGTGACTTATTTTACATCTTCTTCATGAAAGGTTGGTTACTGTAGTCGAGAAACAACCATTTTGCAGCAGATTTCTATACTTTAAAAAAATAAATAAATAAATAAATTATATTAATTTGTTTACATTAAGTTTCAAGCATCAACCACCTATAGTTATATAATTTTTTTGGATTAAAAATTAAAAAAAAAGGCCTTATTATTGTCCCACATCGATAGAAATTACAAAGCAAGTATGCTATATAAAGTGACCAGCAAGACTCAGTGTCACGACCTTACTTGAACAGGATCTGTTCTATAGGCTCGCACCTCTGTATTCTTGATTCCTAAGAAGACAGAAACCCATGTCTGGTTGATGAGCCAGGACCATGTAACCAGAGCGTGATTAACGGAGCTCATGGTCTTGACCATGGCTTAGTAGATGATCGTTGTCGGCCCATATCTTGGGACCTGGCATGGTTACGTGGTTGTCTGACAGACAACAAGTTTTTTTCCCCTGAAGAGTTTTTGGTATTGTATACAAACTCAAAGCTGTGTTTCAAGGAGAAGATTAGTAACCATATTTTTCTGCCTGATGAGAGACGCACACCAAGTGTTCGACGAAATGTTTGATAGACAACAATGATCACTCCCCAAGTCACACAATTTCTCTTTACTCGTTCGCCGATGATGATCGTGGTGGTCAAGCTGATCTCGTCTTCTTCAAAGATTTCAACCGTTCAGCAGTGGCGAAGCTTGACCCGAAGGTTCGGGGTCGGAAGTCACCGGGGGTTCGGAAGTCACTGGTTTCGGGGGGTCGAAAACCAGTTTCGGGGGGTCGAAACCCTACAAACCTGCGCCACTGCCGTTCAGTAAAAAAATTATCCCCTTAAGTCGCACCTTCTTTTTGTTATCATTATCTTTAAAATGTTAGTTTGTTTATATGTCACATTGCTAATGAACATTTATTATAATCTAATGTTTTTGTCACTGTTTAATTTTTGGTATGAAGCAATAGGTAAAAAATAAAGAGAATAATATGTTCTTCATTGTACTTAAAACAAACAATAGTAGGATAACCAGATTTAAATAAAAGTCCAGTTAATGATATGGTCCGGTTTTTAGTCCATGAGCATCATAAGGCTCATTGGTGTGGTATAGCGCCCCTTGGGCGTTAAAACACGGCACCAAGTTGGGGCTCACCATTCCGTTAACGGGCGCCACAAGGAGAGGTAGAGAGAGTGTGGAAACCACCCTTGATTCAACCAATCACATTTTTTTAACTTTAGTTAAACCACACCAGGTTACTTTACACATGAGCTAGTTAAAGTGATATTATTACATATGTGGTAGTGAGGTGACGCTTTAACCAACATATCTATACTTCTATACTACTATATAATGGGTGCTTGATGACTAAGAAGGTAAATTTACATCTTTTTTAAGATGACATATCAAGAGTCTTAGTATAAATCTATAATTTTTGTTCAATTTCTTCCTTTTATGCCCTCTTGTACAACATTTAATGGTAATTGTATAAAAGAGTAATGCAAGCCATGCACCTTATTCAACCTTTGAAACCGTGGCATTGATTTTTGAAGCCTCTTCGGTTATGCTCCGTTATACCCTTAAACGAAACCCCTGTAATCAATATCATGAATATAATTGCAATTGAATGGGAAATTCATTTAAAAAGTGATAGAAATTGCTTATTCAAATGGTTGAAAATGAGTTAGAAGAGAAAGCAAGTGATAGAAATTGCTTATTCAAATGGTTGAAAATGAGTTAGAAGAGAAAGTAAGTGAGTCATATGCTTACCGTTTTACAGGCTAATCACACTTTTCTAGAAACTTCATGTAACCTTCTCTTTAGTGATTATGTTGTAGTGTTTAAAGTTTTGTCTCGATAAATCGTCATTCACTCATTCGAAATTATCTTTATTGGAGTTGTTTGTTGTAAGTCTCACTGTTATGATTTTAAATATATACCATTTACTTGTATTTTAGTGCATAAAAACTTGGTGAATAGAGTGACAAATGAAGTAGCAGCAAAAAAAAAATCATATTACTAGTTTGATAGTTTCAATGAGTTATTACATAATTCATTAATGTACATCTACAAATTGGAAAATTGGGTACACCAGTTATAGAATAAAATAGAAGTAATATATTTTTGTGGAATTGGATTGTGGATGTTGAATTAAATGGTATGAAAACAAGCGCCACCCGAGTTTAAAGTGTCTCCAGCAACACATAGTCATATTGTTTTGATAATTTTATCTTGGTGATTTCTTTTGTGATTTAACATGTTTTGTTTTTTGTGATGTAATTACCTTTCTTCTTACATATCGGCTAATCAGTTTGTAGATTGTCTTTGTTTCTAGTTCTTATGTCATGGTACGTACTCATGAATTGGTTTGTATGCTTTAAACTATATCATATACTTGCTACCATCATTTATTTTTATTTTGCTCTAAGCATTGTGTCATGTGTTGGTTATTATTCAGATTTGGAAATGTGTTAAAAGGGGAAATAGACGAATGCCTACAAAATGCTCAAGAAATGGGTGCTTTAGTGGATCCAATATATACTCTGACTTGATAGAAGTTAACATGTCAACTTAGTAACCTGACACTTAACGACTACATAAATATTTATTTCAGAAGGGCTTATTCGAACCACAACATTGGGTACCAAGGTGTACTATTGCATCTGAATTTTTGCGTTTTGTAAATAATCACATTGTTGTATTGCAATTTGTATTTGGATCCCGCGACAACTCCAGTTTCTAGTCTGTACCTGTTTGGCCAAAAACCAAAACCGGTTCTAATGCTTCTTAAAAAACCCGAACCGGTTTAGAACCTAGATTGGTTTGAGAAAGGAAGAGTTATCTTTAGGCTCCGTTAATGTATTTTGCATAAAACAGACATGAAACATAAATGATTAATGCATTCTTTCAATATCTTTCTATTAAAAAAAACAAATTAAAAGATGATTGCTTCGGTGGCTACCATGAAGAAATTCGCATTACAAAACGAAAAAAATAGAAAAGCAAAAAAAAGGGAGATGAAGATTTGATTAGTCATCTAAGATGTGTGTATAATGTACAACACCAACAACGTGATTGACTAAACGCAACAACCAAACACAGTGCAAACCCGCCGCAACGCGCGGATTCCTGCTAGTATTAGTTAATCCACACCACTCAACCAAAGAGTGAGAGAAATATTGTGGATCTAGATTCAAATCAAAACATCAAAACATAATTGGGGTGGTGGCCCAATAGTAGAAGCAAAGCTTCTAGGAACACTTAAAAGAGAGGTCATGGGTTCAAGTCCCACAAGGAGTGAAATTTACTGTTTAAAAAAAACATAAATAGCGAAAGCTATTTTTGTCTCTATCATTGATAACATTTTATTATTTATTATTTATAGATGGGGGGTGAAATCAAACAATGACGATGTATCCATAAATAGGTCCTAAAAAGGAGAAGACCACTTAAACATTATGTAAAAGAAGTAGAAAAGATGTGATAAATTTGGTTAGGAACCACCTAAAATAATTGTTTTGAGGATTTGCCTTACGCGCCGCACCTACTATTAGGTTTTGTTTTCCATTTCTTACGTTTCCACATACGATTTTATATTTTGTTTTATCACATTAACTAAGTCTTGGAACCACACATTTTTAGTTCCAATTTTTTAACCTACAACAATTCATCTAAATCGGTGCATATATGCAATGTTCACCCAAACCGTTGTACCAATGCATCTAAAAACAAACGTAATAAGACTACAAGGTGTGGGGCATGGGAGAGCGGGTGTGAAGCCCACACCGCCCTATGTGGCATGCCCCTTGTGGGCTTGAAGATCTCCAATGGCGTGAGGTAAAAGGTGAGAGTGGGGTGGATGATCGTGGTTGGTTGTTGGATTATGGATGATTATGATTGGTTGATTGATAAAAAAGACCCCCCCCCCCCCACACACACACCCCGTGGTTTTTAGGGTTTGGAAGGGAAATCCTCCTCTGATGTCACATGTGTTTTACGCCCCCTTCACCCTATGACCATACCGTGTAGCTTAGTATGGACACATATACTCAGCTAAAATACACGTGTCATGTCCAATATATTCGATACGCTTCACAAGATCCAATAAAATCGGTTGATCAATCATACCACTACAACATCACCATCAATATTTTTTCTTTTATAGGTTTTGTTTCAACACGAGCCGGTTTCTATTTTCCTGATATTTTTTACAACCGAACCGATATACCGTCCATACAACTTCAATACCAATACTCATTTTTATAGTTTTTAGTTTCGATTCAAGTTCATTTCAATATTTTTTTTTCACTCATAGTTCCGTCCCTAAACATAGTTTTATAACTCATAACTTTATTTGAAGAAGTCAACACAAACATTTCTTTTATTATTTTAAAACTTATGATCAGTTAAACATGATTGCATTAACATCATATAAAAAAACACCAATCACATAATTCCAAACATTCGAAACTTAGAAACAGATAACAGCTGGACGTTTCCGTTATTCTCCATGACAGCTTCGTTCATGCCGACAAAACTAAACTAACCTTTACTTTCACCATAAGCAATCCATAATATTCCTTCCTCATGACCTTCTATCTCTCTCTCTCTCTCTCTCTCTCTCTCTCTCTACACCATTTCACGTTTCCTCCCAACACTTTCTCTCTCTAAAACGCAATAGTAATTTACTATGGGCCAACAATCTTTGATCTACAGTTTTGTAGCTAGAGGCACGGTTATTCTTTCTCAGTACACTGATTTTACCGGTAATTTTACCAACATTGCTTCTCAGTGTCTCCAGAAACTTCCTGCTACCAATAATAAGTTTACTTATTCCTGTGATGGCCACACCTTTAACTACCTCGTACACGATGGATTCAGTGAGTTTCATCTCCCTTTGTTTTTTTTTTTTTTTCGGTTTGATTATAATATATTGTAATTTTACTAATATTTATAACAAAATACGTAAATATCAATGTAAATGAAAAAAAGAAAATTATAGTATTTCAAAATTTATATTTATTTATTAATGTTATAGACACGAAAATTATGTTTTATTTTTTTTTAAGTCAAACTGTTTGGTAGCCTCTTAATGAGGTTCTGAATGGTTTAGTATTCACACTGTTTGTTTCAACCTAAAAAAGGCTCTGAATGAAATGGTTAAGTGCTGAACCATTCACTTGATGCATAGCTGAACCATTCAGCACTTAATCATTCAGAGCCTCTTAACCATTCAGACCTTTTAATTATTCAATACTTAAACAACCAAACAGCCCTAAATTTGATTCTAGCCGAAGTGATTCCCGAGTAATTAGGAGTTGAAGAAAATTGCATTGACACTCTACCTTGTAGCGATTACCTAGCGACTACTTGGTCGCCTAGACCTTGTTTTACGACATTGACTGTGACCATGATTGTACTTTGTTAATTTGTTCGCGATTCAAAATTTTATCTCGTAGTTAAGAGTTCGGACGATGAGCATTGCTAGTTTGCTTAGTTTTTTTTTTTATTAACTTGATTTGATTTGTTGAATTTATAATTTATTTGTAATATATGTGGATTTTGAGAGTAATTATGATGAATATGAGAAATGCGATGAATCGTCATATAAGTAGTTAAGATTGATTCATTATAGCGTCTAGATGTGAATCAGCACCTTGAGGCGCACTCCTCACCCGTTTTTTTAAACCATGGTTGTACATAACTGACCTGTCTCTCTGCAATGTTCTGCATTTGTGAAGATGTCAAATATTAAGTGCAGTATGTTATGTAAAGCATATTATTATGTTGATAAAGTAAAAGATAAAAGCACATAAGTATTTAAACTAATACCAAGAATTAGTAGAGCAATATGCACATTTGCTTCATTTTTTTTTTAATTTATGCGCATCTAACAGTTAATTTCTTATTGAATTATGAAGCGTACTGTGTGGTCGCCGTAGAATCTGTTGGCCGGCAGATTCCAATGGCTTTTCTCGAAAGAATTAAGGACGATTTCGCCAAGAAATACGCTGGAGGGAAAGCTGCAACAGCTGTTGCCAATAGTCTGAACAAAGAATTCGGGTAATCACTTTTTTTAGTTTTGATGTTTAAGCTTTAATTATTAATCTTCTAATTTTGTTTAATTCCAGTCCTAAGCTGAAGGAGCAGATGCAGTATTGTGTTGACCATCCAGAACAGAACAGCAAGCTATCAAAAGTCAGTGCTCAAATTTCAGAAGTAAAAGGTGTTATGGTAGAGAACATTGAGAAGGTAATTGTGATCATCTTTTAATCTTAACGGGTCATCGGGTCTAAATGGCGAAGTTTCAAGTTGCAGCTAAACCTAAAACACGCTCAACGGATTACAGTGGCGAAACTTGACCCGAAGGTTCGGGGGGTCGGAAGTCATCGGGGGTTCGGAAGACACTGGTTTCGGGGGGTCGAAAACCAGTTTGGGGGGGTCGAAACCCTATATTTTCAAAATTTTCTATACGGATACTATATAATCGGAACTTCTGCGCGAAAATCCGGGGGGGGGGGGGGGGGTCGGGCGCCCCTCCCCGTCCCAACAAACCTGCGCCACTGACGGATTAAAATTTACCTGTATCAAATTATTCACGAAATTCAATACTTACTCGTTACCATGCTTACTCGCCCTTGCCTCTCGTTTTGCGGCCTGTAGGCTTATAGATGTTGACGTTGCCATCCTGTAAGGTTTGATTTGGCAAAATTAGCGGGTCATACTAGCGGATGCCTTAGTTGTTGGATGCAAAACACAATCCGAATCGATTAATTCATATTAATTCTGGTGTAGGTTCTTGACCGTGGAGAGAAGATCGAGCTTCTGGTTGATAAGGCAGAGAATCTTCACGCTCAAGTAAGTCTGTCTATATGCAAATTCAGACTTATTAGGATTTAGGATACGAGTTTTCCTTATTATTTTTCGTAATGTTGCAGGCGCAGGGTTTTAAGGCGCAGGGTACGCAACTGAGAAGAAAAATGTGGTTTAAGAATATGAAGATCAAACTGGTGGTCTTAGCAATCATCGTTGCGCTGATTCTCATCATATTTTTTTCTGCTTGTCACGGCGTCAAATGTTTCAACTGAAGGTTCCTGACCTATGTTCGTCTGCTTTGCCCATGATTTTGTTTCTTGCTTTATTTTTTAAATTTTTTTTATCGACTATAAAAGGTTATATCGCGTGACAATATTTTTATAGGTTTGTACCTATTAAGTAATTTCCCTGTATATCGTTATGATATAATTGATGCATTAGAGGTACATGATGGTTGTTCTTGTGCTTTTTCTTGTTGGCTGTCGTTGTAGGACCTTTTCTACTTGCCCGTACTTAGAACATTTCGGTAATGGCTCAACGAGTCTTCTTGATCAAAGATTGTAACATGACTCGAGAGCTCGGAATTGTTTAACTTAAACGAGCTCAATATAAGGGAATAATATATTATTGCTGATTACAAGCCACGAATCATGTCTCAATTATTCTATTTACACAGTCAAAGCATTTCCATATTTACATTTGCATAATTGTCTCATATGTATTTAATTGTATAGTTGTAAACCACCTATATATAGCTATGTATATTGTGAGTATTATTGCATCAATAAAAACAATCATTCTCTTATCACTAATATGGTATTCAGAGCTTCAATCCTCCTCTGAGTTCTTTTTTTTTCGATCCTGTCCTCTGCCTTACTATAACCTTCGCTGCTGCCATGACCAACTCCACAACCATCATTCAACTCTCAACCCACACCAATTTTCCGATCCAATTAACCGCAGCCAATTTTCCCTCTTGGCGTAAGCAGATTTTGTCTACCCTCAAGGGCCTTGCTCTCGAACAATTTGTTGATGGTATCACCGAACCACCACCAAAAACTCTCGAAGGAAAACCCAATCCCGAATACCACACTTGGTTTCGCCAAGACCAAATTCTTCTTGGCGCTCTCCTCGGAAGCTGTTCCGACACCATTCAACCACTAGTCTCATCCGCTGAAACATCCAGGCAACTCTTTCAACGATTAACCACAAGCTATGCAAGTGTTTCCAGATCCCGCATCATATCCCTTCGAACCAAACTTGCCACCACTAGCAAAGGCACTAGACCTGTGGCTGATTATCTCAACGAGATGAAAGCCATAGCCGATGAATTGGCTTTGGCACAAAAACCAATTGATGACGATGATCTCACAGCCCATATCCTCGCTCATCTCGGCGACGACTATAAAGAAATCACTGCTGCCCTGAAGACTAGAGACACTTCCATCACCTTTCCAGACTTGTATGAGAAACTCATTGATCATGAACGCTTCCTCATGGAATCCAAGCCAGCGCCAATGCTCACTGCTGTCAACACCACCCAACGGCAAGGCCCGCGTCAACAGCCCCGAAACACCATTGCTGCTCGCTACTCAAACCGGCCCAACTCCTTTGGGCCGCGACACACATCACCAGTCAACAATAATAGTGGCTCCACTAACACTTATCGTACTAACCGTAATAATGTTTTCTGTCAGTTTTGCAGCATTCCGGGGCACGAGACTAAAGAATGTCGCAAGTTTGCTAGGTTCTTACAAAACAACAATCTTGCATTGGCGACATCGGCCCCGAACCCAACTGTGAACTCTACCATGGCAACCTCGTCATCCTCACTAATGTTTGATAGTGGCGCTTCAGATCATGCGACATCCGACCGAAACTTTGTGCACCACCTCTCCGAATATGGAGGGCCTGATGAGATCCTCCTCGGCAACGGTAACAAACTTTCCATCACTCACATCGGTCATGCGTCTGTTCCCACTTACTCTCGTTCACTTAAATTACCTAATGTTTTGCTTGTTCCTAAGTTACGTCATCATCTTATTTCAGTTGCTAAACTTTGCAAAACTAATCACGTTTCCGTTGAATTCTTTCCTTTTCATTTTTTTGTTAAGGATCTTCGCACGGGGGGCGCAACTCATGCGGGGAGTGAACATTAATGACGTCTACTATGCTACACCCAACTCTAGTCATTCTCCTATGCAAATCAATTCAAGCACCAAGGCTTCTACTTCTTTACTTTCGTGGCATCATAAACTCGGACATCCATCCATCAAAGTTCTAAAAAATTTACTTAATAAGTTAGGCTTTGATTACAATAATATGTCCACCAATCTATTTCATTGTGATGCTTGCAAATTAAATAAAAGCCATAAGTTACCTTTTGGTGAAAACACTTTTCAAGCAACTAAACCACTCCAACTTGTTTATTCGGATGTTTGGGGACCCGTCCAACTCTCAAATGATGGTTATGCATACTATGTTATTTTTGTTGACTATTACACCAAGTACACATGGTTATATCCTATAAAGAGAAAATCGGACGTCTCTATCTTATTTCCACAATTTAAAGCACTTGTTGAAAAATTTTTCCATACACCAATAGTATCACTATTTTCGGATAATGGGGGAGAGTACATTGGTCTTCTCCCATTTCTTCAAAAGCATGGAATATCTCACTTTACCACTCCCCCACACACTCCTGAACAAAATGGAGTGGCGGAACGTCGCCATCGACACATTGTCGAAACCGGGTTGTCCCTACTACATCATGCTAATTTACCTCTAACTTTTTGGTCCCATGCGTTTCAAACTGCGGTCCATCTTATAAATCGTCTTCCCACAAAAATTCTTGATTTCAAGTCACCCTTCGAAAAGTTGTATAACACCCAACCAACCTACACCAAACTAAAACCGTTTGGTTGCTTATGCTTCCCATGGCTACGCCCATATGCCAAGTCTAAACTCCATCCACGATCCGCAAAGTGTATCTTCCTTGGTTACTCCTCCTCTAAATCCGCGTATAAATGTTATGATCCCACATCTCATCGTCTCTACCACTCACGTCATGTAGAGTTTATTGATCATATTTTTCCCTTTACCACGCATGGCACTCCTCTAATTCCTCTACCTACCGCTGACTCTTTTATTCCTCCACTGACAGTCCACAAAACACGCACCTCATTTCCTCACCATCACACTCACCCACCACCTACTTACCACTCGACCACCCATCATAATCCTCCCGCACCTTCATCTCCGAACCACCTTTCCACCTCTATCACACCAAACTCACCCACAAACAGCCCCACGCCTATCCCTGACTCATCTTCCTCCACCTCCACCTCCACCTCCACGCTACCCTCTCACCTACCTCTCCATCTGAACCCTCTCCATCCACCTCTACCACCAACGAACACTACTCACCATCTCCTAACCCTACCCTTGTAACAACCTCCTCTCCAATTGCACCTTCCGAAACCACATCTTCTCCACCTCCTGATTCATCTCGCCCTCATCGAACCAGAAAACCTAACCCCAAATACTACAATCCCAGCCTTATCAACCATACTACTTTACACCCCCTACCACCCAACATTGAACCCACCACCCATAATCAAGCATCCAAGGATCCACAGTGGCGACGTGCTATGGATTCCGAGTTCAATGCTCTTCTTCATAATCAAACGTGGGAACTTGTTCCACCCACTTCACATAAACCTATTGGTTGCAAATGGATCTTTAGAATCAAACGCAATCCTGATGGCTCCGTTGCAAAATATAAAGCCCGTCTCGTGGCAAAGGGATTTCTCCAACAACATGGGAAGGACTACTTTGATACATTCAGTCCCGTCACAAAACCCATCACCATCCGTACTATTCTATCCATTGCATTATCTAAAAATTGGCCCTTGCGTCAACTAGATGTTAATAATGCTTTCCTTCATGGAACACTTCATGAAGATGTCTTCATGACACAACCACCAGGCTATGAAGATCCCCAATACCCAACCCATATATGCAAACTTAAAAAGTCCATATACGGCTTAAAACAGGCCCCACGTGCCTGGTACAACGAGCTAACACAATTTCTTCTTCGCTTTGGATTTCGTAAATCCCTAGCCGATGCCTCCCTCTTCATCTACCAACATCAACACATCACGTGTTATTTCATGGTTTATGTAGATGATATCGTTCTCACAGGGAACGACTCACACTTTCTCAATCAATTTATCCAAGCCTTAAGTAAAAAATTCTCCATTAAAGATCTTGGTATGCTTCATCACTTCCTTGGTGTAGAAGTTATTCCTACACCAACGGGCCTCTTTCTGTCACAACACCGTTACATTCAAGACATCTTACACCAGTTTCACATGGAAGGTGCGAAGGATGTGACCACTCCTCTTAGTGCCACCGAACCATTATCCTCTTTCGATTCATCTCCTTCGGTTGACGCTACACCATATCGGAGACTTGTGGGATCTCTTCAATATCTGGCATTCACTCGCCCGGATATCTCCTTTGCCGTCAACAAGCTATCTCAATTCATGCATAACCCGCGCCAAACCCATTGGCAAGCTCTCAAACGTGTCCTTCGTTACCTAAAGGGGACCATTCATCATGGTCTTTTCCTAAACCGAAACTCCTCTCTTGATCTCTCAGCCTTCTCAGATTCAGATTGGGGTGGTGTACATGATGCCGGTCGGTCTACCACAGCCTATATCCTTTATCTAGGCACAAATATTATCTCATGGAAATCCACTCGCCAAAAGTCTGTCTCCCGGTCATCCACTGAAGCCGAGTATAAAGCATTAGCAAACGCCTCTGCAGAACTTACATGGACTAAAAACTTGTTAACAGAACTTGGCATTACTCCAACTGTTACCCCTTCTCTATTATGTGACAACACAGGAGCTACATACCTCTGTGCCAATCCTGTCTACCATTCCCGAATGAAGCATGTGGCACTCGACTATCATTTCGTCAGAGAACAAGTTTCAGCAGGTCAGTTACGTGTCTTTCACATCAGTTCTCAAGATCAACTAGCGGATATGCTCACTAAACCATTGACGCGAGCTCCATTTTTACGTAATCGGTCCAAGATTGGCGTATCCGACGGATCCTCCATCTTGCGGGGGCGTATAAGGGAATAATATATTATTGCTGATTACAAGCCACGAATCATGTCTCAATTATTCTATTTACACAGTCAAAGCATTTCCATATTTACATTTGCATAATTGTCTCATATGTATTTAATTGTATAGTTGTAAACCACCTATATATAGCTATGTATATTGTGAGTATTATTGCATCAATAAAAACAATCATTCTCTTATCACTAATACTCAAGCTCCAAGCAATACAGTATTGGTACAAAAAAAATATATATGTATGGTCTGGTTCATATGATGATGTTGACTTAACGGGTTATCCTTTCTGGCTCAACATTCTAAGACTATATATCTAATTCATATAATTGTCTCTCCTCTACCATACACTATATTGATCACTTTAAATAAAGATTTACCCACTTAGGCTATGGGGTGTGGTCACTAATAAAGTACATGTACCTTGGCGTCACGTCAGCATCCTCCTTGCACCATCTATCTCCACAAAGATTTGATGTGGTCACTACCTTCACCATTATGACACCCCTTCCTCCACCTCACTACCCTCGCCATCACCAACGGCTCAAATTTTGTCATCTTCTTCTCATGGCCATCTTCAAGTTCATCACAATCATCACACCCAAGCAGTGGCGGATCCATGAACTTAAGATTTTTCAACTTTAGTAGGTTCTTTTTGGTAACTTTTTCAAACCATACAAGGTTCTCACTAATTTTTTTTTCCTTTTTTTTTTCCAAACCGAGTGGGTTCCTGTAAACCCACAAAAATGGGTTGGATCCGCCACTGCATCCAGGGGCGGTGTTCTCATCGTGGCCGCAATGCTATTAACCATACATGACTTTTGCCATAATTCATGCCGTGTAATTATTGTATTTATGTTAGTCTTTGGTCAAGGTCAATAGCTTGTTTCCCTCCTAAACTAGAGCTTCGAGTCTGTATATACTGTATGTCCTTCAATGAGAATATTGTACCTTTACTCATAAAAAAAAACTCATACTTGATATGGTATCAAGAGCCTAAAGCTCCCTTGAGCCAACCGATCCATCACAGCTTTCGACAGCCTTTTGTCCACAGCCTACACAGCCCTTTCATCTTTTTTTTTCTTTTGATTTGCAGCCTCAATGGCTCCCTTTTTTGTTCATCAATCTCAATCGAACCGTAACTACAATCGGAACCCTTTTTCCTCAGCCTCAAACCCCTCATTACAAAACCGACCCTCCTCATGGTCAAACAAATCCGCAACCCAAACTCAAAACAACCCGACCCACAATAGCCAAACTAACGTTTTTTGTTATTTTTGCAGCATACTCGGTCATGTAACGAAAGATTGTCGCAAACTTACTCGCTTCCTACGCGACCATCAAGTCTCTACTCATGATTCCTACTCATGCCCAGTTGTGAACAATACATCTTCTCACACCGCGGTTCCAAACACTCCATGGATGTGGGATACCGGCGCTTCCAATCACACTAACAACAACAACAACCAAATGCATGTTCTTTCCGAATATGGTGGCCCGGGTGAGATTTTTTTAGGTGACGGTAAAACCCTTCCTATCACACACATTGGTCAAACAACCCTTCACACCAACTCACGACCGCTTTTCTTAAACGATGTCTTGATCGTTCCATCTTTTCGCAATAATCTTATTTCTGTTGCAAAACTTAGTCGTACTAATCAAGTTTCTGTTGAATTTTTTCCATATCATTTCTTGGTTAAGGATCTACGCACGGGGGCGCATCTCATGTGGGGCGTGAACGTCAATGACGTTTACTACGGACCAACCACATTCTATCCTCAAATCAATGCAACAACAACAAGATCTCTACTTGTGTGGCACCATATCCTTGGACATCCTTCGTTTCAAGTTTTCAAGTCCTTAATTTCTAAATTAGGACTTAATGGTAATAAAGTGTCACCCAAGTCTTTTCATTGCAAATCTTGTTCGTTAAATAAAAGCCACAAAATTCCTTTTGGTAAAAACTCATTTGTTGCAAATAAACCGTTGCAACTCGTTTACTCAGATGTACGGGGTCCAGTCCAAACATCCATTGACGGCTTCAAGTACTATGTCATATTTGTCGATTATTTTTCTAAATACATTTGGTTATATCCGATAAAAAGAAAATCCAACGTTTCCGTCCTTTTTCCCAATTCAAATCACTAGTGGAAAAAAAATTTCAAACACCTCTTATCTCTCTATTTACCGATAATGGTGGTGAATACATAGGTCTTAAACCATTTCTCACAACTCATGGAATTTCTCACTACACCACACCCCCTCATACACCCGAACAAAACGGGGTGGCCGAACGTCGTCATCGACACGTTGTTGAAACGGGCCTTGCCCTCCTCCACTATGTTCAACTCCCATCACAATTTTGGTCACATGCCTTTCAAGCCGCCACTTATCTCATCAACCGCCTACCCACCACCACCCTGAACAACCAATCACCTTATGACATGTTATTCAATGTTGCTCCCACCTACTCCAAACTAAAACCATTTGGATGTCTTTGCTATCCTTGGATCCGCCCATACAACACCTCCAAGTTACAATCTCGCTCTGCATCATGTATCTTTCTTGGATACTCCTCTTCTAGATCAGCACACAAATGCTTTGATCCAGCCACCAACAAGCTATATCACCCTCGCCATGTTGAATTCATACCACACATCTTCCCATCCCAGACCAATAACTCCGCCTCTCCCACTGTCACCTATGAATCATTTCTTCACAACATACAAAATCCTCCAAAGCCTTCACACCCTACACAACCTCCCATCGATCCCACACCCCAACCCATACCTCCTACACACCCCTCTCCTGACCCTACACAACCTTCTACTACACCTACACAACATTCCCCTAACCCTACACAACTCTTGTCCTCTACATAGTCCTCCGCTATCCCTACATAGTCCTCCACTGTCCATACACAGTCCTCATCTCCTACACAATCCTCCACTCCTACACAGCCTAATTTACCTACACAACCTTCCAATGACTCTGCTACCTCCTCATCTCAAACTCCTTCAACTAACCCCTCTCCTACCACCTCTACTCGCCCACAACGGTCTCGCAATCCTAACCCTAAAAATTACTATGACAATTCCAACTTCATCAACTCCACCACACTTCACCCACTTCCTACATCCATTGAGCCCTCTACTCACATCCAAGCGATGAAAGATCCACAATGGCGACAAGCAATGGATCTTGAATACAACGCTCTTCTTCAAAACCATACGTGGGAGCTTGTCCCTCATACTACCCAAAATCCAATCGGATGCAAATGGGTATTCCGAACCAAACGAAAACCCGATGGAACTATTGATAAATTTAAAGCGCGCCTAGTCGCAAAAGGGTTTCATCAGCAGTACGGTAAGGACTATTTTGATACCTTTAGTCCAGTAACGAAATGTGACATCCGTCACTTTTCGTTTTATTGTATTTTATTTTAATAATAATAATAATAATAATAAAATTTCAGATTTTATTTAATGGTAAATATATATATATATATATATATATATATATTTATTAACACACTCACTTGAACCCACCCTTATTATTGCTAATTTTCGGAGCCAACAAACAAGCCCAATAGAAAACCAAACCCATCTCCCCTTGACCTTCACCCCTAGTCCAACCCAAACCTCTTGCCTTCTTTTTTTTCGAAACACAATTTGAGCCCACAGCGAGCCCAGTTGTGACAACTCGGGTAAATCTCTTTCTTGATTTCTATCTCTTGTCTGTTTCTTTTGTTATTCCTTTTGGTACTTGTGCAATTTTCGGGACGAAAATTCTTTTAACGTGGGGATGATGTGACACCCGGCAAATTCCGATTAACAACGTTGTCTAGATTAAAGTCTACCTTAGCGAGTCACGCGTATATTATACTTAACTGGGTTAGTTGAGTCGTGTTACGGTTCGGGAACTGTTAGTTTAGTATAAAGGATCATTAGATGTTAGTCTAGAGGCTCATTAGATGTCGGTCCTTAACCAAGTGTACAAAGGGTGACGATTCGTAGAATCGTCAGAGCATAGGGAACATACAAGTCTCGAGTCCCGAGAATTGGTGAACGAGTGTGAATGTGTTTGTTTGCAAATATTATGTGTTTACAATCATTATGTGACTTGTCGGTATGTGAAAATGTGTTAACACATGTTAAAACGGGGTTTAACACGCAAAATACACAGAACCAACCCCTATAGGCGAGTAGGGAGGCCTAATCGCCTATAGGGGGCGAATAGGACTTACATTGGGGCGAATAGAAGGCTAATCGCCTATAGGGAGGGCGATTAGCAATCCTATTCGCCTGATGATGCTGCGTACTCGCCTATAACGTGCTGGACGACTAAAAACGCCTATAAATACAATACTTGACCTCCTAAACTTCATTATAACAACCCTAGTCGTCCCACAACTCGCCCCAACACACACACAACCTATGGAACACGATTTTGGATCAAAACACAAGATTTCAAGCCTATTACATCAATCTATCATAAATCTAAGGTGTGGTTTTCATTCATGCAATCTTTAATAACGTTTTTATTAAATCCCTAATGGTCCAGACCTGTTTATAAACATATGTGTCTTCTGAAATTCGTTAATAATCATTGTTAATTGGATTCTAACTACTATGCATGTTGTATGTGTGTTTATGATTAAAAGATAGGGTTTTTATGATTCAAGAAGGATTGGTAACATGATATTAAGGTAGTTACAGATTAATAATGATAGCATATTGATGAAATCTGAGTAATTGTTCATTAGGGTTAGGGTTATGCATGTTAATGTGATGTTTCATGTTATATGTGTTGTTTTTGGGATACATGGTTGCATGCAGGGCTGATAGAACGAGGTTAAACGAAGGATTTTGATTGAAATATGTTTGATATGGTTGTTTGATTGATAATTGAGGTTTACACACGTTCTGGATTTGATTTGGAGTGTTAAACGCGCAAAAAACCGGAACAGCTGTGCTATAGGCGAATAGGAACCCTAATCCCCTATACTATAGGCGATTAGGAGGCTATTCGCCTGATGGGGAGCCCTAATCGCTAGGGGTGTAAACGAGCCGAGCCGAGCCCGAGCCTGACTGGGCTCGGCTCGGGCTCGTTAAGGTTTTGTGAAGCTCGAGCTCGAGCTCGGCTCGGTTCGAGCCTACAATCTTGAGCTCGAGCTCGGCTCGCTAGCAAAATCCAAAGCTCGAGCTCGGCTCGGCTCGGCTCGAGGTGATTTGAGAATCTCAAACGAGCTTAAAAGCTCGGCTCGAGCTCGCAAAAGCTCGGCTATAACTTAGGCTCGCGAGCCCAATCGTTAAGGCTATAACTTAGGCTCGGCTGTAACTTAGGCTCGGGCTCGGGTTCAGGCTCTAGCTCGTTAAGGCTCGATTAGGCTCGCGAGCCCAATCGAGCTTTGTATCTAGGGCTCGAGCTCGGGCTCGATAACCAAACGAGCCATATTTCAGGCTCGAGCTCGGGCTCGGGCTCGTTAAGGCTCAGCTCATTCGAGCTTTTTACCGAGCCGATCCCGAGCCGATCCCGAGCCGCTACGTGTCATTTACACCCCTACTAATCGCCTATAGTATAGGCGAATAGGAGCCTAAATGCCTTTACTTCATGCATTTACGATCCTAAATGCTAGTTAAGCCCTGAATTGCATGCTTTACGACGTAATCGCCTATAAACTCATAAATTGCATACCATATAGCCCTAATCGCCTATACTATAGGCGATTAGCATTCCTAAATGCCTGTTGACCCACGTAATCACTAGTTGACTTTTCCTAATCGCCTGTACTGCTGCTGTAAGTGTAATTTAGCATTTCGGGACCCGATTTGACACCTAGGAACATGCTAGGAACCCCGTAACATACCTAATAACTTGGTAACATGTGTTCGAACTTATTTGTGTGATACTTGAACTACGTGCTACAACTTGTTGGACTTTAACGTATGTTAAGTGTGATTGCATGATTGTATGTTTGAGAGTGCAAGGATAACACGGGGAGTCTCGGGTCACCAATGGGATGTCGAGTCTTGTACATTGGGTTAATTTAACAGTCACGGTGTTTTCAAACGAACGTGGTTATGGTCTGGACATCTAGGGACTAACTAACCTACGGGTTATTAGTCTAAGTACTTGTAACTGTCATATGTTAGGTCGCCGCTTTACGGGGCTAGCATAGCTTGCTGATATTATTCGTGTTTCGAAGTAACGCAACCTAAGGTGAGTTTACGGCCCCTCTTTTAACTGGTTTCACTTTTTGGGGGATAAAACATGTGTTAAACTTATGTTTTGGTAACAACTGTCATACTATGGGTTTCTATGGTTTACTATACGATCTTTGGAAGTCCCGGGGGAAACCATGAATGTGCGGGTTAGCACAACGGGGAAATGTGAATAGATCTATTGGGAATGACCAACCCCGCTCATCGGCTTGGAGGGCCGGGCGAGTGCATATTGTCTCAAACAGGAACAGGTTTACTATTCGGGCACAACATCTGGTTTGCGAGTTAGTAATGGTTTTCCAATCGTAGATGTAATAAAACATACGCCTAGCTAGCGTACTTGGTTTACAAATTGTTATAGTATGGACAGGTTGAACTTGATGCTTTGATTACAAAACCTGTAAACTCACCAGCATTTTTGTGCTGACGTAAACTCTTACATGTTTTCTCAGGTCGCTAAGGTAGCACTATGGAACTAGGGCGCACGCGTCTGCACGGCGTCTAGTTAGGGTTGCATGGTTTTCGAACATTAAATAATTTGGTTTACTTTCGGATTATGTTTTGAGAATAAGCTTCCGCCGTATTTGGAGATTTTAAACTATGTTTTTGAAATTGCATATGTTCATTTAGACTTGTTTATTGTGATCGTTGACTTGGATCCTGGTTTGTCATGCGCCTCGCGGTAAAACTCCACAAGTGGATTTTGAGGGTGTGACACCAGTACCCGGCCTCCCTTCAGTTGTTTAAAAAAAACAAGAAGCCTCCCAGGACTCGAACCCGAGCCTGGGGGCGGTCCGATTGAAACACACACACACAAACCAGTTGAGCTATGGCTCATTCCTGATTTAATCCCAGCTCACAATATATATATATACACACTCAAAACTCCTTGTTTCCCTTTCCTTTGATCGCTGCAACAAGAGGTCAACCACAAGGCCTTGATTGATCAATTAATTAAGCCAACTATGGAAAGAACTCATAATTGTTTCGGTATGACAGTCAACACGCGTATTTACCACGCATGAATCGAGTAAAAGCATACCAAATTTGGGCAATCTATGCGTTAATAGTAAAACCATGGTCAAACCTTCCAAATCTTCTAATACACTGGTTACACTATAAATTGAAGCGTCCACACCACCCTAAGAGTGCCGAAAATCATCCTCCCACTCTAAATTTCTTTCTGTTTTCACCATAATCCGTGCAATCGAGCTTGGTTTGACTTTCAGTTTGACCCGTCTAAACACGAGCTTCAAGATCGGTGAGTCCTTTTTGCTTGGTGGGTTTTGTTATTCATGTTTAATCGATCAATAGCCCTAACACTACTGTGGCTATTGATCGCTAATTTACTCGATTAAGAAACTAGGGCACGATGGTTTTGAATTGGGGAAGAACACCATCGCAAACCTGTGTATATAATTATTTCAAAACTAAAATCAACACCAACTGACCAACAGATCAGTTGGTTGGCCTCTTTTCACAAAACACGAACCGGCCTGACGGCCCGGGTTCGAGTCTTGTATCCCACATTTTCTTTTTCTTTTTAAAAAGGATTATATAACTAATAACTGTTTGTCTATATAATTAATTTAAATCCAAATTAGTTCGTTCTCAGGGTGTGGCTCAGTTGGTGGCCACGCTTGTGATAAAACTCGAACCGGCCAGAGACCCGGGTTCGACTCCCATAACCAACAAACAATTTTTTTTACCTTTTTATATAAATACTTAATATATTAAATCTTTTAAAATAGTTTTTAAATACTAAAAGTGGTTTATAAATTCTACAAAAATTACTGTATGATCTTCTAATGGTAAAGTTCATTATACAATTTTTAGTTTTTCAAAAATAATTTATTTAATGTATATTATAAATATTACAAGCTTATTCATTTATAATTGTAAAATTCAATAAAAATATCTAAACGATTTTATAAGATTCCACAAAAATTATTCTAAACTTGTATAGCAATAAACATTTCAGAAATAATTTTTATTTCAGAAAAACCGTTAATTTTATATTTTTAATTAATTTCTATTAGTTTTAATCATAAATAAATCATTGTAAATCCATTTTTTAATATTTTTGCCCCAAAATTTTATATAAATTATTTCTACTTATTTAGAACTGAAATACAATTTTTAATTCAAAAATTCTTTAATTTTAATATTTTTAGATATTAACGTTATATTTTTGACAAATTGAAATAAATAGATTAAATATTCCATTTTCAAGAAAATAATTTTATAAAAATTATTTTCACACTTAAAACTTTATATTGTGACCATCTTTGATTTAAAATTTACAAAAACACTTTTGTTTATTTATTTATCAAATTTCTCTTATTTATTAAACGTTTAATTTATTAATCAAACGAATACTTATCCCCAATTCGAAACCCTAGAAAATACTTATAGACTAGATAGACTTAGACTTATTTGTTACCTTATACATAGGGTGATATTTGGCAACGTTGGATTACACTTATTCAATTCCACAAGACTTACCACCTTGCTAAGGTGAGTATTACTTATCCCCTTTTTCGCTTTTACAACTTTTGGGGTGATTCATGCACAAGTATACAAAACTTTCATATTCATTTACACATACATTTTTATTCATTTACAATTCTTATACGTGTCTTGTTTATCTTTGTGCTAATGTTTGAACATGAACGTAGCTTACATACAAAATCATACATCTAGACATAACTTATGTTATGGTGCTCTTTACATATAGACGTAACTTATGTTACGGTGCTCATTTAGACATAACTTATGTTATGGTGCTCTTTTAGACTTGACACGTGTTAGGGTGCTCATTATCAATTTCATCTTATCAACTTTACATTTGATCTTTGTCTTGTTTGGTTACTTGCGTGTTTACATAATGCCTTGGTGATGCTAGACACATGAATTGTACTACTTTTCAAACTTATACTATATGTACAAATCTAAGTAGTACTCACCAACATCTTATGTTGACAAAATTTATTTTCGTGCATGTTTCAGGATAAGCTGCTTGACGCTTCACATAGGACTTTGGACTTAGACTAAAATAAATCAATTATCTCTATTTTTGTCCTCGTGTATTTATTTTCACATGTTGTAAAACAATATTCAATAATCAAATATTTACATTTTAGTACCATGAGCTTTTGAACAATCGTCACTACGTGACACCTCGATGATTCCGCCATCGGTTGGGGTGTTACACGAAACCTGTCACCATTCGTACTGTTCTTTCCATCGCACTCTCTCGAGGGTGGTCGTTACGCCAACTAGACGTTAATAATGCATTTCTTCATGGCACCTTACATGAGGATGTGTACATGATTCAACCACCCAGATTTGCAAATTCGGCGTTTCCTAATCACATTTGCAAACTCAAGAAATCTCTCTACGGCCTTAAACAAGCCCCGTGGGCTTGGTACAATGAATTAACCGCCTTTCTCGTTAGCTTCGGTTTTAAAAAATGTCTCTCTGATCCGTCTCTTTTTGTCTACAACACAAATGGTAACACTTGCTACCTACTCGTCTACGTTGACGACATTGTTCTCACTAGAAACAATAATCCATTCATGGACATCTTTGTTCAAGCCCCAAGCAAAAAAAAAATTCGATCAAAGACTTAGGCCCTCTATATCACTTCCTAGAAATCGAAGTCATTCCAACTCCTCATGGTCTATTCCTCTCCCAACACAGGCACATTCAGGACATCTTAACCACTTTCAAAATGGATGGTGCCAAAGAGGTCCTCACCCCCCCCCCCTAAGCGTCTCTGATCCGCTTATCCCCTCGGATACCTCTCCGCCTGTTGACCCAACTCCTTATCGCAAACTTGTTGGCACACTTCAATACCTTGCCTTCACCCGCCCTTATATCTCTTTCGCTGTCAACAAACTCTCCCAGTTTATGCACCACTCAAAATAGACACACTGGCAAGCTCTCAAACAGGTTCTCCGCTATTTGAAAGGAACATTGCACCATGGGTTATTGTTAAATAAACAGTCCTCCCTTGATTTACATGCTTTCTCAGATTCTTATTGGGGAGGCATACATGACGGAGGGAGATCTACTACAGGTTATATATTATATCTTGGATCCAACATCATCTCCTGGCGTTCATCAAGACAAAAAACGGTATTGCGCTCATCCACTGAAGCAGAATACAAAGCACTAGCAAACGTCGCAGCTGAAATCTCATGGGTTAAAAATCTTCTCCAAGAACTCGGTCTTCGCACGGCACGTGCACCGTCTCTTTTCTGTGACAACACCGGTGCCACCTACCTTTGTGCCAACCCGGTGTACCATTCCCGCATGAAACATGTGGCCCTCGACTACCACTTTGTTCGTGAACAAGTCAATGTCGGTCACTGTAACACCCCAACCGATGGCGGAAACATCGAGGTGTCACGTAGTGACGATTGTTCAATAGCTCATGGACTAAAGTGTAAATTTGAATACATTGATTAAATAATTTATTACATTGAAATGAAATTACAGGATACAATAATTCTAAAGTGACAAGTCTAGCTAAAATACAATGTAGACAAGACTGAAATATAAAATCCAAAAGCCTAAAAGAAGCGTCTCAAAACAACCTGAAACATGTACAAAATATTTTTGGTCAATACAAAAATTGTATTGGTGAGCATACCCTGTCTAAATAAATATAGTAGAAAAGTGTTTAGCAATTCATGTGCGGTACCATTTGCAATTATGTAATAAGTAATATCCGTTCAAAACCAAACCTGAGAATAATGACTAACACATGACTAACCAACTGAATAATGAATTAACAAGACAATGACCAAGATTCTCTCAACAGAGTCTCAAGGGGGTATACCATAGTACTATTCATTGAAAAGCTAGGCCGCCCAGCGGTTAATGATTTTGACAAGTCATAGACACACCAATTATCATAAAGCAAACACACATGAGAATTGCATTAAGTATAAGAAATTGAAACTTGATTAATATATAAGTACATGAGTCACCCCAAAGTAGTAAAACGGTAAAAAGGGGAAAGATATACTCACAGATTGTGAAAGCGATCAAAATCCACTTAAGCGGTCGTGAGCTAAATAATGGGAATTCCGAGGAATTCAACCTATAATGTATAAGCATACTAATAAGGAAATGTCTAAAAGTCTAAGGTAACTAGGGTCTAAGGCATTAGGGTTTGCTATGTCGATTTGGGGAATTAGAGTTTTTATGATAAGTCGCGTTAATGTAAAAGTTGTATATCTCAAATAATATATGAAAGGTTGTAAATGTGGTTTAAATAATATAATTATTACCTATTGATTAAAAAATATGTTTGAATAATTAAGACAAATTAATTTAGTTAGTTACTTTAACTAAATTAAAATAAATACAATAATCATAAATATATAAATAAATAATTTTGAATTACACAATGATCCAATAAAAGATAATAAAGACTTAAACCATATGATTATTTCTATTTTATAAGAAAAATATTTATAAAATAGATGTTTAAATTATATAAATAAATAAATGCTTTATTATGTCTAATTAAACGTAAATAAGACTAATAATACCATACATGATCCAAAAATACTAGTTTTATAGAAAATGGATGATTTCTGATGTAAACAAATTAAAATAATTTTCCCATGATTTATAAAAACTTATTTATATTTAAAACGGATTTAACGAGATTAAATTATGTTTAAATGATTACAAATAGGAAAGTCAATAAAATTAAATGTTTTCTGAACCAATAATTTTTATATAAGTTCATGATGATGAGAAATAGTTACCCAAAAAGTTTGAGATTAAAATCATTAAAAATAAATTTTTAATGAATTAAATATGATTAAAACAAGTTAAATCAATAAAAATATAAAAATAAAACATTTTTCAGAAAATAAAAGCGGGGTAATTTTCTATGAGATGTCAAGAAGCTACACCTAAATTTTCATAATTTTTCGGTAAAACTTGAATTTATTATGATTATTTTAAGATTAATACACTTATATAGTTAATATATAGTTAATACAACAAAAAATCTAGAAAACAAAAATTAACACAAAAAAAGGTGGCAGGTGGGAGGTTCGAACCCAGGTCATTCCCCAAACAAAACCCCACACAAACCACTACAACACAACCTATAATTATAGAATATGTTTGAAAATAAATTTATATAAAGCATTTTTAAGTTTTATCTTCTTCTTCCCCAAATACAAGACCAAGAACCCTAACCCTAGTTTATACAATAATCTGATTTAAGCAAGTTTATACCACGAAACGATAGGGCTTTCAAAGGGGACACTAAGTGGATCAAAATGGCATCAAAATAAAATACTCACAATCACGTTTTGAGGCTTGAACATCGATGTACAGGTCCGACATGTTGAGGCCGATTGTCGAGAAGTCTGGACGCGTTTTTGATCTGTTCTATGTGGGTTTAGTCGTGCCAAGACTCGGAAATGTGATAAGGTGCCCAATTTATAGATTTCAGCACGTTATAAGGCGTTTGGATACCTCCATTAATTCCGGTCGGTTACAAGACTAATTGCCATTATAAGTTCGTTAAATCAGCGTTTACATGAACGATTTATGGTTCGAAACTGTCATTTAATGATGAGGGAAGGTTTTGGAGTCAATTACTTGTTGAAACGGACCACTAACCCGCGAATCAAGGCTCGCCGGAAAAGCCTCTTGCCGGCCGGAATTACAACCGGAAAAAAAAAATCGTGGCAGGGATGAGTTTGTTTTGTTTTCTTTTAAATTTTCATAATTGGTCCCTCACGTTTAACAAAGTTAATTTTGGTTATGATTTTGGTTATCTTTTCCTATATAAAACTTAACTTGGTTAGCTTATTTAACTTAAAAGTTTTAAAACTTGAATTCTTTACAAAATCCATTGCGTAGACGATTCAGGATCCGTATTGAATAAAATTTATACTCGATCCGTAACGAATATAAGTGATAAAATTTTAGTTTACTCTAATAAATTTTGAAAGCGACGAAATTTATAGGGGTTATAATAGAAATATGTGAAGGGCTAATGTTGTAGATTTGACGAAAAACGAGGGTGACGGTTGTCACAGTCTCCCCTACTTTAGAAAATTTCGTCTCGAAATTTCTTTCAAGTGGAGGTTTCTATGAACAAAAGGCGTTGTAAAAGTTTAGCTTGATTTTCTTTAAGAAAAATTTCATTATTTATGATTCGACAAAATTTAAAATAGTTGTCTAATATCTAAAGTAAAAGTTTCAAAAAAAAAAAAAAAAAATTTGACGTTTGACCCGAGGTTAGGAAGTTGAGAGTTTAAATAAGAAAAGTTTTGAGAACGTGTAACTGGTGAGGAAAAGGCACTGATGAAGGTAGTCTCCCCTACTTTAGAAAGGTTTCTGCCCGAACTTTATTAAATACAGGCAACAAGATTTCGACTAACAGGGAATGTAAAAGTGTACAAAGTTTAAGGGTTTCTGAATAGGTGGTCAACAAGAAAAGCTCCAACAAAACTAATTGAAACTTATGTAAAATGTTCTTATTGAAAATTCTAGCTATTAATCAATGATCTATTGAAGAGGTAACTAACAAGTAATAGGTAGGTTCTTAGTCCCACTCCTAGTCCGCTCCCGCAGTATCGTTTATGCTTATATATAGGGTGTACCGCAGCTAACCCACCACACTCCCGATACTTTGGACTCGTACTGATTGTCTACCAACAGCCTAAATAGAATTACACACCACCCTCATGTACCTGTAAACCCATGATTGCGTTCCGGACCGTAATCATCGATTTACCTTACACTAAGGTGTTATGCTTTTCCATAACCTTAACAAGAAATAAATGTGTGCAACCAACATCTACCGCCATCAACCACCGTAACCAACTGTCATAACTACCGACCACCACCATAATCCACCGTCTTAAAATCTTTTCATTTTTTTTAATCATCTTACTTCTACCATTACCATCTTGTTCATTTCCGGATTCATAAAAAAACCATTTCTTAACCCAATACTATCACCAACAGTCTGTATACCACCATACTACTCCATTACAACACCTTGATTATTTCATTTCTACCATTCCATCATTCGATTCATTGTTCTTCCTTCCAATTCCTTTGTTATTTCAATCTTTTTGTTTCACAGATTCATTTTACCTTTCCATTTCTTTTGATTCTATCTCTTCCATTAACAAGTTCTACAGCAACAATAAAATAAAATTAGGGCAAGTTTTTACAACAACAATTGAAGGGTAATTCGTTCCTTGTCTGACTCAATTCTGTTTTTTTTTTCTTTCTTGAATTCAGTAACCGTTCGTTTCCACTGATTTCTTTAATAATAAGAATGGTGTTCTTGTGTTTTTGTGGGGGTTTAATATGGGAAAACCGAGTTCATGTTTGTGGACAGATTCGGTGTTCTTGTGGTGCAATTAAATTCAATGGCAGAGGCCATTGTTGTGGTTATACACCCGATTATTCAATACCACCTACTAATTGGGAGTTGTATAGTGGATATAGAAGCTTTGATGAATGGACGGGCTCAACAACTTGGGGAAAACATAGCCCTAGTTTGTTCAACACCAAGAATCAAGAAAAATGCATTCTAAATATTGCATCTTCAATGGAAGGTATCAAGAACCTTAAGCAAACAGGTTCGTTTCAAGACTATTGTGAGTCATTCGATTTCCTTCTTACAAGGGTAATTCTGATTATGCCACAAATCTATTTGTGGAGGGTCTTAAACCCGAAATTATGTATTGGGTCAAGTTCTTGAAACCAAAAACGCTTAAAGAAGCTTATGAAAAAGCAAAGAACCAGGCTAATCTTTTGTCCATTATCGAAAGTTATAGCCACTTAAAAGAAGATAGAGATCGGATTTTGAGTAACAATGCAATTCAATGTGATGAATTTGAGAATAGGGATGAGATTCGAGAAATGATTGTAGAGGAAATAGTTGATAATGATGTTTTGGATGTAAATGGGAATGAAATTCATGAACCCATGAAGGTGTATGAAGATAGGGAGGATATTCAAGAAACAATTGATGTTGGGGAACTCAAAGAATCAGTGGTTGATGTTAAGGATTCATTAGATGATAAGAGTGGGGATGTTAGTGATTCGGATGAAGGAATTAAAGAAAATGTAAAAGAAATGTGTGAGAATGTTTTAGATGATGCTATTGATGTTAGGGAAATTAAGGAAGAATCGGATAATGATTTGGATGTGGAGGTGTTCAAAAGGATCGGAAGTAATAAGGATAACCAGCTGATTGTTTCTGATATTGCTACTTACGAGAATGATCAACATGGAATTGGTGCTTCAAATCAAGTTATAAATGTTCTTAATGGTCATTTTAATCAAGTAAGAGGTGTAGATGAAATTTATACATGGCATAAATGGAAATCTAAAGAAACTGTTGGAAACTTAAAAGTTCATGATGCAAAAAGGGTGCCAGAAGTCACAAATTCTGAAATGGAAAATTCTGAAATGGAACATGGTACCATTTATTTTAAAAAAATCAATGATGTTGGGACTACTTGGATGAAAGATGGAAAAGAATGGCAGTTAAGTATTAATTCCATGGTAAAAAATGTTGAATGGAAACTAGTTTGGCATCTTTGTTTAATTGAGTTGAAGAAAATGCAACAAGATTGGAACGAACACGGTGCTTATGGCATGATAAGGAATGATGAATGTTTACAAGTCCTAAGAAAAAAGAACAAAGTGGTTAAGAATGTTTCTTCTAATCATGACTGTAACATTCGGAATTCTTGGTGTTACAGTGAAGGTGTCTATAGTTAAAATACTCCTTGTCAACAGTTGGGTGTTGCTGGGTCTTCATTGACGACTTGTTTTTCTGGACAGCAGGTTGTTTCTAATATTGCTGGTTCGAGTTTTGATAAACTTGAGGTTGTTGCTGGTTCTTTTGGGCGAGCGAGTGTTAAGCATAAATTTGGTTCTGTGAGTGTTAAACATAATTTTGGTTCTTGGAGAGTTAAGCAATGGGTTGGTATAAGTTGTAATGAGTTGATATTAAGGAGAGCCAGTGCATATACGGATACCATTAATATTGATGAGGCATGTAAATCATATATTGTTCATGCTACCAATGACAAGCTGGAAGTATTGGAAATTTTAGCACCATTTCATCTTCATGAATTTGAATATTGGAAGGATCAGTTAGCTGTTGCAAGATTCGATGGTGTCCGCGCGTTGCGGCGGAGACCACAACACTCTAATTGGTGATTTTAAGGGTGTGTATAAGCTGTTGTTCGGTTCACTTTGGTTTTGAGCCATAACCAAAACCAAAACTTGCGATTAAGATATTTCAAAAACCGATTGTTTCAATTATTCATTTGTTCCCGTTTGGCTAATCGGTTATGAACATTAGTCCGAATGGTTCTCAATAATCTTTAGATCAGATTAGCCATATGTAGTAATTTTAGAATTCAAATCGTTATCTCATGATTAAAAAACACGACTTTCATTATTGATTTTTCTCGATTTCTATATAGTATTATCATGTTTATAAAAACTTTAATTTTTATAAAGTACCTAATTGTATGTAAAAGATTATAATAAAACATGTAGTATTATAAATTAGTTTTTATATGTGTTCTATCTAATGTATTTAAAATAATTGTAGAATTGAATGTCATGAGGTCTCATAAACATCTCATGACTCTTGATTACCTTTTGATTAAACTAGTGGGAGAGCCCGCGCGTTGCTGCGGGTGTTCGGGTTGTTTAACAAATACATATATTTAAGTTTATTACGTATGCACACTAAAATTTTGGATTTTGATAATTTTCCGACGATTAAATATGAGTGAGAACCTAGTTGTTCATATGAAAATCAGGACACCCAGCGTAACGTGTGGGTATGTATAACAAGATAGCAACATATGTACCAGAAGGAGTACATAAACAAACCCACGAGCATAGTAACAAAATGAATAGTAGATTATTTGTTTGCATGTTTGTTGTACACAAAATTCAACACAAACATCGCAAAATGGTTAACATTTTCACTGATAATTCCAAGTTATTCTTTGATCTTTCTTGTTCCGTGTTTTAAATTAAAGAATTGCACAAAGATATTATAAACGATTTTGTGTCAAACGTTTTATGTGTATGTGCTGTGGTGCCTGATCTTCAATCCTATGGTTGTGTTTTACGTTTTTTGTTTCAAGTGAACAGGGGAAGTTAACAAACGCATTGATTTTCACACACCAGATATATAAGAATTACATTAAATAACCATAGCAATTGAATTAGTTACATTAAACATGTAATAAACATGAAGTCTAAATTATATGAGATGGATGGCGACACAAGGGTTTCCAATAACAGTGCGTCTATATGCTCGTGAAACCAACCAACATGTAATAGCCACTGTAAAGAAATGATGTTCAATCAAGACATGGTTAGAGGTTCTTCCCTTCCGAGTTTTCCCTTTAACCGTAATGTGAATAACATGTAAGCATAAGACATGGTTAGAGGTTCTTCCCTTTCGGGTTCACCATTAACCGGTAGTTTCTGTTTACATCGTTGGCTTTAACACTCATATTGATAGACTCTGAGATTTACACCGTTCCCCTCGGATTAAAGAAATACTCTAATCCGAGTCGTACGTGGGCACTGGCTTAGATCTCATACGAGTTATCAACTAGTATGTTTATTGGCCATGATGAAAAACAAAATAATGCATAGTATAACAGGGTTTTGCTCAAAAACAGGAAACATATGCATACAAAATATGTGTTCATGTAAGTATAGCATAAAAGTTCGATTGAAAGAATAGTATAATATAAATCGAGTAAATCGCACGTTTGCTCAAAATGAAAGTAAACGAGTTGTATTAATGCAAATAGGCAATGTGAAAATAATCACAAATAACGTGTTAGAAATAATTATGAATAAAGTGGTGCAAGAATAAAATAATAAAGTTTTACGCAAATGAGAGTACGCAACACAGACGTATAGTCTACTGACATAAGGGATTAAATTTAGTTAGTTTTACATATATGCGTTATACTATAAAAGACATTTAGCAACATTCTGATAAAAAGATATGTCCATTGTTTTGCTTAAACCAAAAGTTTTGTAACTGAAAGAGTATAGGTGTAAAAGGTAAATTTTCGCAGTTTACTCGACTTTGTGATATTGTTGAAAGAATAGTAGTGATGCATGAGAATAAATTTTTAGAAATCGAAGTGTGTTTTAGACTCAAAACAGGTTCATTTGAAAAATCTTCGTAAATACACATTTTCATGTGTTTACGAGAAGTCGAGTTTGAAAAATGTTATAAGGCTTATTAGTAGTTGCAAATTTCTCCCGAAAATATATATTGGATATGACATATGAAAACAAAAGATTTACATTTGATTTGTAAAATATGCACTACAAGTTTATAAAATGCAACATGAAACCATTTTATGAAGTATGTGTAAATCTAATGTGTTTTGAAAGACCAAGATTTAAAATGACGTGAATGATAAAACTAACGTATGTAATAGGTTACCAATATTTAAGAAAATTTATAATCAACGAGATGTAGAAATAGATCCTTGAGATGTGGATTTCACTCCTAACTCAAAGATGTATTTCAAAATTGAAAACGATTGTGGAATGAAACCAATCACTAAGTTAAGGATATCACTCCCAGCTTAGTGGTTAAGTTCCTTTTTGAAGGAATCACTCTTTGAGGTGTGGATGTCACTCCTATCTCAAAGACATATTCCTAAGATAAATAACATATAGAGGAGTGAAACTAATCACCAAGGTATGGATACCACTCCTAACTTGATGATATCGTTTCGTTTGTGAAATACGAGTGTCTTCTTCGCCAAGAAAAATATCGAAAGAATAACGAGAAATAATCATAACGAAAATATTTTGAAAGAAAATAATAGGAAATAAGAGAAATATAAACGAGAGGACTCGTGAAAGTAAGCTTAGTTATAGACTAGGCTAAAAGACATTCTAATAACCTAATTCCCTATAACCATGGCTCTGATACCAATCTGTAACACCCCAACCGATGGCGGAAACATCGAGGTGTCACGTAGTGACGATTGTTCAATAGCTCATGGACTAAAGTGTAAATTTGAATACATTGATTAAATAATTTATTACATTGAAATGAAATTACAGGATACAATAATTCTAAAGTGACAAGTCTAGCTAAAATACAATGTAGACAAGACCGAAATATAAAATCCAAAAGCCTAAAAGAAGCGTCTCAAAACAACCTGAAACATGTACAAAATATTTTTGGTCAATACAAAAATTGTATTGGTGAGCATACCCTGTCTAAATAAATATAGTAGAAAAGTGTTTAGCAATTCATGTGCGGTACCATTTGCAATTATGTAATAAGTAATATCCGTTCAAAACCAAACCTGAGAATAATGACTAACACATGACTAACCAACTGAATAATGAATTAACAAGACAATGACCAAGATTCTCTCAACAGAGTCTCAAGGGGGTATACCATAGTACTATTCATTGAAAAGCTAGGCCGCCCAGCGGTTAATGATTTTGACAAGTCATAGACACACCAATTATCATAAAGCAAACACACATGAGAATTGCATTAAGTATAAGAAATTGAAACTTGATTAATATATAAGTACATGAGTCACCCCAAAGTAGTAAAACGGTAAAAAGGGGAAAGATATACTCACAGATTGTGAAAGCGATCAAAATCCACTTAAGCGGTCGTGAGCTAAATAATGGGAATTCCGAGGAATTCAACCTATAATGTATAAGCATACTAATAAGGAAATGTCTAAAAGTCTAAGGTAACTAGGGTCTAAGGCATTAGGGTTTGCTATGTCGATTTGGGGAATTAGAGTTTTTATGATAAGTCGCGTTAATGTAAAAGTTGTATATCTCAAATAATATATGAAAGGTTGTAAATGTGGTTTAAATAATATAATTATTACCTATTGATTAAAAAATATGTTTGAATAATTAAGACAAATTAATTTAGTTAGTTACTTTAACTAAATTAAAATAAATACAATAATCATAAATATATAAATAAATAATTTTGAATTACACAATGATCCAATAAAAGATAATAAAGACTTAAACCATATGATTATTTCTATTTTATAAGAAAAATATTTATAAAATAGATGTTTAAATTATATAAATAAATAAATGCTTTATTATGTCTAATTAAACGTAAATAAGACTAATAATACCATACATGATCCAAAAATACTAGTTTTATAGAAAATGGATGATTTCTGATGTAAACAAATTAAAATAATTTTCCCATGATTTATAAAAACTTATTTATATTTAAAACGGATTTAACGAGATTAAATTATGTTTAAATGATTACAAATAGGAAAGTCAATAAAATTAAATGTTTTCTGAACCAATAATTTTTATATAAGTTCATGATGATGAGAAATAGTTACCCAAAAAGTTTGAGATTAAAATCATTAAAAATAAATTTTTAATGAATTAAATATGATTAAAACAAGTTAAATCAATAAAAATATAAAAATAAAACATTTTTCAGAAAATAAAAGCGGGGTAATTTTCTATGAGATGTCAAGAAGCTACACCTAAATTTTCATAATTTTTCGGTAAAACTTGAATTTATTATGATTATTTTAAGATTAATACACTTATATAGTTAATATATAGTTAATACAACAAAAAATCTAGAAAACAAAAATTAACACAAAAAAAAGGTGGCAGGTGGGAGGTTCGAACCCAGGTCATTCCCCAAACAAAACCCCACACAAACCACTACAACACAACCTATAATTATAGAATATGTTTGAAAATAAATTTATATAAAGCATTTTTAAGTTTTATCTTCTTCTTCCCCAAATACAAGACCAAGAACCCTAACCCTAGTTTATACAATAATCTGATTTAAGCAAGTTTATACCACGAAACGATAGGGCTTTCAAAGGGGACACTAAGTGGATCAAAATGGCATCAAAATAAAAGACTCACAATCACGTTTTGAGGCTTGAACATCGATGTACAGGTCCGACATGTTGAGGCCGATTGTCGAGAAGTCTGGACGCGTTTTTGATCTGTTCTATGTGGGTTTAGTCGTGCCAAGACTCGGAAATGTGATAAGGTGCCCAATTTATAGATTTCAGCACGTTATAAGGCGTTTGGATACCTCCATTAATTCCGGTCGGTTACAAGACTAATTGCCATTATAAGTTCGTTAAATCAGCGTTTACATGAACGATTTATGGTTCGAAACTGTCATTTAATGATGAGGGAAGGTTTTGGAGTCAATTACTTGTTGAAACGGACCACTAACCCGCGAATCAAGGCTCGCCGGAAAAGCCTCTTGCCGGCCGGAATTACAACCGGAAAAAAAAAATCGTGGCAGGGATGAGTTTGTTTTGTTTTCTTTTAAATTTTCATAATTGGTCCCTCATGTTTAACAAAGTTAATTTTGGTTATGATTTTGGTTATCTTTTCCTATATAAAACTTAACTTGGTTAGCTTATTTAACTTAAAAGTTTTAAAACTTGAATTCTTTACAAAATCCATTGCGTAGACGATTCAGGATCCGTATTGAATAAAATTTATACTCGATCCGTAACGAATATAAGTGATAAAATTTTAGTTTACTCTAATAAATTTTGAAAGCGACGAAATTTATAGGGGTTATAATAGAAATATGTGAAGGGCTAATGTTGTAGATTTGACGAAAAACGAGGGTGACGGTTGTCACAGTCACTTAAAGGACTTTCACATTAGCTCAAATGATCAACTAGCTGATGTCCTCACCAAACCACTTTCACGATCACCGTTTCTTTCCTTTCGATCCAAGATTGGAGTCTCCAATGGAGCCTCCATCTTGCGGGGGCGAATTAACCATACATGACTTTTGCCATGATTCATGCCTTGTAATTATTGTATTTATGTTAGTCTTTGGTTAAGGTAAATAGCTTAGTCTTAGGAAGTTATTTCTTAGTCTTTGGTCAAGGTCAATAGCTTGTTTCCCTCCTAAACTAGAGCTTCGAGTCTGTATATATTGTATGTCCTTTAATGAGAATATTGTACCTTTACTCATAAAAAAACTCATACTTGATAAATGCCACCTCACCCGACAATCCCCTTCACGATTACCACACCGAGCAGTCTTATGTACGCAAAAGTTAACGGTACCAGCCCATTCCTCGGTAGAATTGATACGTACAACGTACCCACAAGATATCTCTACGACTATACATACAATAAAACAAGTCTTTCCTTGCACATGTGACATCCCCTAGCTAATTAGCCAAAGCATTCAACTTCACACTTAAGCTAACACCCAACCCAGTTTACATTAACATCGGCCCCTTCCTCTTTCACGTTATATTTCATATTCCTTAAAAGTGTATTTGAACTTTTCAATTAGGTTTTAAATTGTAATGTAGTTTTTGTATGAGATTTAGAGCATGTTTGGCTCTCCTTATTTCAACCTCCTTAGACTATACGGAGTGGGGCGGGAGAGAGGGCGGGAAGGGGGGGGAACACCGCTGCAAGCAAGCGTGGAAGCCGGCGTGGAGGGGGGGGCGGGAAGGAGGTCACCGGCGTGGGGGGGAGTTTTAGGCCACGTGGCGAATTTTGATTGGGGGCTTGATTTATATTTGTTTGTTACCGTTAAAAAAAAAAAAAAAAAAAAAAAAAAAAAAAACAAAAGAACCGTTACCCAACGGCTATGTTTTAAAAAAAAAAAAATTTATTATATATATATATATATATATATATATAACAATAAATCCAATACACACACTCATTTTTTTCACAAAATCTTCACAATACTACCATATATTTTCAAAAAAATTGCAAGATGTCGAGCGATTCTTCGAGTTCAGACGATATGTTTGATCAACTCGCTTTGGATGACTTGGGCGAAGGTGCCGCAGAAATGTTAATGGCGACCGTTCAGAACGTCGTTAAAGCTATAGCGGACGACGAAGGGACCTCCGAACCACCCAAGCGTAGAAAGTATATCATTCGTGAACGAGAAACCGGAAATGAGTTATTGGTACGTGATTACTTCTCACCCGAATCAACATTCGATGAAAGAAGTTTTAGGCGTCGTTTTCGTATGAGTCGTAATTTATTTTTAAGAATAACAAATGATTTGGAAAATAAGTTTGATTATTTCAAACAAAGGCCCGATGCACGTGGTCAGATGGGATTTACCGCGATGCAAAAGGTCACAGCCGCGCTTCGATCGTTGGCTTACGGAATGACTTCCGACATAATGGATGAGTATCTAAGGATGGCCGAGCGAACGGCTAGAGAAAGTACTCATTTTTTTTGTGCGTGCGTCATTGATTTATATTTAAAAAGATATTTGAGAAAACCAACCTTTAGTGACGTCCAACAACTTTTAGAGTTTCACGAAGAAAAACATGGTTTTCCCGGTATGCTCGGGAGTTTAGATTGTATGAAATGGGAGTGGGAAGTTTGTCCAACTGAGTGGCAAGGCCAACACGCTAGCGGTTTTCATAAAAGGCCGTGTATGATGCTTGAAGCGGTTGCGTCACAAGATCTTTGGATTTGGCATGCGTTTTTTGGTGTGCCCGGTTCGTTGAACGATAGGACTGTTCTTAATCAGTCCCCAATCTTCAACGATCTTATAAACGATATTTCACCAAAAGGAACTTTTTTTTTAAACGGGGTAGAATATAAGTACGGGTATCTTCTAGCAGATGGAATTTACCCTGATTGGGCCGTGTTCGTAAAATCGTTTACACGGAGGACGACGTTAGACCCTAAGCGAAAAAAGTTTAACAAAGCTCAAATGGCTGCACGGAAAGATGTTGAGCGAGCTTTTGGTGTGTTGAAAAAAAGATGGCACATTTTGGCCACACCCTGCCGAATGTGGGAAAAGACGCAAATACGAAATGTGATGTACGCATGCATTATTTTACATAACATGATTTTGGAGGATGAAGGGCGTGCAATATGCGAGTACTTTGGTGAGGAAACGCAGCAAAGTCAACCAAACATTACGGATGAAGAAAGAAACGCCAACAACTTTGAAATCAAGAGTAGCCAAACACATCACAACCTTCGAGCGGATCTAGTTGATCATATTTGGAGTGTACCAAAAGATTACCCATCTGACGAAGACGATAGCGATAACTAAAATGTATTTTTTTAATGTTTTTATTAAAATTTCATGTATTTTTGGTTTGGTATGTTTTTTTTAATTTAACTTTGTAGTTTATTATGAATTAATATTATGTTTTTAATGTTTTTATTAAAAAATTTTGTTTTATATTAATTAAAAAAGAAAATTAAAAAGTTAAAAAAAAAAAAGAAAAAAGAAATGCCACATGGCACTTCCCCCCACCTCTTCCCCCCCCCTTCCACTCCCCACAATTATTTTCCCCCCCAAAAGGGCCCCACAAGTGCCACATGGCGCTTCCCCCCACCTCTTCCCCCCCCACCACTCCTTATAGTCTTATAACTTATAACTTTTCCAAAAAGTTAATAAGTTACAAAAAGTGTTTGGCAAAAGGAAAAGGTCTTTTTGTTTTAACTTTTTGTAAGCCTATGATAAGTTGTTTTGGAAAAGTAAGGGAGGAGTGACTTTTTAAACCCCCTTATAACTTATTGATGGTTATTTACCTATATGTCCTTATTATATCCTTACACCTTCCCTCCTTATACCCTTTTTGGTCATTTTACCTAAATAAGTTAAACCAAACATTTTTTTACAAACTAACTTATCAACTTATTGTTTTTTCCCACCATATAAGTTAATCCAAACACTTTTTTAAAAACTCCTTTTTAAAAAGTCATAAGTTAATAAGTCCTTTTAACAAAAAGTCCTTTTTACCTCAAATAATATAGGGACTAGATTGTAATTGTATAATAGTGAGGTAGTTATATTGTGTATAAATACATGTAAGGGAGATGAATAATACTAGCTATTGATTTGGGTTATCCCTCTCCTCTCTTGTGTTTCTTCCTAATTCTCTAGCTCTTCTCTAGATTACCATTTTGTTCGTAACAAGTGGTATCAGAGCGGTCGAACCTCTCGACCTCCGACCACCATCTACCGCCATCAACCACCGTAACCAACTGTCATAACTACCGACCACCACCATAATCCACCGTCTTAAAATCTTTTCATTTTTTTTAATCATCTTACTTCTACCATTACCATCTTGTTCATTTCCGGATTCATAAAAAAACCATTTCTTAACCCAATACTATCACCAACAGTCTGTATACCACCATACTACTCCATTACAACACCTTGATTATTTCATTTCTACCATTCCATCATTCGATTCATTGTTCTTCCTTCCAATTCCTTTGTTATTTCAATCTTTTTGTTTCACAGATTCATTTTACCTTTCCATTTCTTTTGATTCTATCTCTTCCATTAACAAGTTCTACAGCAACAATAAAATAAAATTAGGGCAAGTTTTTACAACAACAATTGAAGGGTAATTCGTTCCTTGTCTGACTCAATTCTGTTTTTTTTTTCTTTCTTGAATTCAGTAACCGTTCGTTTCCACTGATTTCTTTAATAATAAGAATGGTGTTCTTGTGTTTTTGTGGGGGTTTAATATGGGAAAACCGAGTTCATGTTTGTGGACAGATTCGGTGTTCTTGTGGTGCAATTAAATTCAATGGCAGAGGCCATTGTTGTGGTTATACACCCGATTATTCAATACCACCTACTAATTGGGAGTTGTATAGTGGATATAGAAGCTTTGATGAATGGACGGGCTCAACAACTTGGGGAAAACATAGCCCTAGTTTGTTCAACACCAAGAATCAAGAAAAATGCATTCTAAATATTGCATCTTCAATGGAAGGTATCAAGAACCTTAAGCAAACAGGTTCGTTTCAAGACTATTGTGAGTCATTCGATTTCCTTCTTACAAGGGTAATTCTGATTATGCCACAAATCTATTTGTGGAGGGTCTTAAACCCGAAATTATGTATTGGGTCAAGTTCTTGAAACCAAAAACGCTTAAAGAAGCTTATGAAAAAGCAAAGAACCAGGCTAATCTTTTGTCCATTATCGAAAGTTATAGCCACTTAAAAGAAGATAGAGATCGGATTTTGAGTAACAATGCAATTCAATGTGATGAATTTGAGAATAGGGATGAGATTCGAGAAATGATTGTAGAGGAAATAGTTGATAATGATGTTTTGGATGTAAATGGGAATGAAATTCATGAACCCATGAAGGTGTATGAAGATAGGGAGGATATTCAAGAAACAATTGATGTTGGGGAACTCAAAGAATCAGTGGTTGATGTTAAGGATTCATTAGATGATAAGAGTGGGGATGTTAGTGATTCGGATGAAGGAATTAAAGAAAATGTAAAAGAAATGTGTGAGAATGTTTTAGATGATGCTATTGATGTTAGGGAAATTAAGGAAGAATCGGATAATGATTTGGATGTGGAGGTGTTCAAAAGGATCGGAAGTAATAAGGATAACCAGCTGATTGTTTCTGATATTGCTACTTACGAGAATGATCAACATGGAATTGGTGCTTCAAATCAAGTTATAAATGTTCTTAATGGTCATTTTAATCAAGTAAGAGGTGTAGATGAAATTTATACATGGCATAAATGGAAATCTAAAGAAACTGTTGGAAACTTAAAAGTTCATGATGCAAAAAGGGTGCCAGAAGTCACAAATTCTGAAATGGAAAATTCTGAAATGGAACATGGTACCATTTATTTTAAAAAAATCAATGATGTTGGGACTACTTGGATGAAAGATGGAAAAGAATGGCAGTTAAGTATTAATTCCATGGTAAAAAATGTTGAATGGAAACTAGTTTGGCATCTTTGTTTAATTGAGTTGAAGAAAATGCAACAAGATTGGAACGAACACGGTGCTTATGGCATGATAAGGAATGATGAATGTTTACAAGTCCTAAGAAAAAAGAACAAAGTGGTTAAGAATGTTTCTTCTAATCATGACTGTAACATTCGGAATTCTTGGTGTTACAGTGAAGGTGTCTATAGTTCAAATACTCCTTGTCAACAGTTGGGTGTTGCTGGGTCTTCATTGACGACTTGTTTTTCTGGACAGCAGGTTGTTTCTAATATTGCTGGTTCGAGTTTTGATAAACTTGAGGTTGTTGCTGGTTCTTTTGGGCGAGCGAGTGTTAAGCATAAATTTGGTTCTGTGAGTGTTAAACATAATTTTGGTTCTTGGAGAGTTAAGCAATGGGTTGGTATAAGTTGTAATGAGTTGATATTAAGGAGAGCCAGTGCATATACGGATACCATTAATATTGATGAGGCATGTAAATCATATATTGTTCATGCTACCAATGACAAGCTGGAAGTATTGGAAATTTTAGCACCATTTCATCTTCATGAATTTGAATATTGGAAGGATCAGTTAGCTGTTGCAAGATTCGATGGTGCCCGCGCGTTGCGGCGGAGACCACAACACTCTAATTGGTGATTTTAAGGGTGTGTATAAGCTGTTGTTCGGTTCACTTTGGTTTTGAGCCATAACCAAAACCAAAACTTGCGATTAAGATATTTCAAAAACCGATTGTTTCAATTATTCATTTGTTCCCGTTTGGCTAATCGGTTATGAACATTAGTCCGAATGGTTCTCAATAATCTTTAGATCAGATTAGCCATATGTAGTAATTTTAGAATTCAAATCGTTATCTCATGATTAAAAAACACGACTTTCATTATTGATTTTTCTCGATTTCTATATAGTATTATCATGTTTATAAAAACTTTAATTTTTATAAAGTACCTAATTGTATGTAAAAGATTATAATAAAACATGTAGTATTATAAATTAGTTTTTATATGTGTTCTATCTAATGTATTTAAAATAATTGTAGAATTGAATGTCATGAGGTCTCATAAACATCTCATGACTCTTGATTACCTTTTGATTAAACTAGTGGGAGAGCCCGCGCGTTGCTGCGGGTGTTCGGGTTGTTTAACAAATACATATATTTAAGTTTATTACGTATGCACACTAAAATTTTGGATTTTGATAATTTTCCGACGATTAAATATGAGTGAGAACCTAGTTGTTCATATGAAAATCAGGACACCCAGCGTAACGTGTGGGTATGTATAACAAGATAGCAACATATGTACCAGAAGGAGTACATAAACAAACCCACGAGCATAGTAACAAAATGAATAGTAGATTATTTGTTTGCATGTTTTTTGTACACAAAATTCAACACAAACATCGCAAAATGGTTAACATTTTCACTGATAATTCCAAGTTATTCTTTGATCTTTCTTGTTCCGTGTTTTAAATTAAAGAATTGCACAAAGATATTATAAACGATTTTGTGTCAAACGTTTTATGTGTATGTGCTGTGGTGCCTGATCTTCAATCCTATGGTTGTGTTTTACGTTTTTTGTTTCAAGTGAACAGGGGAAGTTAACAAACGCATTGATTTTCACACACCAGATATATAAGAATTACATTAAATAACCATAGCAATTGAATTAGTTACATTAAACATGTAATAAACATGAAGTCTAAATTATATGAGATGGATGGCGACACAAGGGTTTCCAATAACAGTGCGTCTATATGCTCGTGAAACCAACCAACATGTAATAGCCACTGTAAAGAAATGATGTTCAATCAAGACATGGTTAGAGGTTCTTCCCTTCCGAGTTTTCCCTTTAACCGTAATGTGAATAACATGTAAGCATAAGACATGGTTAGAGGTTCTTCCCTTTCGGGTTCACCATTAACCGGTAGTTTCTGTTTACATCGTTGGCTTTAACACTCATATTGATAGACTCTGAGATTTACACCGTTCCCCTCGGATTAAAGAAATACTCTAATCCGAGTCGTACGTGGGCACTGGCTTAGATCTCATACGAGTTATCAACTAGTATGTTTATTGGCCATGATGAAAAACAAAATAATGCATAGTATAACAGGGTTTTGCTCAAAAACAGGAAACATATGCATACAAAATATGTGTTCATGTAAGTATAGCATAAAAGTTCGATTGAAAGAATAGTATAATATAAATCGAGTAAATCGCACGTTTGCTCAAAATGAAAGTAAACGAGTTGTATTAATGCAAATAGGCAATGTGAAAATAATCACAAATAACGTGTTAGAAATAATTATGAATAAAGTGGTGCAAGAATAAAATAATAAAGTTTTACGCAAATGAGAGTACGCAACACAGACGTATAGTCTACTGACATAAGGGATTAAATTTAGTTAGTTTTACATATATGCGTTATACTATAAAAGACATTTAGCAACATTCTGATAAAAAGATATGTCCATTGTTTTGCTTAAACCAAAAGTTTTGTAACTGAAAGAGTATAGGTGTAAAAGGTAAATTTTCGCAGTTTACTCGACTTTGTGATATTGTTGAAAGAATAGTAGTGATGCATGAGAATAAATTTTTAGAAATCGAAGTGTGTTTTAGACTCAAAACAGGTTCATTTGAAAAATCTTCGTAAATACACATTTTCATGTGTTTACGAGAAGTCGAGTTTGAAAAATGTTATAAGGCTTATTAGTAGTTGCAAATTTCTCCCGAAAATATATATTGGATATGACATATGAAAACAAAAGATTTACATTTGATTTGTAAAATATGCACTACAAGTTTATAAAATGCAACATGAAACCATTTTATGAAGTATGTGTAAATCTAATGTGTTTTGAAAGACCAAGATTTAAAATGACGTGAATGATAAAACTAACGTATGTAATAGGTTACCAATATTTAAGAAAATTTATAATCAACGAGATGTAGAAATAGATCCTTGAGATGTGGATTTCACTCCTAACTCAAAGATGTATTTCAAAATTGAAAACGATTGTGGAATGAAACCAATCACTAAGTTAAGGATATCACTCCCAGCTTAGTGGTTAAGTTCCTTTTTGAAGGAATCACTCTTTGAGGTGTGGATGTCACTCCTATCTCAAAGACATATTCCTAAGATAAATAACATATAGAGGAGTGAAACTAATCACCAAGGTATGGATACCACTCCTAACTTGATGATATCGTTTCGTTTGTGAAATACGAGTGTCTTCTTCGCCAAGAAAAATATCGAAAGAATAACGAGAAATAATCATAACGAAAATATTTTGAAAGAAAATAATAGGAAATAAGAGAAATATAAACGAGAGGACTCGTGAAAGTAAGCTTAGTTATAGACTAGGCTAAAAGACATTCTAATAACCTAATTCCCTATAACCATGGCTCTGATACCAATCTGTAACACCCCAACCGATGGCGGAAACATCGAGGTGTCACGTAGTGACGATTGTTCAATAGCTCATGGACTAAAGTGTAAATTTGAATACATTGATTAAATAATTTATTACATTGAAATGAAATTACAGGATACAATAATTCTAAAGTGACAAGTCTAGCTAAAATACAATGTAGACAAGACCGAAATATAAAATCCAAAAGCCTAAAAGAAGCGTCTCAAAACAACCTGAAACATGTACAAAATATTTTTGGTCAATACAAAAATTGTATTGGTGAGCATACCCTGTCTAAATAAATATAGTAGAAAAGTGTTTAGCAATTCATGTGCGGTACCATTTGCAATTATGTAATAAGTAATATCCGTTCAAAACCAAACCTGAGAATAATGACTAACACATGACTAACCAACTGAATAATGAATTAACAAGACAATGACCAAGATTCTCTCAACAGAGTCTCAAGGGGGTATACCATAGTACTATTCATTGAAAAGCTAGGCCGCCCAGCGGTTAATGATTTTGACAAGTCATAGACACACCAATTATCATAAAGCAAACACACATGAGAATTGCATTAAGTATAAGAAATTGAAACTTGATTAATATATAAGTACATGAGTCACCCCAAAGTAGTAAAACGGTAAAAAGGGGAAAGATATACTCACAGATTGTGAAAGCGATCAAAATCCACTTAAGCGGTCGTGAGCTAAATAATGGGAATTCCGAGGAATTCAACCTATAATGTATAAGCATACTAATAAGGAAATGTCTAAAAGTCTAAGGTAACTAGGGTCTAAGGCATTAGGGTTTGCTATGTCGATTTGGGGAATTAGAGTTTTTATGATAAGTCGCGTTAATGTAAAAGTTGTATATCTCAAATAATATATGAAAGGTTGTAAATGTGGTTTAAATAATATAATTATTACCTATTGATTAAAAAATATGTTTGAATAATTAAGACAAATTAATTTAGTTAGTTACTTTAACTAAATTAAAATAAATACAATAATCATAAATATATAAATAAATAATTTTGAATTACACAATGATCCAATAAAAGATAATAAAGACTTAAACCATATGATTATTTCTATTTTATAAGAAAAATATTTATAAAATAGATGTTTAAATTATATAAATAAATAAATGCTTTATTATGTCTAATTAAACGTAAATAAGACTAATAATACCATACATGATCCAAAAATACTAGTTTTATAGAAAATAGATGATTTCTGATGTAAACAAATTAAAATAATTTTCCCATGATTTATAAAAACTTATTTATATTTAAAACGGATTTAACGAGATTAAATTATGTTTAAATGATTACAAATAGGAAAGTCAATAAAATTAAATGTTTTCTGAACCAATAATTTTTATATAAGTTCATGATGATGAGAAATAGTTACCCAAAAAGTTTGAGATTAAAATCATTAAAAATAAATTTTTAATGAATTAAATATGATTAAAACAAGTTAAATCAATAAAAATATAAAAATAAAACATTTTTCAGAAAATAAAAGCGGGGTAATTTTCTATGAGATGTCAAGAAGCTACACCTAAATTTTCATAATTTTTCGGTAAAACTTGAATTTATTATGATTATTTTAAGATTAATACACTTATATAGTTAATATATAGTTAATACAACAAAAAATCTAGAAAACAAAAATTAACACAAAAAAAAGGTGGCAGGTGGGAGGTTCGAACCCAGGTCATTCCCCAAACAAAACCCCACACAAACCACTACAACACAACCTATAATTATAGAATATGTTTGAAAATAAATTTATATAAAGCATTTTTAAGTTTTATCTTCTTCTTCCCCAAATACAAGACCAAGAACCCTAACCCTAGTTTATACAATAATCTGATTTAAGCAAGTTTATACCACGAAACGATAGGGCTTTCAAAGGGGACACTAAGTGGATCAAAATGGCATCAAAATAAAAGACTCACAATCACGTTTTGAGGCTTGAACATCGATGTACAGGTCCGACATGTTGAGGCCGATTGTCGAGAAGTCTGGACGCGTTTTTGATCTGTTCTATGTGGGTTTAGTCGTGCCAAGACTCGGAAATGTGATAAGGTGCCCAATTTATAGATTTCAGCACGTTATAAGGCGTTTGGATACCTCCATTAATTCCGGTCGGTTACAAGACTAATTGCCATTATAAGTTCGTTAAATCAGCGTTTACATGAACGATTTATGGTTCGAAACTGTCATTTAATGATGAGGGAAGGTTTTGGAGTCAATTACTTGTTGAAACGGACCACTAACCCGCGAATCAAGGCTCGCCGGAAAAGCCTCTTGCCGGCCGGAATTACAACCGGAAAAAAAAATCGTGGCAGGGATGAGTTTGTTTTGTTTTCTTTTAAATTTTCATAATTGGTCCCTCATGTTTAACAAAGTTAATTTTGGTTATGATTTTGGTTATCTTTTCCTATATAAAACTTAACTTGGTTAGCTTATTTAACTTAAAAGTTTTAAAACTTGAATTCTTTACAAAATCCATTGCGTAGACGATTCAGGATCCGTATTGAATAAAATTTATACTCGATCCGTAACGAATATAAGTGATAAAATTTTAGTTTACTCTAATAAATTTTGAAAGCGACGAAATTTATAGGGGTTATAATAGAAATATGTGAAGGGCTAATGTTGTAGATTTGACGAAAAACGAGGGTGACGGTTGTCACAGTCACTTAAAGGACTTTCACATTAGCTCAAATGATCAACTAGCTGATGTCCTCACCAAACCACTTTCACGATCACCGTTTCTTTCCTTTCGATCCAAGATTGGAGTCTCCAATGGAGCCTCCATCTTGCGGGGGCGAATTAACCATACATGACTTTTGCCATGATTCATGCCTTGTAATTATTGTATTTATGTTAGTCTTTGGTTAAGGTAAATAGCTTAGTCTTAGGAAGTTATTTCTTAGTCTTTGGTCAAGGTCAATAGCTTGTTTCCCTCCTAAACTAGAGCTTCGAGTCTGTATATATTGTATGTCCTTTAATGAGAATATTGTACCTTTACTCATAAAAAAACTCATACTTGATAAATGCCACCTCACCCGACAATCCCCTTCACGATTACCACACCGAGCAGTCTTATGTACGCAAAAGTTAACGGTACCAGCCCATTCCTCGGTAGAATTGATACGTACAACGTACCCACAAGATATCTCTACGACTATACATACAATAAAACAAGTCTTTCCTTGCACATGTGACATCCCCTAGCTAATTAGCCAAAGCATTCAACTTCACACTTAAGCTAACACCCAACCCAGTTTACATTAACATCGGCCCCTTCCTCTTTCACGTTATATTTCATATTCCTTAAAAGTGTATTTGAACTTTTCAATTAGGTTTTAAATTGTAATGTAGTTTTTGTATGAGATTTAGAGCATGTTTGGCTCTCCTTATTTCAACCTCCTTATAACTTATAACTTTTCCAAAAAGTTAATAAGTTACAAAAAGTGTTTGGCAAAAGGAAAAGGTCTTTTTGTTTTAACTTTTTGTAAGCCTATGATAAGTTGTTTTGGAAAAGTAAGGGAGGAGTGACTTTTTAAACCCCCTTATAACTTATTGATGGTTATTTACCTATATGTCCTTATTATATCCTTACACCTTCCCTCCTTATACCCTTTTTGGTCATTTTACCTAAATAAGTTAAACCAAACATTTTTTTACAAACTAACTTATCAACTTATTGTTTTTTCCCACCATATAAGTTAATCCAAACACTTTTTTAAAAACTCCTTTTTAAAAAGTCATAAGTTAATAAGTCCTTTTAACAAAAAGTCCTTTTTACCTCAAATAATATAGGGACTAGATTGTAATTGTATAATAGTGAGGTAGTTATATTGTGTATAAATACATGTAAGGGAGATGAATAATACTAGCTATTGATTTGGGTTATCCCTCTCCTCTCTTGTGTTTCTTCCTAATTCTCTAGCTCTTCTCTAGATTACCATTTTGTTCGTAACAAGTGGTATCAGAGCGGTCGAACCTCTCGACCTCCGACCACCATCTACCGCCATCAACCACCGTAACCAACTGTCATAACTACCGACCACCACCATAATCCACCGTCTTAAAATCTTTTCATTTTTTTTAATCATCTTACTTCTACCATTACCATCTTGTTCATTTCCGGATTCATAAAAAAACCATTTCTTAACCCAATACTATCACCAACAGTCTGTATACCACCATACTACTCCATTACAACACCTTGATTATTTCATTTCTACCATTCCATCATTCGATTCATTGTTCTTCCTTCCAATTCCTTTGTTATTTCAATCTTTTTGTTTCACAGATTCATTTTACCTTTCCATTTCTTTTGATTCTATCTCTTCCATTAACAAGTTCTACAGCAACAATAAAATAAAATTAGGGCAAGTTTTTACAACAACAATTGAAGGGTAATTCGTTCCTTGTCTGACTCAATTCTGTTTTTTTTTTCTTTCTTGAATTCAGTAACCGTTCGTTTCCACTGATTTCTTTAATAATAAGAATGGTGTTCTTGTGTTTTTGTGGGGGTTTAATATGGGAAAACCGAGTTCATGTTTGTGGACAGATTCGGTGTTCTTGTGGTGCAATTAAATTCAATGGCAGAGGCCATTGTTGTGGTTATACACCCGATTATTCAATACCACCTACTAATTGGGAGTTGTATAGTGGATATAGAAGCTTTGATGAATGGACGGGCTCAACAACTTGGGGAAAACGTAGCCCTAGTTTGTTCAACACCAAGAATCAAGAAAAATGCATTCTAAATATTGCATCTTCAATGGAAGGTATCAAGAACCTTAAGCAAACAGGTTCGTTTCAAGACTATTGTGAGTCATTCGATTTCCTTCTTACAAGGGTAATTCTGATTATGCCACAAATCTATTTGTGGAGGGTCTTAAACCCGAAATTATGTATTGGGTCAAGTTCTTGAAACCAAAAACGCTTAAAGAAGCTTATGAAAAAGCAAAGAACCAGGCTAATCTTTTGTCCATTATCGAAAGTTATAGCCACTTAAAAGAAGATAGAGATCGGATTTTGAGTAACAATGCAATTCAATGTGATGAATTTGAGAATAGGGATGAGATTCGAGAAATGATTGTAGAGGAAATAGTTGATAATGATGTTTTGGATGTAAATGGGAATGAAATTCATGAACCCATGAAGGTGTATGAAGATAGGGAGGATATTCAAGAAACAATTGATGTTGGGGAACTCAAAGAATCAGTGGTTGATGTTAAGGATTCATTAGATGATAAGAGTGGGGATGTTAGTGATTCGGATGAAGGAATTAAAGAAAATGTAAAAGAAATGTGTGAGAATGTTTTAGATGATGCTATTGATGTTAGGGAAATTAAGGAAGAATCGGATAATGATTTGGATGTGGAGGTGTTCAAAAGGATCGGAAGTAATAAGGATAACCAGCTGATTGTTTCTGATATTGCTACTTACGAGAATGATCAACATGGAATTGGTGCTTCAAATCAAGTTATAAATGTTCTTAATGGTCATTTTAATCAAGTAAGAGGTGTAGATGAAATTTATACATGGCATAAATGGAAATCTAAAGAAACTGTTGGAAACTTAAAAGTTCATGATGCAAAAAGGGTGCCAGAAGTCACAAATTCTGAAATGGAAAATTCTGAAATGGAACATGGTACCATTTATTTTAAAAAAATCAATGATGTTGGGACTACTTGGATGAAAGATGGAAAAGAATGGCAGTTAAGTATTAATTCCATGGTAAAAAATGTTGAATGGAAACTAGTTTGGCATCTTTGTTTAATTGAGTTGAAGAAAATGCAACAAGATTGGAACGAACACGGTGCTTATGGCATGATAAGGAATGATGAATGTTTACAAGTCCTAAGAAAAAAGAACAAAGTGGTTAAGAATGTTTCTTCTAATCATGACTGTAACATTCGGAATTCTTGGTGTTACAGTGAAGGTGTCTATAGTTAAAATACTCCTTGTCAACAGTTGGGTGTTGCTGGGTCTTCATTGACGACTTGTTTTTCTGGACAGCAGGTTGTTTCTAATATTGCTGGTTCGAGTTTTGATAAACTTGAGGTTGTTGCTGGTTCTTTTGGGCGAGCGAGTGTTAAGCATAAATTTGGTTCTGTGAGTGTTAAACATAATTTTGGTTCTTGGAGAGTTAAGCAATGGGTTGGTATAAGTTGTAATGAGTTGATATTAAGGAGAGCCAGTGCATATACGGATACCATTAATATTGATGAGGCATGTAAATCATATATTGTTCATGCTACCAATGACAAGCTGGAAGTATTGGAAATTTTAGCACCATTTCATCTTCATGAATTTGAATATTGGAAGGATCAGTTAGCTGTTGCAAGATTCGATGGTGCCCGCGCGTTGCGGCGGAGACCACAACACTCTAATTGGTGATTTTAAGGGTGTGTATAAGCTGTTGTTCGGTTCACTTTGGTTTTGAGCCATAACCAAAACCAAAACTTGCGATTAAGATATTTCAAAAACCGATTGTTTCAATTATTCATTTGTTCCCGTTTGGCTAATCGGTTATGAACATTAGTCCGAATGGTTCTCAATAATCTTTAGATCAGATTAGCCATATGTAGTAATTTTAGAATTCAAATCGTTATCTCATGATTAAAAAACACGACTTTCATTATTGATTTTTCTCGATTTCTATATAGTATTATCATGTTTATAAAAACTTTAATTTTTATAAAGTACCTAATTGTATGTAAAAGATTATAATAAAACATGTAGTATTATAAATTAGTTTTTATATGTGTTCTATCTAATGTATTTAAAATAATTGTAGAATTGAATGTCATGAGGTCTCATAAACATCTCATGACTCTTGATTACCTTTTGATTAAACTAGTGGGAGAGCCCGCGCGTTGCTGCGGGTGTTCGGGTTGTTTAACAAATACATATATTTAAGTTTATTACGTATGCACACTAAAATTTTGGATTTTGATAATTTTCCGACGATTAAATATGAGTGAGAACCTAGTTGTTCATATGAAAATCAGGACACCCAGCGTAACGTGTGGGTATGTATAACAAGATAGCAACATATGTACCAGAAGGAGTACATAAACAAACCCACGAGCATAGTAACAAAATGAATAGTAGATTATTTGTTTGCATGTTTGTTGTACACAAAATTCAACACAAACATCGCAAAATGGTTAACATTTTCACTGATAATTCCAAGTTATTCTTTGATCTTTCTTGTTCCGTGTTTTAAATTAAAGAATTGCACAAAGATATTATAAACGATTTTGTGTCAAACGTTTTATGTGTATGTGCTGTGGTGCCTGATCTTCAATCCTATGGTTGTGTTTTACGTTTTTTGTTTCAAGTGAACAGGGGAAGTTAACAAACGCATTGATTTTCACACACCAGATATATAAGAATTACATTAAATAACCATAGCAATTGAATTAGTTACATTAAACATGTAATAAACATGAAGTCTAAATTATATGAGATGGATGGCGACACAAGGGTTTCCAATAACAGTGCGTCTATATGCTCGTGAAACCAACTTACGCCGACGAAACATTCAAGGGTATCCATAGGCAACTGCATAAAACACCAATATTCAGTCAGACACCTATAACATTATAGTTTTCTTTATTAAAATAGAAAATAAAGTTTTTTTACTAAACAAGACAATTGCAAATAATGACAGTAGATGTTTGATGGAATAGTTATTAATGATACAACAAGTAGGCAACAAAAAATGACATACACAGGAATCAAAAGTAGACAAACATGTTTCGTGGATAATACAGGAGTAATATATATATATATATATATATAGTAAGTGTGGTGTTCAAAATAAAGTTGGGTAACCATGAGCTGGGAACTAATTTAGGTAGGTGGGTGAAACGATCGTCTCAGTGTAGACCACCCCTTGGTTAACACGAAACCAATCCGTAGCGTAGAAACACTCCAATGGTTTGCCACCGTGTGGGAATTCATAAAGCTTCCTTGACCCACTCATAACCAACCAGTTTCCGTTTGTAACGTAGTGCGAGATGTCAAACCAGGCTGATGACGTTACCCGGGGGTGGTGAAGAGAAGCAGTTGCACCATGATTCACCCGTTAGTGGCCACCGGCCAAATGCCAGTCCATTTCTCATGATTCTCATTTGCGTTTGTTAGAAGAATTATGTGAAGGTGGTTTTGCTCACTCACTAAAAATCCTTCAAAAATAGACTTGGTAGGGACAGGAGGGAAGGCTATCGCACTAACTTGTTCCGTGATCGTATCAAACTTAATACTGACATTCACAAGCACATCCCAGAAGTTGGAAACAACAAAGTAGAACGTTGTATCACATAAAGTCCCAACAGACCACATGAAATTTCTTTTTGCATATTGAGCTTTTGTGTTGAAGGGATCATTCCTCCAACTCCGAGAGCGTCTTGAGTATATTTTTGCGGATTACTCAACCCACCTTACCTTTGCATTTTGTCACCCCTTAATGAGAGAAAGAAACATTATGAAAGCTTTATGCTCGTTAAAATTAGTTAGATAATGTGCAAATCTTGTTCTCCTAAGTGAGATATGTGAGACTATCAATATAACAGTAAAGAGAGGATATCAGGCAAAAGGGTTTAGACTTATCTACTTCAATCAAATCTACAATAAAAATATTATAACCACAAATAATGTTAGTGCGTAATCATGTAAAAAAACTGAAATTGATCTAATCAACAACCCAATAGCCAACCTGCCCAAGCTTGGGTAAAGAAGGCATTGTCAATTAGGGGATGCACCAAAAAAGTTTAAATATTTAGAAACCTCTATATGAGAGATGGATATCACCATGTATGTAGTGATTGGATTAAGCAAAGGCTAGTGCATAATTGGCTGTAACTTTCAAGCTTTCCTGAAAAAAAAATTTAAAAACGTTTTGGCATAGCTAAATAACTGAGGAATTAAAACAAACTGTGGAGGAGACAAATCATGAAACATAGGAACTTGCTCCTGAAACAAAGCATTTTATGCCTTGCCAGCTACTGAAGCACATAAAAAGGAAAAAAAAAAGAACCAGATGCAACCATCTTAATATTATTCTTATATGAGTTTTTAACAACATAAACATTATTCTTATATTTAGTTTGGGGAACAATCTACAGTACAACAGTTAAAGAGCCTATCTAGGAAAGTAATAAAGTTATGTACTTTTAACATGCCTAGCCATCTTACATCGAAGCAAAACAACTATTTTTTTAATTGTGATAAAAGAGGTTAACAAAGTAATAAGCCATACATGATATTTCACAAAACTTCATATATATATATATATATATATATATATAATATAGTAGAAAGGGTAAAAACTTGTGAAAAAGTTCCAGAAATTAAAATTTTATAATTCAAATCTTGTACACAATGATATGAAAGATAATTAATCAGAATTTAGATGTTCAGTTAAACAGTCATGTAGGGAAAACTTAAATAATTTTAAATCGTTACCTTTCTTATTTGTGGAAACGAAACCTCTTCAACTCTCAGTTTTGGCAAAACCCCTGAATACAATAATGAAAGCCCATAAATATCAATTTAAATTCACAAACGTATCAAATCAGATTCAAAATTTGAAGCAGATCGACTCATCCTTGGTTTAATCAATAAATGAAAAATACTTCCTGGCTTCCTGCAGTCGACAAAAATTCCTTGATTCAGATAAAAAATGACGAATGAACTTTGAGGGAAAACTAAAATTAATATATTAGGTAAAAAAAATTGACAATACAAGCAACAAATATTCCCATATGAAAGTATGAAGGTACATTAGAAGGTTGAGAGATTACCAGTGCCATGAATGAATCTATAGGGCCAATATCTTAACTCGCTGCTTCTTTACAACAACAAAAACAAGAAAATCCATCATTATTCAAGTAATAAGTAGACATAAAAGTAAAAAAGAAAAACTAAAAAAAGGATCAATTTTGTTATGTTCTTTAATAAAAGATCTATCATTTCTGTAATTGAGAAGATTAAAGATTCCATGAGGTCTTGGAGAACTAAAACCTTGATACCCACCTCTAAGTGGCGATATATATAACTGTAGAAGAATAACTACAACACCCAAAGAAAGATGAAGAGGGGCTACGGGTTGGGAAAAAGAGATCGACGTGCAACTAATGAGAGGAGTTTGATTGCAATTAAAGGGATGAAGGTGGATGGGTGGTTTTGGATGGTAGAGTTATAAAGGAGTAAAGTTTGCAATGCGATATTGGTGTCGACATGGTGGTTGTTTGAGATGAAATTGAGGATATCATTATAAAAAGCTTGAATTGAGTAATTAAGAAGCTTCAACCGAGTAGTCGAGTAGTCTTACAGAATTGAATGGCCCGGGGAATTGAAGGGGTGGGTTGGTGACAAAAGGGTAACTATGGAAGAAGTTATTGGGTTTTAACTATAAAATCATGATAAAATTACTATTATGTCCTTTTAAGCGTCTTAATTGCGCCAATTGTTCCTATTATACCCTTATGAATGCAGCTTAAATCTATTGTACATGTTGCTTGTTAAATTGTACGGCTATCAAAATTACTAAATGGTACATCACTCTTCCTTTATAATGTACTAGTAGGATTGCCCGCGCGTTGCTGCGGGTATTTTTGTTTTGTGTTATCTAGAGGTGTGCATTGGTCGGTTTGGTTTGGTTCGATTTTTACAAAAAAATCCTAACCATATCCATAACCAAACTACGGTTATGGTTACTTGGTTATGAATTCGGTTATAGTTATTTCGGTTATTAACCAAAAAAATAAACTAAAACTAACTTTAGGGTAAAGTATAAAATTAAAAGTCAATGGGTCTAAAAAAACCAAAACCTACAATGTTGGACTTAGTTTGTGCTATTTTGTACAAGGCAAAGACTACACTTTCTAGTTATAATTCCAATGTGTGATCCCTTTTAATAAGATATTAACAAAAAACATACTTAGCCTTTGATTATAATTTTAATTCGTCACAAAAAAGAGCATTTCATCAAGATCATTTTGTTAATAACATACTTTTATTATAGTAAAAACCTCTACATAGTTAAAGTAAAACATAAATCTATCACATAAAGTTAATATTACAAATTCGGTTCGGTTATATTAGTTAACCAAAGCTTCATAACCATAACCATAAGTGATCGGCCGGTTAAAGAAATTTAATAACGATAACCATTGGTTATGTTGGTTATCGGTTAAAATCGGTTCGATTATTTTGGTTATGGTTATATTATCGGTTATGGCGGTTACTTTGCTCACCCCTAGTGTCATCCATATTATTTGAAGCTAAAGATCTTGAAAAAACCTTTCCAAACATAAAATTGCTTCAAACCGAAGTATCTTGACTCGGTGATCTGACGCTGCCGTTATTCAAAACCATAGTTATCAGCCAAACTTTTTCGTTAGAACGAACCGTAAAGCATCTATTATCCATAGGTGTTTTCTTAAAGAAAGAAACCAAATTTAAGTTTCTTGGAAAAAAAAAATAAAAATAATATGTGTGTTGTATATTAAGGGATGGGTAAGAAGAACTTCGCTAAACTATGATGTTCAAATGTCCGTGTAATAAGACATTTAGTTTATCATAAACAACATTTAATTAGAAAAATAAAATAAATAAATACATGTAATACATTAGATATGTATAAAATATAAAATTAACAGACATTCAACATGACAAACTCTACAATAATTATTGTGATTATGTAGTTAACATGTCATTATCTAGATAATATAGTGCAATAAACCAGTTGAATTTATGGACTATGGAGAGTTACCTTTAAAGAGTAACTAATGCAAACAATAGCAAATCAAATAATCTCCCTGGAGTTTGATCTTGTAGTTTTAGGTCTCAACCATGGATTTGAGGCCTGCGATTTCTAGGATTGACAATCAAAATCATAAAATGCTTATGGAATTTCAAATCCGATAGTATGATGTTTGAGTTGGTGGATTAAAGGTGAAGATTATGATTGAAATGATCATGAAAACTTTGAAAAAAAAATATAGAAATCTTTATGAGAAAAGTTACCAGACTACCAGTATACATGCAGCTTAGGTGAGAATTAATGATCGTGTTCCAAAACCGAATAGTCGAATACATCGATCTACAGTACCATCACCAGAAGCCAAAAGTCCATGAAGATGTGGACACCAAGCAACTACTTTCACAGCACTTGTATTCTCACAGTAGTTCAAAATAGGTTGAGTCAAATGTTGGTTCCAAACAAAAAACTACATAAACACAAAGAAATATTAGGAAAATAAGTGAAGTTAGTTACTAACAAAAAAGAGATCAATATGATAAGTATATTATTTACTTACATTGTTATTAGTTCCACCTAATGTAATTTACGGATATTATAAGACCATTTGAGTCCACAAACCTACAATTCACAAGTCAAAATAAGAAATAAACCACATATAGTGTATAAAATTGATTTATATAAACTATAAAGACATGAGTAGAATTGAGTTTAAGAAAAGGTTACCTCTAATTTATAACCACTATGTTTACTAACAAAATCTTCTTGTGCGCGAGGATCTTGTTCTAATCGGCTCTTTAGTCACCATTAACAATGAAATTGCATATGAAAGGAATTTAGATGTGTATGAAGATAAAACTCTCCATACTATCAATGGAAGTTTCTTCATGAAATGGAATAGAATTTGTTATGAATGATTAATATAAATAAAACACAATCAATGAATAATTGATTAGGAGAACTCTTCATATGGCCTAAGAGGGAAGGTGAAGGGAGTTAGGGGTACTATAGGAATGATATTTTAGCTTTTAACTAAAAACAAAAGATAAAATTACTCTACTAACCCTCTAAGTGTCTTAATTGTCCTCAATATCCCTATAATACCCTTATGAAATAAGCTTTATTCTCTTATGCTTGTTGATTTAAAAATTGTACCCATGTCAAAATTCCAATATGGTACATCACTCCTCCTTTATAATGTATTATAGATTATAGATATAGTGTTTAAAAGACAATTTTACCCTCAAAATGTAGTTATTATATGCATTGTGTATTGTATCATAAGGAATCAAACTTGTACCTCTTAAATTTTAAGAATTCCTTGGGAAATGCTTTATAATATAGTATAGATATAGATATTATATATCATATATAGAAAGAGAAATGATGCTTTCAGAAGTTCAATATATACATGGTGACAACTTAGAAAATTCATCTTTATCATTGGAACATTTGATAAATGGTTGGAAATGGTACACGAGGTTATCGTAATTAAAAGACCTTATTGTGCACGAAGTCATCTTGGTTACATAAAATAGTTTTTTTTTAACAGCTAACGTTACTCATTTACACCAATAATTCTAAATTATACACCCTTGCCCAGGTTTGACACTACTAGAAGTGAATTAACCTACATCTCTATCCTTCTAGTTTCCTCTTGCGTTGTTCTTAGTCTTTGTCTCCTTGTTTCGTATCATCAACACGATCACCTCGCAATGTTCTTAATCTTGTATTTTGTTGTTTTCTGATGAGTCGTAAATATTTCAAGTAGTGTATGTTATTCTCACTACTAGAAAACTAGGTCGTTTCCTACGACAATAATAGTCCAAAAGTGGTCTTTAGCAACAATTTTCAAACAAAAATGAATTTGTCCGAAATTTGTAGTGATAAACTTTAAATATTTCCTACACAGTTCCGACCGACACAGTATTTTCCTACACAATATTTACTCACATGTAATAGTCATTAGATATGGTCATGTCTCTAGACATGAACACATAGGATTAACTTAAACTGTAAAAATTAAGTAAAACAAAAATTTAAGAACATAATCAAACGACTTTGATAAGATTTTGTACAAATACAATGCAATTTTTTTTACATCAAAATCATATTATAAACTGAGATCAGAGCAACAATGTATTGATCATCAACTATGGGCCCTAATAGCTTTACAACTTGAGCTCTGTCTCACTTATTTTCACACACTTTAGAAAACCCAAATTTATATATTTTAAACTTTTCACACACTATTTTTTGAATGAAACTTAACAAGCAATTTGGTCCCTAAAGTTTTCAATCTGTTCAAATATTGGCAGTCTTTTGGATCTACTAGGAGCCCATACATTCGTCAACTTTTCAAGCCCATTAACAAAGTCATCATCTAAGTCCAGTCCAAAGAGGCCCGGTAAGAGCTCTGATGTTGGCCGCCACATCTCGGTCTCCATCAACAGTTCTTGGGCCCTGTTTCTGGCCCTGATGTCATTAGATCCAGGTATTTCACCATTGACAACATGTTGAAGGACCGAACGAGCTTCATCGTAACGGGCCTGTTTGATAAGGCAAAGGCCCAAATTGTTGGCCTTATTTGCATCAGGGTCAATCATTTGGGCTTTCTTGTAGACAACCTCAGCTGCCATAAAGTTGGTTTTTTGCATGTAGGTCCATCCTAAGTTTCCCTGTTTATAAGAAAGAACATGATTGTTAAATTATAATTAACATTGGTTTGGATTATGTTTTTAGTTGTTACTTATTTCTCATATTACAATACAAACTTGTAGATAATGTTGTAACATGATATGTGCAACACATACATCTTATAATCGTGATTCCGTAGTTTGTTAAAACCAATGTTTTCATAATTAGACGGTTATTGAACTAGTTGCCTTACAGGTCCACTAGTAGGTTTGGTTTCAAAAACGGATAATGCCATATATAATTTGAAACTTAAACTGTATAAATATAATTAATTTAAAACAAAACACCTAAGAATGTTATCTTTTGGTTTAAACTTGCAATTTTAATAAAATATGAAACCTTAAGTAGTAAATGAACAAGTAATGAGATTTTGGGAAAAAAATACAAATAAAAAAATATTGAAATACATCCGGTTCACCGATTGAACATGTATGTAACTAGATAGTTTAAATACTCTCAATCGGGCTGGTTTTACAACAAGTTATGTTATGTTCCAACCTTTTGGTACTGAAAACACTAGTTAAAAAACACCTAATATGTTTAAAGGAACCAAATATACCAGAATTCTAGAAGTTTCTTGTCTGACAGAAACTTGGAACTTCTTGCCATGAGATCTAGCAGTCTTTGTTGGTTTCCCGTTAAACACTTCTCCTCTATAAATCATCCTAAGCTTTTGCTTTAACAACATTATTTGTTCATCTACTTTCCCACATTTCTGTTCAATATATATTCAACCACATTAGTACTTCATTCTTGTATTGGATGGATCTATTCTAATGCTTTAAAGCGTGTTTGATTCGTTGGAGTTCAATAAATTCAATGGAATATACAAATTCTATTTTTACCCGTTTGGCATGTCTAACATGTTTTCCGTCCTCTACTGCCACCTACTATCTCCACCTCCACCCCCACCCCTACCTCCACATTTTTTAAACAAGTTTACAAACCAAACACAATTTTTTAGTTAATTAAACTCATCAATAAAGTTAATTCTTGACCAATTCCAATTCCATTTCCATTAAATTTAATTTCCTTCTACAGGTTCACTTGATATATTTTATTATCTTTTTTAAGAAAAAAAATGATATTTAATCAAGTGATCCTTTATATTTAGAGGATGTTTGGGATTGCGTTTTAAATCTGATTTTTAGATTATTGCGTTTTGAAAACGCAGATAATCAGTTTTTAGTGTTTGGATTGCGTTTTGAAAACGCAAATAATCAGTTTTTTAGGCTATCAAAACGCAATAATCTATAAGGAGCTCCACATCTGCTTTTCCAAAACGCATAATATGTTTTGAATAATTAATCCCAAACACCTCCTTAGTATGAGCATTTACATTAAAATCCTCATCTTCATCCACATAATTTAACTAATATATTTATCCCAAAATTTTGTTCAACTTTTAAAAATCCATACCACTTATTCCTCATATTTCTCTCTATTCAATGAAATAATATTTCGCTACTTTTTTATGATATTTTATTTTTCTTTCACTCACAAAAAAATATGGAATGGATATATGAAATGAACAGTAATTATATATATATGGTGGGGTTAGAGTAAAAAGACCATATTTCATGAGAAATATGAGAAGGATTAAAAAATGATATGTAGTCATCATTTTTTGGATTTATTAATGATGTTTTGGATTGTTTAGGCCAAAATAACACCAAACTTAACAATTAAAAACACAAAACAACTTATTTTAGGTTTAAAAACTTAAAACACCATATCAAGAACATGCGTTCTAAATTATTGTGTTTTAGCTATGATTTAAATTCCATGGCTATAATACGTTGTATTGTGTTTTAAATTGTTGTGTTTTGGTGTTTTTCTAGCAAAAACAACCTAAAACATCATACATAAATCCAAAACATGATGCCCACATGTCAATTCTTGATCTTTCTCACACTTCTCACGAAATATGGCATTTGTACCTGAACCTTTACATATATATAGGGGAAGGTTATCTTGAGAACGCTAAATATCCCGAGAACCGTGAGAACAAATGAGAAAACCAATCAAAATCATTTTTTTTAATACAAACCTAATTATAATTAAAATATAACATTAAAAATGAATTTTCTTTGCAAATAATTCATTTTTTCTTGCAAAAACACTCAAAAATTAACTTTTTACACATGTGTAAAAACAATTTATTTTCATATACGTTTAAATTTTTAGGCGTAAATTGTGTTTTTGAGATCGAATTTTAATAATAAAGACAAGTGTAAAAAGAAATTTTAAATTTAAATTATTTTAGATAGTGTTCTTGCGGTTCGCACGAAATATATGTGTTCTCCACTTAACCTTCCCCTATATATATAAGGAATCAATATTCAGCCCATATATTTATCCCTATTTTCAAAAATTAGACGAAGTGTAAAAATTAATAGAAAAAAAAAATTATTTTCATTAGATTAAAGGGTTTAATATAGTAAGGACTCTAATGCAAATGCTCTAACATGTTTGCAACATCTAGCACTAGCATGCATTGTATAAGCCACTGTGCATGGATGTGAGGTGGGTACCTTGAATAGATCTATGAGAACATTATCAAGGGATTCTTGTGAACTTTTAGGGCATAGGCACCTAAATGACTTGATGGCTTCGATGGCTTCTTCTGTTCTATCCAATTGCTTCATTACAACTGCCATGTCTTTTAAGGCACTCTCCACTCTATCTCCTGCATTTATTGCCTTCCAAAACCACACTATTGCACCCTCTTGATCCCTTTCCACAAGCTGCATCATTTTCATATATTTCCATCACATTAGTAGTTATCATCTTTAACTTATTAATGTTACATTCTTTCAAACCATTCCCTTTTTATTTTTTTCAAAAATGAATGAATGCAATGCAATGCAGAATTGTAGAACTAATAAGAATAATTATTGCTTCAAAAAAAGAAAAAAAAAACAAAGTACAATCATTGTTTTAGTAATAGTATGATGAGAACTACTGTATACCCTTATTAAATGTGTACGTACAATAAATTGTTCTTAAGGGTATAGATTTACATTCAACATGAATTCATTTACCACCCTTTATTAATTCAAACTTACTACATTTCACATTCAAACTTACTACATTTCAACCTTAAAAAAAAAAAAGAAACATGGACGATTTTTCATTTAATATGTTCATTTACCACCCTTTATTTATATAAATAAGTAACAAAATTCACAAATCTGTGTCAAAAATAATAAAAGATTGAAGTGTGAAATTAAGATGGATAGAAATGAGGTAGAGAAGGTAAATAGTTGAATAAAACATAGATATATAACAAAAAGAATAATGATAGTAACAATTGAAGAAAAAAAATTAAATTGTAGTGAATCAACAATATTCAGATCTAAGATAAATTAAAAGTATATATCCTAATTGATCGAAACCAAGATTTGTATATAAATCCTAATTAATTAGATCAAAACCAAGATTCGTATATATTCTTGAGTTGCGTGTGAGATTAGTTTTAGAACCCAAGTTTCTTTTAAGTTGCTTTTGTAAACTGGTTTAAAAATAAAATTACAAAGAAGCAGTCTACAAAAGCAACTTTATATTTTTAGACTGGAACTCTTTTGATCTTGTACTTATAAATAGTACTTAAATTCGGTTCGGTTTTACCAAAAACATCAAACTATGTATTTAATTTGATACAAATTATAAACAAAGACGAGTAAGAATGAACCTGAGCATGTTTAGCTTTTACATAAGGACCATCACCATATGGAACTTTATGAATAATATGAAACTGGTCTTCTTTTGTTCTTGAATTCACTTCCATATTCTCTCTCTCTAGAAACCTTTCTTTCTCTCTCTATATAAACAAACTTCTATCTACAATTATTATTATTAATATGTAGGGTGAAGGGAAGAAAAATTACAAAATGAACCTGGACACATGTATGTCCACCTAAACTTATAGGTTCTTTCTATTATTTTATGCATTATCTCTTTGATATTTTTCAATAGATTTATCAAAAATTACTCGTTCAGATGTTTTTTCGAATCTTTAGCAGTGAAAACATAAACAAGACTTATCTGTAAGAAAATTGCATCTTCATGTGTCAAATGTTAAATTTATTGGTCTAAAGTTTGAATAATATGTACACAGTTTCTAGAAGAGGTAAAGGATGCCAATACAAGTGACACACAGTTTTTAAATTTATTACAAACTTAATTACGATAATCAAAGTTCGTTTGACAAAACTAAGAGGGTGTTTGGGATTGCGTTTTGAATCTGATTTTTAGATTATTGCGTTTTGAAAACGCAGATAATCAGTTTTTAATGTTTGGAATTGCGTTCTGAAAACACAGATAATCAGTTTTTTAGGCTACCAAAACGCAATAATCAATTCCAAACACCCCCTAAATCATAGGAAACACTTGTATCGTAGACGTATCTTTGAACATACATGAAGAGTATTGCTACTTTACTAGTGTCATTGTATATATGATATTTTTTATATGAGTTAATGTCAAAAAAAAAGTGTTTCCTATGATATTTTAAGTATAAATGATTTATTTAAAAAAAATACATGTATATATAGGATTATTTTTAAATATATATGCTCTGGAAATTTACAGTCCCTAGCTGGGTGGCTTACCCGGCAACCCCAAAGGCCGCCCCTGCATATTAAAGTGAAAATTTTCTCTCTAAAAATATGAAATATGCTTTGGATTGAACTTAATAACTTATAGGATTAAAGGCTTAACTAATATTCATTCCAATAACGAAAGATTATGAGTATTCATGTTGTGCTCTTTTTTTTTTTTTTAACAGCCAACAGAAGAATTTTCTTGGATCATCAAAGAGCAAGAAGCCAGAACGATAAATGCGTGTACGTGTCTCTTCCGAGTGGATTGACCATGTGTTATCAAGTGTACAGATATGATCTTTTGTCAAAAACATGATGGAACATAAGTCATATAGTTGTCCGAAAGCGTGTAATTGCTTTAACAAACTTTTAACATTTTTTCTTCTTCTTGGTTTACCCAAGTATTTAGCTACACCGATGTCATGAAGTAAAGATTGAATTCTATGAAAAATTTTAAACCTCATCAAGAAATGCAATCATGATTTTAAATAGTTAGAGTTCGTGAACTAGAACTTGGAACAACAATCATCAATACATAAGATTAGTGAGCTTATATTGAAGTATAAAACATATGAGAGGCTATCCTAAACGTAAAAAGTGTAAGAAAAATTAAGAGGCTGACATACTAGCTAAAAAAATATTATTGTCAATCATCATAATTGTCGATTTTTTTCAAGTTCGCCTCCATTTTTTAAACGGCTATAACTTTTGCACACTACATTATTTTATAAAAAAAAAAACACAATAAAAACAAGCTTTTCATCCTCTTTCATTTGCATACCTCATTGCCATATTAAAAAATCGTTTGATTGATCACTTACATCTGTATCTGTATGTGCATTTTATTACCGTAATGATTCTTGAAACTGTGAAAGGGGATGCCTGTCTGGTACGTTTCTTAGAGTTTAAAATATAACACGAGGCGCACGCCCTCATCGTCACAATCACTAAGGAACATTTGCGCAGCGTAACTAAGCAACTGTAACAACCACATACACAACATGAAAAATGCAAACAGATCTACACCAAATGGAATTTAAGGGGAATAACTTGGAGCAGGTTTTTCCGCCTTTTCTCTGCAAATATAGCACTTAATTAGGTTATAGTTATATAAAATCTTAGAACTATAATATGATATATTAATTTTTATATAAACTTTCAACATTTATAAAAGACGCAAGTTATACTTGATAAAAGACGCAAGTTATATCTAATAAAAGATGCAACTTATTCGATCCTCATAAAAAAAATGCAACATATATATATATATGATAAAATGCAAGTTATACCTGATAAAAAACGCAAGTTATACTTGATAAAACGCAAGTTATACCTGATAAAAGATGCAAGTTACATCTAATTAAAAAAAATGCAAGTTATACCTAATAAAATGCAAGTTATATCTGATAAAAAAACGCAAGTTATACATGATAAAATGCAAGTTATCAACGCTAACAAATTTTTTTAAAGTATAGCAATAGGGTATGTAAATGAAAGAGGATAAAAAGTTTGTTTTTATGTTTTTTTTTTTTAATAAATAATGTCATATGAAAAAGTTATAGACGTTTAAAAAATGAGGGTGGAACTCAACAATTGTAGGTTATACCTATTTTGCCATTCTCCTTCTATTTTAAAAACTTTGACGTATATATTGTCACTTTAAATCCCATCCATTGATTCATTTAAATCAAAAGCTAAAAATCCTTCTTATCCTTTTATGTTAAGATACTTTTTACACAATACTTTCTTTTCATCAAACATATATGCTATCATCAAATCTAGTCTAAGAATATAGTTGGACTAACAGTGTAACACCTAAACCGATGGCGGAAACATCGAGGTGTCACGTAGTGACGATTGTTCAATAGCTCATGGACTAGAAATGTAAATTTGAATACATTGAATTGAATAATTTATTACATTGAAAGGAATACAACAATTATGCCTAGCAATCTAAACTAAGATACAGTAATCTCGATCTAAGTCTAAGTTTCAAACGCTTGGAAGTAATCTCATAAGAACCTGAAACATGTACGAAAATGATTTGTTCAATACAAAATGTATTGGTGAGTATACCCTGTTTGAATAAATATAGTAGAAAAGTGTTTCGCAATTCTTGTGTTGTATACTGTTTGCAATTATGTAATAAGTAATATCCGTTCAAAACCAACCCTATGTAAAGAAAGGAAATATATATAGTATGCGCTAGTAGTAATGTAATACATAGCAATGACAAGGACTCTCAACAGAGTCACAAGGGTATATATCATAGTACTATTCATTAAAATGTCAGGCTCTCAAAGGTTAATGATTTTGACAAGTCATAGACACACAAATTAACATAAAGCAAACACACATGAGAATTTCATTTAGTGAAAGAATAACATCTAGACATGGTGTACATGAATAGCCCCAAAAGAGTAAAGCATGAAAAAGGGGAAAGATATACTCACAGTTTGCGAAAGCGGTCAAAATCCACTTAAGCGGTCGTGAGCTAAGTAATGGGAATTCCGAGGAATTCAACCTATAATGTGTAAGAATACTAATAAGGAAGTGTGTAAAAGTCTAAGGTAATTAGAGTTTAAAACTAGGGTCTAAGGCATTAGGATTTGCTAAGTCGATTTGGGGAATTAGAGTTTTATGATAAATTGGATTAATATAAATGTTGTATAATAATATACCAAAGTTTAAAACTACGGTTTAGGTAATATAATTATTACCAATTAAATATTTAGATAAAAAATTATGTTTGACTAATTAAGATAAAATGATGTAGTTAATTACTGTAACTAATTATTGTAAATAAATACAATAATTATAAATGTATAAATAAATTATTATGAGTTACGCAATGATCCAACAAATGGTAATTAAGATTTTTCAAATATAGAACTAGTTCTATTTTATAAGAAAATTATTTATAAAATAAATGTTAAATAGTATAAATAAATACATGATTAATTATGTCTAATTAAACATAAATAAGACTAATAATACAAGACATGATCCAAAAATTGCTATTTTTATAGAAAATGGATACTTTCTGATGCAAATTAATGAAAGTAATTTTCTCATAATTTTTATAAATTTATTTATATTTAAAACTGATTTAATAAGATTAAATCATGTTTAAATGACTAAAAATAGGAAAATCAATGAAAATAGATGTTTTCTGAACCAATAATTTTTATTTCATTTTATGATGATGAGAAATAGTTTCTCAAAAAGTTTGAGATTAAAATCATAAAATATAGATTTTTAATCAATTAAATATGATTTAAACAAATTAAATTAATAAAATTACGAAATAAAATATTTTCTAGAAAATAAAAATGTGATAATTCTCTATGAGTTGTCAAGAGCCTATACCTAAATTTTCATAATTTTTGTATGAAAGATGAATTTTATATGAATATTTAAAGATACTAGTATATATATATATATATATACTAGCTGATTACCCCGGGAGGGTCCCGGGGTTGAAAAATCTAATTTTACGTGATAACCTATTGCAAATGGCTCAAGTTAACTAACCACAAAATCTCTCAATCATTGCATGTTCATAGTATTCTAATCAGTAATAACTCATATTCCCCACAAAATCTAATTTTACGTGATAACATGAACACTTTGTGTGTTTTTTTTCCTGTATGAACGAAACCCCACAAAAAAATAGTCGATTTTTTCTCCGTTTTTTATATAACACTATAGTACTCTTTGGAAAGATAATAAAACGCTCGTTAATTTGGTGTAATTTTTTTCTTTAAAAAATCCCGTATATAAAAGATATAAACGTTTAAAAATTATGGGAGAGAAAATTTTAAATTTATTTTTAAAATCTTTTTTCCTAAAATAACTCAATTTAATTAAAAAAGGAAACAATTCAAAAACACCAAAAACTCTCCATTATGATGCCACGTGGCACTCTCAAGGGAAGGTTGAGGTCTCCATTGCACGCCACATCAGCATATAAGTTTTCTTTTATATATATAGATAGATATATAAATAATAAATAAAGAAAAAAAATAATAGTAACACAAAAAGAAAGGTCAGACTATAGGGTCTGAAGGACTCGAACCCAGGTCTTGGACAAGTGTTCAGGTACAGATAACCACTACCCTACAACACCATTTGTTGATTTTAAACCAAAACTTTACATACTTATATTATTCAATCTATCCATCATCTTCCCCAAATAGACTTCAAAGAACCCTAACCCTAGCCCTAACACTAATAGCCCGATACAGAGCTGTATTGGCGTGAAATATATGGGGCTATTGAGCGACCATCATCAACAAACAGATTGGCCACAAGAATTGATACTTACAATGACGTTTTGGCTTCAAAAAGAGAGGTTTTCAGTCGACGAGCATAGGGCTGATTATCAAGCTTTTGGACATGATTTGAATGGTATTTTTCGTGGGTTTACAATACTTAAAGATGCAGAATACTAAAGAAATCATAAATTTATAATTGTTTTGATTTAAACGCCTAGATTGTGATGGTTCTAAATGTGCGACGGTTACTCGCAAGACCATTTAAAATCGAGGACTGAAATGCTATAGAAACGCATGTCATAACTAAAATGATTAAAAGAATTAAAACTGCAACCGAATCGTAACTGAAATCGGGTTTAAAGGCCATTATAGAGGTTTTAAAAGCTGCCGGAAATTCGCCAGATTCCGGCCGGGTGTTCTGCTAGAAAAAACGCAAGATGAGGAAAAAAGAAGGCCAATTTTGAAAGTTTGAGGTGTTGTCACTTCTAGTCCCTCCTAGTTACCTAAGTTAGTTTAATTATAATTTTGGTTAGATATTCCTTTATAATACACTAACCAAGTTAATATAATTTAACCAAAATGTTTTTAAAGCTTTATAAAACTATTTTTTTTATATAAAATCTTTTACGAATACGTTTCACCTACGCATTTGATTAAAACTTATACCCAATAAAATTTTAGTTCGCTCTAACATTAAATCCAAAAATAACGAAACTTGCAGGGACTATAATGGAAATATTTGAAGGGCTATAATTGACAACTTGAAGAAAAACAAGGGTGACGGTTGTCACAAACACTCTTGGCGATCAGGCCCAAAACACGAACTTTGATCTCAACCAAGATCGACTCTTTCTTTTATTATAATTTTTGACACACAAATTACATAGGTCTTAACCATCTATTTTTACTGACATAACCATACTAATCCTACTCAAATACTTCTCATAATTATATTCTAACTTACATAATTATCTCTATTAATTAAAACCTACTAGAAAATTCAAAAACATAACCTTATTAGAAAATTCAACTAGCTAATTAAAACTAATTAAATATATAAACTTTCACTTTGATCCTTCAACTTTGTTTTAGGATTAAATTTCAACAAACATTTCCTAGTTATATTGTGAACAAACATATGTTAAGGGGAGATAGTAACAAACATGGTAATTACCACATATTTGGTAACAAAAACATGGCCATGGATGTGGTCATAACAATGTTTGGTGATCTGAATCACAAGCCATATAAAAATAAGTGGAGATATGAGGAAAGGAAAAAGTCTTAACATTAGCATTCCAATAATTTAAAGGTATTTACTATAGATGGGGTAGGACAAATGATTCATAGATACGTGTTATACAATAAAAACATAGTTGAACTCTATCAAGCATCAATCAATAGAAAAGGACGAGGTGTGGAAACAAGTTTTCTTGATAATGACATAAATCCATAATTAAGAATGGGTAATTTCATTTTGCGACCGGATATAGCTGCGCTTATACAGTTGTAATTTGTAAATATTGGGATTTTTTTTGCGACTACTAGTTCTGCGACAACCATATTTTTGGATTTGGGCAACACATGTCGACTGTTAAATATCGGGCTGTCCTTAAGTATAGACTTATGATTCCCATGTTCCCAGTTGATGAGACGTGTCCAGATTGTAAAAAGGCATGTTTAGATAAATTTGGGGAGCATGCCCTTCACTGTAAGGAGCTGCCGGGATTTAAATACAGACATGACCTAGTCAAAGACGTGTTATGGGACATCTTACGAAGAGCAGGGATTTCAGGTAGGAAAGAAGCCCTGATTAACTTTCTGACGGATCCAATTGAGGGGCGGTCCACCCTAAGGCCAGCGGATGTCCTTGTGTTCGGGTGGGGCACAGGGCAAGCACGCGTGCGTTGATCTCATGGGGTGTGTCTCCTTTGGTGGGACTTCGGGATTCGGGGTTTGTGGCAGGGCAAGCAGTCTTAAAAGTTGAATCCAAGAAAGTTGACAAACATGAAGCTGCTTGTCTAGAAAACCAGCACGTCTTTGTGCCATTCGCTCCTAAAGCAATTTGGTTTTTAGATCGAGTGCAAAGGGTGGTGCAGAGTAACTCTCCTGCGGCCAAAGACACAAGCTTTATTTTTAATAAAGTAGGCTTTGCTGTTCAAAAGGGGGTAGCGGCGCAGCTTGTTGCCCGTTTACCCACCGCTTACTTGTAATTCTTGTTGGTTTTTATAAACGTGAAATGGTTAACTTGAAAATAAAAAAGATTATATGAAAAAAAAAATATATTGAAAAAAAAAAGAGAACTGTTACAACCCAAATAAGAGAACTCATCTCAAAAGACTAGTCTATCGAAAAAGATAGCTCACTTAGGTTATAAATTACCTCATATTTAGTGCTCGTACAACCGATGTAGGACAAGTCTCATACGACTTGGGTCTACTATCATGTTCAAAAGCCAGAGTATGTTACAGTATTTAAACTAATAAAAATGGCTTGAAAACTAAATCACAAAACTAATAAAACAATTATCCTCTTTCAGGTTTACACTGTTTGTCTTTGTGCTAGGGGTAGGACTGTAAACGAACCAAATGAACACGAACAAGATTTTGTTCGTGTTTGTTTGTTAAGGTTTGTTGGACAAACGAACCGTTCACGAACACACTAACGAACATAATTCTATGTTTGTGTTTGTTTGTTAAGAAATTAAGTTGTTTGTGAACTGTTCGTGGACCCGGGTCTTAAACACAAACAAACATTTAATATGCAACTAACTAAAAAAAACATTGTTAATATTAACCGTTAGACAAAGTACGTCTACTAAACGATGTCGATAAGTCAAATTGTACTAACTTAGACATAATTATCTAAAATTACTTAAGCATAGGCATGAATACATGATATTCCTAATTCAAAAGATCATAATTATCCTAAGTTTTAACTAGTGATCGAACATAAACAAACATACATGAACAGATATAAATAAATGAACATAAACAAACACATTGCCGAACGTTCACGAACGCAATCGAACGAACGAGACATTTGTTCGTGTTTGTTTGTTTAGTTAATCAAACGGAATTTTTTGTTCGTGTTCGTTCATTTATTAAACAAACGGACACAAACGAACTTTCCACCGAACGGTTTACGAACTGTTCACCGAACGTTTGGTTTGTTTACAGCCCTAGCTAGGGGTGCTCTGATAGTGCAGTTTTGAATTAAGTGTTTATTTACACGATGTAATCCTACCTCAAATTTATACCATTATCCACCGTATAGCTTAAACTCGAACCCTTAACAAGCAAACTTTTATATTCCTCGTTAAATTAATTTGTAATTAAAAATATCATATATATATATATATATATATATATATAAAGTTAAGTTATTAATATGTAATGCTTTTAAAGCATTATGTAAAAAATATATGATACTTTCCCAAGTTTATATAGAAAGAAATATATAGATTATTCCCATGATCATTAGTTATAAAAAAATCCTAAATAGTTTAAATTAAGTTATATGTTCTCACTTCATGATCGATTTCATCTAAGAACAAGTTGGTTTTAATCAAACATGTATAGGATTGATTTTAGGATGCAATAATAATATGGGGGGTAGTATGGGATCCGTAGTCGGGTAGAAAATTACCCGTTTGATTGAATACAAAGTTTTTTAAAGGCTATTTATTAAAAGTTTAAAACAACAAATTGGAGGGGATTCTACCACTCAATTATGGGTGCAAATAAAATAAATAAATTGAATGTGGCATTGTTTTATTCGATAATCTGGTTTATTTGGGAGGCTAGGAACGTATTACTTTTCAGGAGAAAGATCCAATCTATGCTCAATAATGCGGAGGAAATCATGATACTTTGTTACAGTTGGATAAAGAATATATATATAGATCCATATATTATAATTTGTCATGGGCGAAGAGATGTACTAGATCATTTAGATCATTTTTCCTGTTATTTGGAACTTTTTTATTTTTTTGTCTAACGTCTTGTTAGTTTTTTCTTAACAATGCCGCCGGCGCCGTCCTAGAAAAAATTAAGTTGGTTGAATTTTATGATAATAAAGACAGGATAAATATCCTTTTACATAGAGGTTTATCTTTGTGTGTTTGGTAAATGATTTGATGCAAAATTAGTATAGAAATATGTTTGAACATATACAGAAAAGGAGTCCGCATACATCCATATGATATAACCCACTGACCTCTTCTCGCCGTTTAGTTTCATCATTCATTTATTTTTATTATTTATTATTACTACTGTTACTATTATTATTACTATTCCTCTTGCTCTTGGCCAAACTTATTATTATTATTATTAATATTAATGCGTAAAAATTAGACCGAAACTTAAAACACAATGTGACTGTTCGACGCAAAAAATAAAGGTAAAAACTTTGAACTACATACGCAAGTAGTGGCATGTCAACTCGAAAAATTTGAATTAAAACGTAAAACTAAAAATCTATTTAATTAAAATATATGGGATAAAGTTCAAAGTAAAAAAAAGTGTAAAGGTTTAATGTAAAAAGATAAAACTATTAGAGTTAAAAGTAAAGAAAAAATAAAGTAGGGTGCAATCTACATAGCATGATCTAGAACGCTTTCATACGCAAAACACTTGTTAATTAGCATGATGTACACAGTGGCGGATCTTGAATAAAAAACATGGTAGGGCCGGACTCAATCTGGTAGGGCCGGTCTTAATACATATAAATTTTTTGATAAATTCTCGGTAAAATTTACAATACGAAGCGAAAAAACTGGATGGGCCAGACTCAATCTGGTAGGGCCGGTCTTATACCTTTATTTCACCTTACCTTGCATTTGCAAGGATTTAAACCCACAACCTTATATTTGTAAGGGGTGACACCATACCACTAGACCAAAAGGTCATGGGTACTAGATTTTATTGTTAATTGGGGTTTTCAAAAACTTCATTTTATAATGTAACAAGCTCGGCCCTAAGTGTGGGCTACGGCTCGGGGCCCAATCTCCCGATGGGCCAGGAATTTTTAAAAAAATATATAGAGTAAATTACTATTTGCGTCCCTGTGTTTTAGTGGTTTTAACTAGTTGAATCCAAATTCAAAATGATTAACTATCTGAGCACCTGGTTTTTCAAATTGCAACGATCCGAGTCCAATTCACTAACGTCATCCAATATATCAGTTATGTACAAGGGCAATAGAGTCATTTGCACCAAAGGTACAAGCATTTGATGCATAAAGTACTTAAATAATATTTTTACCTATTTTATTATTATTATATATATATATATATATATATATTATATCATACACACACACCTACTGTTTCTTTCTCTTTCTCTTCTAAACATTACACCACCACACCTACACCGCCACTGCACCTCCGACCACCACTGCACCACCACACCTCCACCCACCCCCACTACACCAGTGCATCACCACAAATTCACACCACCACCTACTTAAGCACCATTACCCACCATCGCTAGATCTTTAGAGATCGGGAAGAAGGCTTGTCGGACCTCACCTAATGCCACTGCTACAAGCCCCTGCTCTGTTACCCCACCATCGCTTGAAACCCTAGCAACCACTACGAATTTCGCGTAGACACAGCTCGTCAGGGGCGCGTGTACAGCTCTTGATTTAGCTTAATTGACGGGGTTTTGACCATAAATGAGTCAAAGATCATAACCTTCCATTTCCTAGTTGTTTGGATTCTGAAGGGACCGAAAAACACCTCTCTACACCCAATTCTTTCTTCCATTCCATCCTGTTCGCGTATTGAGGGTTTTTTTTTTTTTTTACTTTCCTGTTGACTGATCGAGAGAAGCACATCAATCCGTAAGTTTCAATTGGACCCTTCTGTATGTTAGTTGTTCTGTAGAGATAGGGTTTAGGTAGTGGAGAACAAAGATGATGGTCGTGGGGCGGTGTGGTACTCTGGAGATGGCTGGGAATTTGGTGGTGGTTGGGTGGTGTTTACGGTGGGGTTTAAGTTGGCAGGGGTGGTGACCGGAGATCTAATATTGAGGTTTTTGATGTTGTTTGCTGAAAGTGATTATATGGTGGTGGTGGTGGTGTATGGTTTTGGTGGTGGTGATGGGTTGGTAGGATTAGGGTTCTTGTTGATAAGTAAGAGAGAGAGAGAGAGAGAGAGAGAGAGAGAGAGAGAGAGAGAGATGGGTTTGTATTTATTCTGTTTTTATTTATTGTTAAGTAACAAGGGTATTTTCGTCTTTTCACAAAAACTAACAGACTTTATTGGATGGAGTTAGTTAAATGGACTCATATAGTTATAAATAGAAAAACCAGGTGCTCAGATAGTTAAACATTTTGAATTTGGATTCAACAAGTTAAAACCACTAAAACACAGGGACGCAAATAGTAATTTACTCAAATATATATATATATATATAATATATATATATATACACACATATATAGGGAATGGTTCTAGAGAAATCCCTCCTTATTTGGTAAACTCTGGAAACTCTGACTTCCCAATATTTTTTTTTTTGAAAAAAATAGGACAAGTAATATACATGATTTTAAGCATTTTGGGCCAAAAAAATTAAAAAAGCGCCGAGTATTTTTTTTAAAAAAAAATAAATAAAATTTTGACTAACACATGTTAAGCGCTAATAACAGGTGTTAACAATGTGTTAACTATATGTAAACAGTAGACGTTTTTTATTTTTTAAAAAAAAAAACCGTTCGGCGCTTTTTCGATTTTTTTGGCTCGAAATGCTTAAAAAAATGTATATTACATACCCTATTTTTTTCAAAAAAAAAAATGTTGGGAAGTCAGAGTTTCCAGAGTTTACCAAATAAGGAGGGTTTCCTCCATTTTTTTGGCTCTTCAGTATCTTACTTTCACTAGACCAGACATCTCCTATGCAGTTCAGCAGGTTTGTATGCACATGCATGACCCCAGACAGGATCACTGGAACGCGTTGAAGCGTATCATTCGTTATCTTCAAGGTACCATGGATCATGGTCTTCATCTTGGCCCGGTCCATCATCTCTCTTTGGTGGCATATACAGATGCCGATTGGGCTGGATGTCCTGACACGCGACGTTCCACGTCCGGGTATTGTGTCTACTTAGGAGACAACCTTATCTCCTGGTCCTCCAAACGCCAGTCCACTATCTCCAGGTCCAGTGCTGAAGCAGAATACCGGGGTGTTGCCAATGTTGTTGCGGACATCTGTTGGTTGCGCAACTTATTACTTGAGCTTCGGTATCCTCTCTCTCGGGCCACTCTTGTTTACTGTGACAATGTTAGTGCTGTATACCTTTCTGGTAATCCTGTGCAGCACCAACGCACGAAGCACATCGAACTCGACATCCATTTCGTTCGAGAACAAGTTCAACGGGGTCACATTCGCGTGTTACATGTGCCGTCTAAACACCAGATTGCGGATATCTTCACCAAAGGCCTTCCTCGCGTCCTATTTGATGATTTTCGCTCCAGTCTCAGCATCGGTCCTCCCGACGTTTCAACTGCGGGGGTGTAATAATATGTATATTTAGTATACATAACCTGACTGGAAAATTCAACTAGTTAATTAAAACTAATTAAATATATAAACTTTCACTTTGATCCTTCAACTTTCTTTCAACTTTGTTTTAGGATTAAATTTCAACAAACATTTCCTAGTTATATTGTGAACAAACATATGTTAAGGGGAGATAGTAACAAACATGGTAATTACCACATATTTGGTAACAAAAACATGGCCATGGATGTGGTCATAACAATGTTTGGTGATCTGAATCACAAGCCATATAAAGTTCAAAGTAAAAAAAAGTGTAAAGGTTTAATGTAAAAAGATAAAACTATTAGAGTTAAAAGTAAAGAAAAAATAAAGTAGGGTGCAATCTACATAGCATGATCTAGAACTCTTTCATACGCAAAACACTTGTTAATTAGCATGATGTACACAGTGGCGGATCTTGAATAAAAAACATGGTAGGGCCGGACTCAATCTGGTAGGGCCGGTCTTAATACATATAAATTTTTTGATAAATTCTCGGTAAAATTTACAATACGAAGCGAAAAAACTGGATGGGCCAGACTCAATCTGGTAGGGCCGGTCTTATACCTTTATTTCACCTTACCTTGCATTTGCAAGGATTTAAACCCACAACCTTATATTTGTAAGGGGTGACACCATACCACTAGACCAAAAGGTCATGGGTACTAGATTTTATTGTTAATTGGGGTTTTCAAAAACTTCATTTTATAATGTAACAAGCTCGGCCCTAAGTGTGGGCTACGGCTCGGGGCCCAATCTCCCGATGGGCCAGGAATTTTTAAAAAAATATATAGAGTAAATTACTATTTGCGTCCCTGTGTTTTAGTGGTTTTAACTAGTTGAATCCAAATTCAAAATGATTAACTATCTGAGCACCTGGTTTTTCAAATTGCAACGATCCGAGTCCAATTCACTAACGTCATCCAATATATCAGTTATGTACAAGGGCAATAGAGTCATTTGCACCAAAGGTACAAGCATTTGATGCATAAAGTACTTAAATAATATTTTTACCTATTTTATTATTATATATATATATATATCATACACACACACCTACTGTTTCTTTCTCTTTCTCTTCTAAACATTACACCACCACACCTACACCGCCACTGCACCTCCGACCACCACTGCACCACCACACCTCCACCTCCACCCACCCCCACTACACCAGTGCATCACCACAAATTCACACCACCACCTACTTAAGCACCATTACCCACCATCGCTAGATCTTTAGAGATCGGGAAGAAGGCTTGTCGGACCTCACCTAATGCCACTGCTACAAGCCCCTGCTCTGTTACCCCACCATCGCTTGAAACCCTAGCAACCACTACGAATTTCGCGTAGACACAGCTTGTCAGGGGCGCGTGTACAGCTCTTGATTTAGCTTAATTGACGGGGTTTTGACCATAAATGAGTCAAAGATCATAACCTTCCATTTCCTAGTTGTTTGGATTCTGAAGGGACCGAAAAACACCTCTCTACACCCAATTCTTTCTTCCATTCCATCCTGTTCGCGTATTGAGGGTTTTTTTTTTTACTTTCCTGTTGACTGATCGAGAGAAGCACATCAATCCGTAAGTTTCAATTGGACCCTTCTGTATGTTTGTTGTTCTGTAGAGATAGGGTTTAGGTAGTGGAGAACAAAGATGATGGTCGTGGGGCGGTGTGGTACTCTGGAGATGGCTGGGAATTTGGTGGTGGTTGGGTGGTGTTTACGGTGGGGTTTAAGTTGGCAGGGGTGGTGACCGGAGATCTGTTAGGACAAAGAGGATTGGTGAAACCACTTTTGTAAACCTTAGTCTAATTCACTTCTGTCATTTTGGCTAAGTATAGAAGTACTGAAGAGAAGACAAGAAACTGCTGATTAGAAGATATGAGAAGTGCTGAAGTTGCAGAAGTTCTGAAGTCCAAACCAGACAAGTTCACTTCAGAAGTACTGAAGACAAAACTACTCTTCAGTAGTTGTCCTTCATCAGCACTTAGCAGAAGATATTTCCCACCGCCTTTTTGCATCAGTAGTTTGTTGTTTAATATTACTTTTAGCTGTATTTGTTTCTTTCAATGTTGCAACTTGTGCAACTTGTCACTGGAGTTTCTGTGCTTGCTTTTTAGGCAAGATACATGCATGTAATCGTCTATAAATAGAAGGCTTCAACCTTCTATTTTAGACATTGATTTTTAACAGAAAAATCCTTCAAACACTCTCATTGTTATATTCCATTTCTGTATTTATTGTGAATCTCTCTAAGTATCTAATTCTCATTTACAACTTAGATTCATAATAAATACTTTGTCATTTATTAGTTTCAAACATCAAGGGGGAGTTATAACTCTGCCTTTGTATAAAAAGTGTTGCTTTAACTTATAACATTCCGCTGTGCTTATAATCTGATTTACAAGGACTTGCTAAACACTTAAGTGTCAAGATAGCAAGTTCTTACTTAGCAAAAAGAGCAAACTGATCCAACAAGATCTAATATTGAGGTTTTTGATGTTGTTTGCTGAAAGTGATTATATGGTGGTGGTGGTGGTGTATGGTTTTGGTGGTGGTGATGGGTTGGTAGGATTAGGGTTCTTGTTGATAAGTAAGAGAGAGAGAGAGAGAGATGGGTTTGTATTTATTCTGTTTTTATTTATTGTTAAGTAACAAGGGTATTTTCGTCTTTTCACAAAAACTAACAGACTTTATTGGATGGAGTTAGTTAAATGGACTCATATAGTTATAAATAGGAAAACCAGGTGCTCAGATAGTTAAACATTTTGAATTTGGATTCAACAAGTTAAAACCACTAAAACACAGGGACGCAAATAGTAATTTACTCAAATATATATATATATATAATATATATATACACACATATATAGGGAATGGTTCTAGAGAAATCCCTCCTTATTTGGTAAACTCTGGAAACTCTGACTTCCCAATATTTTTTTTTTTGAAAAAAATAGGACAAGTAATATACATGATTTTAAGCATTTTGGGCCAAAAAAATTAAAAAAGCGCCGAGTATTTTTTTTAAAAAAAAATAAATAAAATTTTGACTAACACATGTTAAGCGCTAATAACAGGTGTTAACAATGTGTTAACTATATGTAAACAGTAGACGTTTTTTATTTTTTAAAAAAAAAACCGTTCGGCGCTTTTTCGATTTTTTTGGCTCGAAATGCTTAAAAAAAATGTATATTACATACCCTATTTTTTTCAAAAAAAAAAATATTGGGAAGTCAGAGTTTCCAGAGTTTACCAAATAAGGAGGGTTTCCTCCATATACTTTACCTATATACACATATTAAATTATATATTTGGTGACTTTACATAAAAACATTGGTAGTGATATTGAAAAAATCATCATAATTTAATATAGAGACCTTAAGTTGTTACAAACTTGTCTCTATAGCACCAAGATCTAATTTTTTAAAATTCATTCTCCCACTACTAAAATTTTGAGCCTGGTTTTTTATAGCGTTCGAGACCTAAAAAAATTTTAAAGTTCTCAAGGAAGGCCTGATTTTTTTTTTTTTTTTTAAGTTAAATCTAATTCCAATCTTTTATTTCAAACTAACACAAAACAAGTTATATTAGATAGTGGGTAAGCGGACAACAAGCTGCACCTGGAATGTTAACTTAAATTTATTTAAAAATGTTTAGTTTGAAGTTTTTGTCTACAAACGTGGGATTTTAATACTTTATCCGTAAGGTTTGCAAGGGAGCATTTTTGTCTTCATGTAACAATGAACATGGACGCAATTAAGGCGATACACTTTCATCACTTGTAAGTTGTAACAATGAACGTGGACCGTTTATTTTTTATCTATTTATTTATTTATATTTATATTTTTTTTTTGACGTTTTCAATCCATCATTTTACTTTTCGTTTCAATTAGGCCTACATGCAAACTCCAGTCATATTTGTTGTAGCATTTTTATAAAATAACATTATTGCCTTTCAGTTAAAGAATAAAAAATAAATAAATAAATAACTGTAGTTACCATCTTTTTTATCTCTCTATAATAAATGATTTATAAATCTTGTCCTTCACCTGAGAACGAGGGATTTCAAGAAACACCACACCACACCACCATTGCATGTGTTACAGACGGTGGTTAAAGGTTCTGATTTCTCGTTTGATTCACATGTGACTTAGATTTTAAATAAAAGAAATCTTGAGTTTGATACTTTGATTGATCCATGGGAGGCTATGGGATAAGCCAAGAATTGCGGGCATTCGGCTCGGCCTATTTTTATCAAGGCACAATTTTTATAGAAAAATCATATATATTTTTAAATAGAAAACACATATAATACTTAAAAAGTTGGGCCTAATAATAATCAAGACAAAATTACATAGATTGTCCTTTAATTATCACCCAGATTTCATCCTATATCCCTTGTCTTTCATTTGCATCGGTTATGTCCTTTATTTTCTCAGTTTGTTACACCTTATGTCCTTTAGACTAACTAGGTTAAAAAAGTTGGTTAACTTTACTTTCTAACTTTACACTTTTAGCCCATGTAGTTTTCCTAAAACTAAACTCTTTCTTTGTGGTTTTGGTCAGGCATTCCCTTGTATTCAAACAATCATTCAATCAAATATTATTTATTTTTCATCAGTTTTGTTACAAGTTTGCATATATTCTTTGTAAATCATCCAACAAAACTGGTATCAAAGCCAAGAAACGAATAACAAATCGAAATCAAAAATCAAATTTTGACTATTACGACTCAGACAGAAAACAGAGCATCACAAAACCATTCATCGAAACTATCCAAGAGCAATCAAGAACACAAAAGATTCACGTGGAATCCAACGAAGAATCGTATAATCAAATCACAAAAGAAAAACGTTCGTAAATCCTCTGTTCTCTTCATTCTTATTATCATTCATTCGATGTTAAAACAGAGCATTTATTTTAACGGCCATAACCATCGTTGAACGATTGTTAAGCAGTCACGAATTATCATGAAAAGAAACTGCATACAATCGTATTGTTATAATCGATTCAGTTATTCATTCTGTTTCCAAAATCATTACGCGGGAAAATCTGTACTTGCTCTTTCACAACAAGATCACCAAGAGTGATAACATCTTCGCTAAAAAAACAAGAGATGGAACCAGTACCATATTGATTGCAGCAGATTTCCCTGAATAAGACATTAATATACGGATAATCAGTTGCTTGTAAATCTCAACATTATAAAAATGTGGAGAATTAACTGCAGATATAAAAGTGTACACATGTGTCTTAACTTTTCACATCTGTATGAAATAGAGAACATCTCAGTGTTTTTAATTTTTTTTTTAATTAGCTCTACACATTCAGATTTGTTTATACCAAATTTGTCACACACAACCAAAAAAAAACAAGAAGAAGCTGAATAACATAAATTTCTTTCAAATAATTTTTTACTTCAGATAACTGCAAAGATAATCACGGGCATATAAGGTAACTTTGTAGTTTTAATCGCTGGGTGCTCTTAATGACCAAAACCACAAAGAAAGAGTTAATGCTTAGGAAAACTATAGGGGCTAAAAGTGTAAAGTTAGAAAATAAAGTTAACCAACTTTTTTAACCTAGTTAGGCTAAAGGACATAGAGTGTAACGAACTGAGAAAATAAAGGACATAACCAATGCAAATGAAAGACAAGGGACATAGGATGAAATCTGGGTGATAATTAAAGGACAATCTGTGTAATTTTGTCTTTTTTCAATAATCAATTTAAAACTTAAAAATAAATATTATGAACCCATAAGGCCTCATGACATTTAATTATAAGCCTATACCCATTTAACCTACTAAGGGGCTGTTTGGTTGATTAAGTGCTGAATCATTAAGAGGTCTGAATGGTTAAGTGATGAATCATTAAGTTAGACCTCTTAATGGTTAGTTTTCTTGTCTCACATTGGTAGGAGAGTCTCATTAAGGTTCAGCATAGTTCAGTGCTTAATGGTTCAGCTACATCTCAAGTCTTAATGATTCAGCCTTAACCATTTCATTCAGAAGTTGAAACAAACGCGCTGAATGCTGAATCATTCAGCACTGAACGGTTCAGAGCCTCATTAAGAGGCTACCAAACAGCCCCTAAGTAAAAACAGTAAACATCGCTACTTCACGAATCTTCAGTTAGATATTAGCCTATTACGGGATATAATTTCACTCTGTCTAAGGCTATGATTTTGCTAATTGTTATATTTATTGTTATACCATTCATCGTACATAAAATTTAGTTTAAATTTTTTAACTTGTTACGTATAGTGTTAACTCATGTTATATTGTTATAAGGTTAACTCATTTTATTTTGGACTGTGAGAAGCATTATAACAATATAACATGAGTTAACTCAAATGTCACAGACAGCGAGTTCCACATCCTAAATCCGCCTATGATTATGGTAATTCAATTGAGAATGATAACATCAAAGCTACATTTCAATATAAATTTAAAAGAATTCAAATGTAATAATGAACCTAAATGACTTAATGGCATTTTGTGAAGCATTATTTTAATTTCCTGCCTGATACCGAAAATATAGTGCATAGAGTCAAACTGTGACATCGAATAATTACTTGGACTAAGACCATATGGTGTGCATTGGGGGAGTAGTTTCGGGGAGCTGACATGGCATCGGTGCCGATGCAGAACACCGCCCCCCCCTCGATTTTTTTTTGGGGGAAAACGGGGTGAAATGCCCGTTGGAACCGAAGCCTTCTATTGGCCAAAATTTTTTGACCGTTGAATATGGGGGCCCACCTGATTGATATTGTGCCGTTGGTAAAAAAAAAATTCAAACATTTACCTTTATCTATATTATCTTATTAAGGAGGAGTGATGGCTAACATAGTCATTTTCATTTCTGTACAACTTAAGAAGCAACATGTACAACATATTTTAGCAAGAAATTTAAGGGTATTATGGGTATAATTGTGAACATTAAGACACTTAGGAGGATATGTTTGTAATTTTACCATCATTATCTTACTCACATCTTAAGATTCTATTCCAATCTTGCCCTCATGACCATACCAATAAATTATCCATTGAATTATCTTTAAGAATTGTTTTAATTGTGTTTATTGGAAGGTGAGACCTTTGAGTGCCTATGATGAAGTGTATATGTCATCTTCTTAATATTGTAGTTCATTATCTTTAATGGTTAGGAAGAAGAGCTCTGGATGAAAAAAGTTGCACTAAATATCTCCAAGGTGAAGAAATTTTGGACAAAAATTGAGAAGCTGGTAAGTCATATATGTAATTTAGTATATGAGGGGTTTGTTTTACATTATAATTTTGATACATATTTATTTTCTATAAAATATCATGTCATTTTAGGTGTTGTACAAGCATCGGTTAGAGCTTGATCAAAAGAAGAAAAAAGCTATTGATAAGCATCTTGAATTTCTTCTAGGGCAAACCGAAAGGTAATTTCTTGACCTATGAATTTGGTTATTTTACTCTCTAATGGGCCAACTAGGTAAAATAAAATAAAAATTAGACAGGAAGAATGTTGTTCAAATAGGTCGGATGGGTCAAAAGTTTGCCAAAGTGTAATTTGTAAATTGTAAAACATAAAATCTCATTTTTTTGATTGAAGTCTCATATTTTTTGTTTACTTTTCTCCTTCTTTGAGAGTTATTAATTTGTGCCATATTTACGCAAAACTGTAAAGCAACTAGATTTTTGTTTGTTTTTCAATTGGATGGTTTGTAAATGATATACTTCATATATAAATAGACATATTTAATTTAATGTTACAAACATTACAAAAACAAGCATTATGTTATCTATATACATCTATGTGAAATATAGATTGAAAACACATTGCATAGTACACGCACTTAAATTTTCATGGATAATGAGTATGGTATGTTGATTGATAACAAGATCTTTTGGTTTCATCATAATTGTGATAGTGAGAACTTATGTTTTCTTTGCTTAACGCCAATTCATTGAATTAAAATTGAACTTGTGTAGTCTGCTATAATACTATACCCAGGTTAAAATTTGTATAATATATGACTGAAGTCATCTGGATCTAAAGATGGAAGAAGTGATGTGATCTTGCTTAAGTTCTTGAAAGCTAGACTTTAAAGTCGAAGATTTTTTTTAATGCTAAAGAACACATTTTTACGTAGGAAAGCTTGTCGCATTGACGATTTGGTATATGAAAATATTGGATATGGACTTGATAAACTAATATGGAGTATTATACTTTATATTATAGCTCCCGCGGCAACGCGCGGGCTTCCTACTAGTATATATATATTAGCCTCACATTTCACACAACTCACTCAAATTTTATAACCAAACCACCACATTTTATAAAATTACTCCTTCAAATTTTTTAACCAAACCACCAATGGATCCAAGGCGTTCAAACCCACAACCCTTTTACCCGAACAACCCCGCTACTCCTTCGACACAAGCTCCAAACTTTCCCTACCCCACTACACCGCTCGACCCTAACACATACGGATTTGGCGGTTTTACTCAACCACAAAATCCTTGGCAAATGCAAATGCATCACCAACAACACTTTCATATGCAAATGCCACCCCCGAACCAAATGCCAACCTTCCCCGCGAGACCTCAATCACAATCCGAACCCGAACACTGTCACACCCTCAAATTTCCACTGCGGGGTTTATACCGCGAGGCGCATGACAAACCAGGATCCCATAGCCATAAGTCACATGAACGACTCTAAATGCCCAACCATTTAGTTCGTTATTGCAAAACCAAGTTTAATGTTTAACTAAACCAAATATAAGTATAGCGGAAGAGAACGAAAAACAGTTAAATAAAATCTGCGCAAAACACCGCGCCCAAAACCGAAAGAAAATAGTTAAACGTTTTAAAATAGTTTAATGTTTGAAACCCATGATATGATGCATGCCCTAACCGTGCTCCTTTCCTAGTTACCTGCAAAAGCATGCTAACGTGTGTCAACATAAAGCTGGTGAGTTCACAAAGTAAAGCAAACATGAATAAAGATGTGCTGGTTTCCAAAACCACGTAACCAATTAATAACGTAGGTCCTCCAGACCCAAAAATGTTCAAGAGTTATCAGTTTAAGTGTGTCAGGGGTAGCTAGCCCACTCAATGTAACTAAACAGGATTATTGGGACACCTTCAGTAAATAGTAATTTGCCTCGATAACTGGTGTCTATCAACACCAGTTCTCAAATGTGGTCAGAAGTTCATGCCCGTGCCTCAAGCACCTCAGACATGAGGTTGCTGCACAACCTAATAGCGCTATCAACTAATACCCCGCTCGCCTCCAGCGATTAACCCAATAATATGCAAGGACTTTCCAATGATAGAGTGTTTAGTTTACAAAGGACCAATAAGTTTTAAACTGATCAAAAACCCGATCCACACAAGGAGTCGTAAAACCGACCCACACAAGGAGTCAATACCTGAGTAGTCCCAAACTAGACTAGAAAATGTTTACCAAAGTTGTCTCTAACCCGAGACGCATGCTTTTGAGAAAAAAAGTAGTGAAACTCACCTTAGTGTGCAAGCAAAAGAAATCCAAACCGCAAGTAAGGTATGCTACCGACACCCTAATATAAGTGTCACTAAGTAAGTATTGGTGCAATATCATTACACCATATAACTCGTTTTTCCAAGGCGTTTAAACGTTCAAAAGTGTGTAAGTGACACCTAGTGACTCTACTTGCAATAGTAAACCCTACGGACTCGTTGGTGAATATGTTGGTTATAATTAGTTTTCACATTCCATATGCGTCTCATACAAGTGCCCGTTCAGTTACATGTCAATTACAAACCACCTAAGACCTCAATTAATCACATAAGCACATAATACACAATCTGTGTTTTTAGGACAAATTGTGCGTCATCAAAACCAATTTATTTAAAATAGTTAGTCAGTGAGTTAATCTCCCAAATTTTTACTGAATATTCTTTGGGATTTATTTAACAAGGCTTATTTTTGTTTTGTCTTAAATCCAAACACAAAAATAATTAAAATTCGTTCAACACAGCTATGTTCAGAAAACTTTCATAACAGACCAGTTTGGTAGAAAAATTCCCAAAAATTGTGTATTCATCCAAACGGGATGAATCCACTTGGAAAACTCAAATTACTTCCATGTTAACCTTCTGTAAAAATTTCATAACCCAACTCTTTACAAAACTCGAGTTATGATGATTCAAAGTCGACTCAGTTTATTAACCCGAAATTCTGATATGACCTATTTTCAAAGAAAATTCCAAAAACGACTCAACCGACGTCCAAATCACTTGATTTTACCCATTATGAAAAGCTAAGACCAGGTGTGATTTAACCATGCAAAGAAAATACCAAAATCATCATGTTAAAGTCGTGTTACAGCTCCTATAAGTTCATCTAATCATTCTGTCCAGATTTTAGTTACGCCTAAATCTTCCTTTAAACGACTACCGTGTGCATGCAACCAATCAACAATCATCAATAACCATTACCAAACATTCCTAATACCTATTGTGATCAGATTCTATCATTATATATGCAAAGATTACAACTTTATTGATCAAAACTTCAACAACTTGCGCAACAAGTAACCTATGATATTACTAATCGTTTATCATCATGTTTAATTTGTTTAATCTTCAAAAACCTCAAGTTTTAATAATTATCAAAAGCTTTCAGACCTGGACAAACCTTGTTATATGATTTTTATAACATAAAAATAAGATTAAAGCGTAAAGGATTAAAGATTATACCCCTAGCTCTTTGATACAATCAACCGAACGCCTTAGGAGCTTCCCAATCGATGATCTTGAGCCTTTGCAGGTTGTTAGGGGTTAATAATTCGTAAGGGGGCAGTAGGGGGCGATTAGGGTTGAGTTTAGAGGTTGCATGGGGCTTAAGAGTGTTTAAATAGGGGTGTGAGGCGGTTTAGACCCGTCAGGGTTGCTCGCGCGGCCGCTCGAGCTGCTCGCGCGGCCGCTCAGGCTGCTCGCGCGGCCGCTCGCAGGCCTTCGGCCCGCGTGAGTGGCCCGTTTCGTCACCCGACGTGTTTTCCTTTGGCGTTTTCGTTATTTCGGACCGTAACAAGTGCAACCCCATGAGTTAAGACCCTAATCAACCTAATGATCCACCTTTAGTGATTTTATTAACGTATTCGGTTTAGGTTCACACAATCACGTATGGTTTTCACATAAGTTCATCGAATATCACAGAGACACATAATCGCAATCAATCCAAATTAGTTCATTATTCACCAACGTCCGAGGTTCACTAATCATGTATTCAGTTGTTAACTTACAACAATGCAACGTGTGTCCTATCTAGCTAACCCTAGTTAAGTATAATGCAAAGAACGTAACTAGAGTTTAGTTAAAGTGAGAACCTGAATTTGCGGGGTATCACAAACACGACTTTATATCCTTAGGCGTCGATGACGACGTTATACCCGAAATTCAACCAACATCAAAAAAAAAGACACAAAGGGGAAAAAAACGTGCCACTACTAAGACGGATAGCGTTCCTTGGACTCAAGTCGAGCTGGAGGCCCTAGCACGAGCGTGGGTGAACGTGTCTACCGACCCGATACAAAGTAATTTATTTTTTTACTTTTTTTTTGTTTTGGCCGTAGCCTTTTATGGCTGATTTACTTTTTTTTTTTATTTATGAAATATAATTTAGATAATTAATTTAATTTATCACGTGTAGGTACTAATCGAAACAAAGATAGCTTTTGGAACGCTATTTGCGAACAATTTTTCAAGTTAATGCAACGCACGCCTTATCGAACCGGTCATGCCGTTAGAACGAAGTTTAGGGAGATGAACACCAAATGTCAAGAATTTGCGGGTGTTTATCAAAGATGTTGGAACAATAGAAAGACCGGTGAAAGCGACGAGAATGTGTTGAAGAATGCGCTTGGAATGTTTTGCAAAAAAAAAAGGCTAGTGGGAGGTGGGCGTACATGAGGCCGTATGAGATTTTGAGAGCATGTGATAAAAGGAGGGTGGTGCCAAACGAAGTGGCACAAGCAAAACGAACAAAGACGAGCACCTCGGGAAGTTATAGTGCGGGGGGTCCGATGCTCGTTGTACTATAAATATAAACGATGACCCGGAGTTTGAAGATGATGCTCCCACGCCCGAATTGGAGCGGCCAATTGGAAGGGACCGCGCGAAAAAAGCCGCCTCGAGCTCAAAAGGAAAGGAACCCGATTCAAAACAAAAGGTGACCGAAAAATAGATGCCTTGATTCAAAACTTTAACGATTTTAAGGCGGAGCAAAGGGAAAGGTGGGATGAAAGAAAGAAGGAGAAGGAAGAAGACGTAAGTCTAGAGCGGGAGAAGCTTGAGTTGGAGAAGGTGCGTCTCGCGTACAATATATCGCAAGACGAAAAGGCGGAGTTTGTGATGATGGAGAAAAGTCTCGACGGCCTTCCCGAGCAAGAAAGAGCGGTGATGTCGGCGATCAAAGACAAGATCGCGAACAAGTGGCTTGGAAAACGAATGCTTTAGATGTTTTTTTTATTAATGTATTTTGCTTGTTATTTTTTAAATTTCTATGCATTGTAGGTTGTAATTTTTAAAATTAATTGAAGCTTATCTTTATTTTAATTTTTACTATTTTTGTTGAATTTTTAAAATTACGGTTTTAAAAAAAATAAGTATGAAATACAAATAATATAATTTAAAAAAATGGAAAAGAATAAAAAAAGGAAGGGGGAATGGGGGATTTGGGGGAAACCATTTCCAAAGTTTGGGGGAGAAAATGGGGGAAATGATGTGGCGCTGATATGGCACTTGGGGGAGTTGGGGGAAAAGGGGGGCACACCAAATAGTCTAAGCAACCAAACATCATAAAGTTGGTTACGAAAATAAGAAACTAAGTAGTGCGTACTACATAACACATAAAAATAAATATCAGATACTATATAACACATAAAAAAACTTACTGGTGTCACGTGACACTAGTAATTACTATGTGGATATGCCCCAGCCAAACAACGCTTGTCATGAAGAGGACGATTATGCAATATTTTTTAGAATGGTTAACTTACACACCTTCTAAAAGCTATTTCTAAATTTACACCAATGCTTACTGTGAAAATAGAACCTTCAATCACTTGGGGAGGAATAATTTTAATACACATCTTGATACCGTTATGCTACAAGTCTATTTATGAATGAATATACAAATAAAGAACGCAAATAGACGAAACAAATATCGAATAAGAAAGAAAGAGGGACAATACGCATCCTAATCGATGATACGTGACATATTAGTTTAGGATTCTTATTTTTTTCAACAGTTAATATTTCTCTCCTTTCCCCCTTTGCCAGGATCGAACCTAGACTTTTTATCCGAAGAGACTTTGTCTCTACCACTAGGCTATAGCCTAATTGGCATTGGTTTAGGATTCTAATTAGTCCTAGCCATTTGAAATTGTTTATCTTTTTTTTTTTTTTTTTTTGAACGGCAAATTTCACTCCTTGTGGGACTTGAACCTATGACCTTCCCCTTAGGTGTTCCTAGAAATTGTTTATCTACTTTAAATTGTTTAGTGTTTTCCGTTTCTTTTTAATTGGTTTAATAGTTTTGTATAAACTAGGATTGTTCAAATGTTTAGCATAAATTGGATCCATGGAATCAGTTTATTTTGTCAACTTTTGCTAGTAGAAAAGAGTTCGAGATTCAGTTCTGAACCCCTAAATTAAGTAGCAAAATAATATCACTCATAATTCTTTTTGTTTTTTCATAACCCAAACTTCACTTAGGGGTTGTTTGGTTGATTAAGTGCTGAATCATTAATATGCTCTGAATGGTTAAGAGGCTCTGAATGGTTAAGAGCTGAATCATTCAGCATCCCTTATTAGCTTAATGGTTCAGCACTTAATCATTTCATTCAGATGCTAAAACAAACAGTCTGAATGCTGAATGATTCAGACCTGAATGGTTAAGAGGCTACCAAACAGCCCCTTAGACCATCAGCATTGCGTTGCCACGTCCCCCTGCCCATCCTCCCTCTCCTCTTTTACAGGCGCCCTCCTTTTCTCTTTCCTCTCCCTCTCACATCCACCCCACAATCCTTCCACGGACGCGCCCTTCTGCAAGGGCTTCACCTCCACCCTCTCTCCTCCACGTCCTCTGGCTGTTGTCTCCCTCCTCCAGCTCCGTTGCCACGTCTGAACGGGCAGCTGAACTTCAGGCGCAATGCTGATGGTCTTACAATGTCATCTAATCGAACTCACTTCAGCTGTAATCATTTTTGTATAATTGTAACCAATTTCTTAAACAGGACAATACAATTGCAACTTCAGTAATACACAAATGCAAACAAGGTAACCATATCCGTCTATCGTTGTGTAAGGTTGGTGTAAAATTACATTAATACCCTTTCAAGACGCTATCCTATTAACACACCCTGTTTTTCAGTATAAAGAATGAACAAATGAACACTTACATGCAAAAAAAGGAAAATACACACACTCACATAGACATGATATAAACACAAAACCTATTACGTTATACCACGTGTTGACCTTTCTTGTTTCCGTTTGCTTGAAGTGCTTTGGACATTGACCTTAGTCTGTTTGTGATCTCAGTAAAAGAAGGCCGTGCGGTAGGGTCTGCTAACCAGCATTGCTCCATCAATTGCTTCCACTCAGGATCACACTTTTCGGGTATCGTAGGGCGAAGGGTGTCCTTCACTATCCCTCCTGTCATCATGATTTCACATAATTAAACAACTGATTAGTACAACTTCAAACCATCCAAAGACCACTTAGGGCTGTTTGGTAAGCCTCTTAATGATGCTCTAAACCATTCAGCGCGTTTGTTTCAGCTTCTGAATGGAATGGTTAAGGCTGAACCATTAAGATTTGAGATGTTGCTGAACCATTAAGCACTGAAGTAGGCTGAACCTTAATGAGGCTCTCCTACCAATGTGGGACAAGAATACTAACCATTAAGAGGTCCAACTTAATGATTCAGCACTCAACCATTCAGACATCTTAATAATTCAGCACTTAATCAACCAAACAACCCCTTAATTTGACTAGAAATTAATGTAATTGTGTGGTTTCCAAAAATTAATTTGCACATAAGTTCCAAGAAAAAGTTATAGCCTAATAAGATATAGAAAAACAGCTTACCGATGATTGCACCACAATGCATGTTCGCGTAAGGTTCATCCCCGGTTAGAATTTCCCACATTGTAATGCCAAAAGAGAACACATCAACCTGTCAATAACCATAATTAACTTTATTTAAATAACTAATAACTTGGTTTGGCTATCATATTTAAGGCATATAGGATATTATTCATACTTTTTCAGAAACTTTCGTGGTGCTACCATTTAACAATTCTGGTGCCATCCATGGTAATGTCCCTCTAACACCACCTGAAACTAAAGTGTTACGTTTGATCCTTGACAGCCCAAAATCTCCAACCTGCAAGTAGGCCCAAGAATCACAGGTCTTAAAAACTTGTTTTTTTTTTTTGTTATAAACGTCATACAACAGGAAATAAATATGTGTCAAAGTAGATATTTAAGTGTATCCTAGTGTCAAGTAGACATGGCAAACTCGGTGAGCTACGTAAATTGTCAAAACAGGTTGTTTCTAAAAGACTAAACTGGAGGGTTCTGGTCGGGTAGAAATTTTAAGGGTTACAAACCAACTGTCAATATTTTCCCAAATTAATCCTTGAACTTTCTTTTTGCAGTATTGTCCCTTAACTTTTTGACTTACTAACACCAATGTACGTTTAGGGTTAATGTTTGATAACCAACTTCCGTCATTTACCAATTATGTTTCTCAACTTTTTTTGCAAGGGTGTTATCTCTTTACTTTTTGTAGTGGTTTAATCCCTATGTTCTACTTTATCTAATTCAAACCTACAATTTAACATATTAAAATCCACTGTTTGAACTTTCTTTAAGAAGTCAACATTTTTTTTTTTTTTGAACGGCTAACGAATCAATTCCGAGCACTCTCGGGCACCCTTTTGGCGAATCAGGTACTCGAGAGTACCCGGGCCACCAATTCCCGGGAAAACCCGACCACTCACCCGCCCGAAAGCACGACGGTGAAATAGTCGGTAAAACCGGTCGGGATCAGGACTCGAACCCAAGCCAATGGCCGGGTCATCCCTCATTTCCCCTCCACCGATGTCCTCCAAATGTAGCTAGTGGGAATTGAACCCAAGCCTTCGATAGAAAACTTTAGGCCCTCAACCAACTGGGCTACAAGTGTTGGACAAGAAGTCAACATAATGGACAAATATATTGCAAAAATATGTTTTAAGTTTAAATCATAAAAATGTTGTAAGTTGGTTGGTTATACCATTATTATCCATACAACCCATTTCAGTTTTAGCCAGTTGGGCTCATGTGGATGTCATTTCGCCCAAACAGGCCCAAAAGGAATACAAGAAATCCCAAACTGGCCCAATTTAGTACATTTGTGCCAACCTGGACTCCTGGTGTGAAGGTATTTCTCCCTAGTAGGCACAAGCAAGAATTAGTTCGGCTGCATGTATTGTATTTTGCTAACTTCCAATTACCTTGCAGATGGGTCGTTGTGGGTCCCGCATGTTAACAAGCAAGTTATCACACTTCAGATCAAAATGGACGATATTTTTCAGATGCAGATATTCCATTCCGAAGGCTGCATCCATGGCTATAATAAGCTTTCTACGACGATCAAGTGATCTGCATAAAACTTGAAACTTTCAGAAACAGTTGAGATCCAGACAAAGCAAAATATTGATCGAGGGAAGGAAGGTAAATTCACCTGTCCTTTTTTATCAAGACATTCCTAAGAGATCCATGAGTCATGAATTCAGTAACAGTAGCCAGAGTTCCACCAGCTCCATCTGGTACAACCCCATAAAATGCAACCACATTTGGATGATGAAGATTTGATAGGATTTGAGCTTCTCTCCAGAAGTCATTAGTCTGCACGGTTGGAAGTTAATAAGAATACAACGGGTTTCCAATGGTACTAAGACGGGAATAATGCAAATACTTTTAAAAAAAAAGTTACACAAATAAGTGAAAGGGGCCCACCAATCGTTCTTGTTCTGATGATCTCCCAGAAAAACAGCTTTTTTTAATCCTCTTAATGGCAACATCTGACCCACGCCATCTGCCATGATAAACAGTTCCATACGTCCCAGAGCCCAACTCTCTTAACTCTTCAAGTTCGGCATTCCTTACTATCTGTAGATACCATTTAAAATATGCTGTTGAGAATAGCAATTAGCAACTAAACTGGACGATTAAAAAAATTAAGTGAGAGAATAGGAGATAATGGATAAGAAAAAAATAGTTTGGTCATCTTTAATGGGGAATTGGAGATAACTGGATAAATGCATGGGTACTTCAGTAGATTTTCGCAATGTTTTGGGTGTGTAACTCAGTAACTGTGTAAGTGTATTTGGCAAAACTTACTGAAAACGCTAAATACAGAAAGAGTAATGTATACCTGGAGACCATACATATCAGCTTCCATTTCAGCTATTAATGCATTACTGAATGGGCCATCCTTACCTTCATTTTCTGTTGCAGCATCCTGCATAACAGGGAAACACCTTTCCTATAAGGTCAATTGGTTATTGCTTAATATAAAAATTGAAACTTAAAAAAAAAAACTGAAATTAACATTTTGTGTCATGTTTTCTTAGTAAATCAACTACTTGAACATCTAGGATCATCAATAGCCCAACATGTGAATGAAAAACATTTCAACTTAAAAGGTGGATAAATTAAGCTAGAGCAAAATATTATCCAGTGAAGCTTGAGGTCCATAGTCCACACAAAGAAGGATTGATTAAGAATAATCGATTAATCGGGTATTTAAAATCCTACATTCAGTTAAGGACTCCAGTGACTTGAATGGGCTGCAGCATAATGAGAAAAGATAATGTTCATTGGCAAGTGGCAACCCTTGTAAGCTTGGCACATTTGTTCTATGTATACTTAACATTCCAGCAACTAATTGTTTTTTAGCACATATCTAAATAATTTTCAATAGTTATCTTTATCCACCTGTCCAAATATCTAGATGCAACTCGGATAGTCTGATCCGGGGCCGGCCCTGAGCATGGGCCGGGTGGTCACCGGCTCAGGGCCCGACCCTCAAATGGGCCCGAACGTTTTTTTAAAATACACACATATATATTAAAATTTATATTTAGGATATATATTTGTGTGTTTATACAATAAGCCTTGTTAGTGTAGTTAGAAAAACCATGCTAATTTAATGTAGAGGTCTCAAGTTCAATCCTTGGCTCTAGCACCATATTTATTTATTTTAATTCATTCCTCTTTACAAAATTTTGGGCCCAATTTTTTTTCGCCCGAGGCCCAAATTTTTTTTTAGTGTTCTCAGAGACGGCCCTAGTCTGATCACACAAAATATTTAAATAAGCATATAATAATATAGCATAAGAAAAGGTGATACCCCAATACTAGAATCTGAGATGGCATGTCCAGCTTCTGTTGCATTTGAATGGGGAGCTCCACTGCTAACATCACCTATCATCTGTTCCTGTACCTTGGATGATGGGACTTCCTTTTGTGTTATACTATGACGTTCTTCATGACCCAAGTGAGCAGCTTTCTGTTTGGTGTGACCAAAATTTTCATCAATAAATTTCACTTCCCTCCTGACTTCAGCACCTGTTGTTGGTATCTGCATCAATGGAACATCATGCATCATCGACTCCAGCATGGCACCGTCAGCTTTCTGTTTAGGCTTATGGCTGTTTAATTCCCGCTGATGTGAACTTGGTAGCTGTACAGCATGTACATCAGATCTTAAACCCTCGGATAACTGTGAAAGAAGATCATTCAATGATCTGTCAGCATCAGATATATTGTTGTGATTGGAAACCATACTGTTAACTCCCATGATATTGGTCCCTGAATAAACTTGCTGCTGATTTTCAACAGTTTGTTGTCTGTTATTGCTTAAAAGCGGCTGCATCGCCGCATGTGATACAGGATTTGGGTTATTTGTTATTGACGTAGGGACAATATTTGGATCATGCAGTGGTGTGTCGGCTACAAGAAGAGATATCTGCTCATGATTGACCCTTGAATTGTTAGCAAAGTTCCCAGCTTGAAGAAAAGAAGGCCCGTTTCTATCATAATCAATGTTCAACTCTGCATTCTTATTTGAACCTTCTTTCATTTCTTGGTGCATGAAATCCGTTTGACCATAAACAGCGGAAGGATTTAGATTTGGCGGCATCTCAAATGGGACTTGTGGATGAATATTATCATATTGTTCAACAGACTTCCGCTGCAAGAAAGAAGATGCCAGCTGTGCGGGTACCGATGGCGGTGCAAAGTTCAATGTAGAAGAAACACTCAGTCCATCTTGAGATCCAAAAGCAGAGGTTGATCCACGCTCTTGAAGTTGTGGGTCAGAAAATGCATGTGGGATACCCAACTGAGACCCATCGTGTCCAAAAAACGGATTCATGGGATCAGGAGGGGGTAAAATACGGTTTTCAGAATGAAAAGCACGGCCCTTGAGTACTGGGATCTCAACACTATCAGATAATGGGTCATTGTACACTTGTGCATGACCATTAATAACATCATCTTGCGGCACTATAACAGGCGAAACGAGAACAGATGGAGTGGCATTCGTGCTATTCGAACCAGCATGATCATCCAAAGGATTAAACGTTGAATGCTTTATAGACAAGCTTGGATTTTGGTCAAAACTTGATTTCAACTGACTCATTTCATCCGTCAAAAACGGTGCATCATTATTTCTAATCACAGCATCGTCAATTATTCCATTAACAGCAGCAACATATTGGTACTCTGGATTGTTCTGAAGACTACCATCAGCTTCAACAGTGATCACACTTTCAGATTCAGTCAAAGGAATCAAAAATATCCTAAGCCGTGAACAACCATCACGACTGTCAATCCCCTTAAACTCTTCAATCATATTCTGAAAATCCTCATTAGCAGCCACAGATATAAGCGCATCAAGATCTTCTCCCGGAAGCTGGTACTTAATCGTGTGAGGCTGATTACAATACTCACTCACCCGCTTCACAAACTCATCAAACGACATATTTTTCTGTATCGAAAAAATATGCGTCTCACCTCCCACATATCTCAACTTCCCATCCCCAGGTCTAGGCAAAACTTTCCCTCCGGAACTACAAAGAAACTTAATCTTTTCTCTTTGACAATCACTCGAACCTCTATAGGACACCGACGGAATCGAACCAATAACCGGCGCACTAACCATAGAAACAATATCATTTCCATTCGAATCACTTACAAACCCCTCCTTTCCAACCCAATCATACCACTAATTTCACTAAAACCAAGATGACCATTAACATCACTTTTCGACCCAACTATCAGCCCGTGGTTCCCGTCCATATCATGTCCATTCAAAACCCTTCTCGTACCACCACGATCCTGAAAATACTCAAGCGAAAACTCCTCACCGGTTCTTAAACTAATATTATTACCTGAACCCTTCCCTACCACTAACCTATCGTTTACAATCGCGGAACTCGAATCTCGCTCAAGCTCACTTGTCATTACTACAGCATCAAATTCATTCACATCCTTTTAAACTAATCGCAGTTTATATAACTTTATATACAGCACTTTGCTCTTCCTTTAATTAAAGTTTCTAAATCTATACAAACACAATAAAACAGTAAGGATAATAATAATAATAATAATAATAATAATAATAATAATAATAATTTGTATATATAATAACAGTTAGAGCCCTAAATCGCAGTAAAAACGCATAGTAACAAACGAATTAACCGATTAAAACGGGTAATAAACCGGATCGGATTATTAATTATTATTATTATTAAGTAAGGGTAAAATAAAATCGGAAGTGAAATTGATGCATAATGATTGGTTACCTGTGATTTGATTTGATTTGATGAATAATAGTTGAGGAATTGAGGTGAGGAGTAAGAGGAAAGGATCGATGTGAATGATGATGATGATAATAATAATAATAAGAGTGAAGAAGGGTTTAATATTATTATTATTATGGTTGAATGGAAGGGAAGAGTGGACAGATGGGAGGGTGTGAGAGAGGAATTGGGATTTTGAAAGAAGAGAGGAACAGTTGGGCTATGTATGGCGGATCGATAGATACAATTGGACGCCATTATCAACGCTTTTACTATTTTTAAACTTCTCTCTTCTTTCCATATATACTATGCTTTTTTCTATTATTATTTTAGCAATAGAAACGACAATATATTTTTGGAAAAATTACACAATTCGTCCTTTAGGTTTGACCCATTTTTTAGTGGATTTCCTTTCGCGTTTCAGTTGATGAGATTCGTCCTTAACGATCTAAAATCTTACACCCACTGTCCTAAGGGTCTAACCCAGTTAAAATTTTCAGTTAACTTTGGTCATGTGCCTTGTACATGAGGGTAAATTGATAATTTTACTTCTCTCTCCCTATATCTAACTTCAACCACCACCACCACCACCCAATCCTGAAAACTTTCCCTCCATTAATTCCAAACCTGCAATTGAAAACATTTCACCCTCATCCCTAACTCCAAACAAATCATATCTCCTCCCATATCCAACAACAACAAGAAGAAAACCATCAGTGATGAAAGCACAAACCCACCACTACCACTTTACTTATTATAACAAGACACAGAGAGAGAGAGGGTCGGGAGTTAGAGAGAGAAAATGACGGAGACAGGGAAAGAGAGATGAGCAGAAGAGAAGAGAGGGGCGTAGAGAGAGAGGACGCAGAGGAAAAAGAGGGTCACAATAATGGAGGACCGATCTTGACCTCCGGAGATATAGACCGACGGAGAAGTTGGGTTATCGGAGACGATGACGGATTTACGACTCGCAGAACGGGACCATTAGAGAAGTTGGGTTAGGGTTACGAAAGAGGGGTTGTGTGATTTTGGAATATGGCAGAGAAGTGAATGGGTTTCTGTTTTGTGTTAAGAGAGAGAGAGAGAGGGAGAATGAAGATGAAGATGAGAGGGGATATTTTTTATTTTTATATATAAGTGAAATTAACAGACTGCCCTCATGTGCAAGGCACATGACCAGATTTAACGTTAAATACTAACCAAGTTAGGCCCTTAGGATAGTGGGTGTAAAATTTTAGATCGTTAAGGACGAATCTCATCAACTGAAACGCGAAAGGACATCCACTGAAAAATGGGTCAAACCTAAATGATGAATTGTGTAATTTTTCCTATTTTTTTAACGGTATACTTTATTAAAAAGTGGCTAATCCTCAACAGAGGGCGTCACAAAACCTTACAATATATACAACGGATATTTTACCCAACTATTTCACTCTACATTTTTAAATCTAGAGCGGTGTTTAAACCAAAGAAACGGCATACATTTAACACTGGCAACCACCTCAACGACTTTAGGCGAGGACTCGTCAAACACCTTTTTGTTGTGTTCCTTCCACAAAGCACAGCACGATATCATAATAATGCCCTTAATAATCTTTTTCCCCACTTGGAGACCTGCATATCATCCTGAATTTGCAGTAAATCATCAATAGACATCGAGCCAGAATACCGAATCTTGCACCATTTCAACACAGCCACCCACATGCCATCCGCGAAACCACAATCGATCATAAGATGCTTTATAGACTCGTCACACACCTCGCACATCGGACATACAATATCTGATATATTGTAACACCCCAACCGATGGCGGAAACATCGAGGTGTCACGAGATAACGATTGTTCAATAGCTCATGGACTAGAAATGTAAATATTAATACATTGACTAAGTAATTTATTACATTGAAATGAAATTACAAGAATACAACGCTTAAGAACTAACAATCTAAAATAAAATTTAGTAAATCTCAAGTCTAAGTCTAAGTTCCAAAAGCTTAACAGTGATCTCTTAACAACATTCGCTAAGCTGAATTATCCTCTAAGCGTTGTGAATGTATGTGAGGCGAATCTCAAAGACTCAACCACGTAGCTAGTCCAATTTGAAGAAATAAAAACTGAAAAAGAAAGAATATCAAGCTTCCAATTCGCCAATTACAAGAGCTTATAATCAAAGCTTCAATTGTAGAAGTAATAGACTATAGAAGAAAGGTATGAGGGAAAGTTTAATCGGATTGAAACAATCGATTTAGAGGTGCCCAGTGTAATGGGTCATAGGTGGGTTTTTATACTAGTTTTGGATTCAATTAGCCATTAAAATTGGTCAACACCATAAAGTAAGGTTTCATGATGAATTGACTATTTGACTAGGACTTTGACTGTTTGACTAAGACTTTGACTAGGACTTTGACCGGGACTTTGACTAGGACTTTGACTCAGACTTTGACTGTCTTCGCGGACAGCGAGAACTAAAAAAATCAAATTTTCCAATTTAATCAATTTTAAGTTCCGGACTTGTTTCCTTCGGTTTCTAAGTTGTTTTAGGACCGAAAATTAAAGGTTTTGAGTATCAAGGTCTGAAACATACGTGCTCGGGTGTAGATGTGAGTATAAAACGTGCAATACTTTTACTTATAAAAATTATAAGTTTTTATTAAATTGTGACTTTTGGTCCTATTAAAATAGAAGGGTTAAAAATGAAAATTTTGAAATAGTTGAGGGACCAATTATGCACATTTATGAAAAGGGAAGGGTGCAGGTTGTCACATATATTCACTTGCCTTCTAGCTAAAGTTGTACGGGTCGGGATTCGATCTTTCTCAATCCTCCACATTAACATATTAACTTTGAACCCATGTCTCCCACCTCATAAACTGCTGCATCGGACTGTACCTGTGTAATAGAAACGATAATATGTGTTGCATATTATTTTTTTTAGCAGCTAGGCATCTTAAAAATAAAATAAAGATTAATGACATCTCTATATGGTATCAATACCGATATCGGATGGTATTTTGATATTGATACCATATATAGATGAGAATTTGTAATGAGTATCGGTACTGTACTGATAGATTTGGTACCGTATCTGATACCCGTTTTCTTATATATTTGGTACCGGAGTTTCTGACACTAATCTCATTCCTACTGAAAATTGATATAAGGGTGTGGCATTTTTTATATTCCCAAGGCTAAGTGTCATATTTGGGCACCTTCTTGCTTCCTGCTCTCTCATGTACAAGGAACGTGGTGTTTCTTGTCATCTACATCTCCACATTAGTTTTCTTCATTGTAACATCCTAAATCCTTCTATTTTTGTGTGATGAGCCAACGGGCATCCTCTCCGCGCTGCATTTTTGTAGGACGTAGAAAGTAGTGTGGTGTTCACTGCACCTTCCAAGTTGGCACCATTCATCACCTCCCCGCAATTATAACATATAGCTTAACTATCACCTAATCAACTTGTACCTACAAGCACATTTTTGGGGGGAATCGCCAACGTCACTAAATCACTCCCACATCATCCGCATCAGCTAACTTAGCATCATGTCACCGTACCCTTCTACCATTCCCCGCATTCCCTATCAAGGGGTGCAGTTTCACTTCATTTCCTATTTCCCCTCTATTTTGAAATATATTTTTTTACATTTAATTTAAATTAGTTTATTTAACTAAAACCTCAAAATAAACATTTCAGTAACTAATACTAAAAAAAATACATATTAAAGGACATAAAACGAACGCAACTTAAATAAGAAACTAGATAATTATAAAATACTAATCCTCGACCACCAAGTTGTTGAAATCGGCTCGTCAAACTGAAACCGCCCGGCACCTTGGAATATTTCTTAGAATTTGCCATGACAGAATGTGCTTAAATACATTTCCGTGGTTCTTTTTGTAATTGCTAAGGGTCTCGTTCATTGCCTCCTCCTTGGTTAGCATGTCTTTGCAATTCATGATGCAGTCCTAAGGTTGGTCAAATATCCTAACATTTTGGTTCACAAGCCTCCTCTTGGAAATAAGTTTGTGTTTGTTGCGATGGGTTTCGCCCATTATTGACGGAATTTGCTAAGCAAAGCACTCGACTATGAGGCGGTCCCATTAAACCTACCTGGGATGGATGTATTCGTTCAAGTCGTCACTGAGGCTGTTTTTTTTGTCGTTGACCCAAAACCATTTTGCCATTTGGGTAAAAAAAAACTAACAAACTTTTTTGTAGAGGTTTGCGATGTTTTGTAGAGAGAAGAGTTGAGATTGTGTTAAAATAAGATGTCAACCGGCTTATTTAAATAGATTTTAAATAACAAAATCAACTTTTTATTAAAAAACGAACTTAACATCTTACGTGGAGGTAGGGGAGAACTCCACGAATTTACCGAGCCAAACCAGGGGGATTGTTCCCTAAGGCCCAAGGCCACGTCGGCCTTCCCGACCCCCTCACCAAACCACACCAAATAGCTTTAAACCTAAGGCTAAATGTCATATCGGGGAACCTGCTTGCTTCTCACTCACTCTCTCTCTCTCTCTTACTAGGGGTGTGGTGTATCCCGTCATCCACATCACTACATCAGCTTTTTTCCTTGTAGCATACCAAATCCTTCTATTTTTCGTTTGATGAGCAAGACAATCATCCTCTCCACACTACATGTTTGTGGGACACAAAAAGTGGCGGGTGTTATCTACACCTTCCACATTGGCACCTCAAATCACATCCCTGCAATCATAACACATAGCCTAAATATAACCTAATCAATGTGTACTATTGTACTTACAAGCATATTTTTGGAGGAAATCACCAACGTCACTAAACCAGGGTAAGGTTATGGACTTAAACTTTGAAATAATTAGTTTATATAAATAGTATTGTGGAATTAGTTTGTTTAGGTATAATGATTATCAAGTACTTTAGATATGTTTTCTTATACTTTATCAAAATCATAATTCGAGTTTAGGTTAATACAATAAATTACCAGTTAACTATAATGTAAAAACAAAAGTGATGTATTATTTTATGGAAGTTTTAATAATGTTTAAACTTTGTTTGAAATCAAAATCCCTATCAAATGTCATTGAAATTGATGCACACTCTATTGTAATTAAACATATCAGTTTCCTTCTGAAGATTTTTATTATAAATATCTAAGAAATGTGTGTGAAAATATAATTATCTACTGGTCATTAAGAAACATATTGGTATCTTTGTAAAGTAATTACAAATGGTATAAGTCAATTAGACTACATGTGCAACAAACGGATGATATAGAGAAAATAAAGATTGACTTTATTAATTATGAAAATTGGTGACGTTAACGATACCCTTTCACTTAGTTAACACTCTGTACACCTTTTGTCACACGTTTACTTTTATTGTACCTCTTGTTTTCTTTGTTCACCCGGTTTAATCAATCATTATTTAAACTAAAAAGTTTTATATATGGGTCGTGTAATAACATTCTTAAAAAATAAAAAATAAATGATACACGCTATTACGCTAATGAGTTGCAACTCAACTGACATTGTATGGGAAGCGAAGATTTGAGTTGAAGGCCAAAGGTCTCAAGTTCGAATCTAATCTCAATCGGGTTTTAATGTAGTAGGCCTTTTGGCGGCGGGTTTTCCCCGGAACTAGAGATGGTGGGCTTGGGCTAACTAGCGCTATCTACAACCGCGGGCGTATAGGGTCGCCTATTGCCACTGTGTTACCCTCGAGTATCCCGACTTTTATTCTTTGGACGTTAAAAAAAACTGATACACATATCACTATAAAACTACTTTGCGTCTGCCCTATAAATTACAAGTATCAGACGTTAAATTCTTTTAAAAGTAAAGATATGGACAACCAGATCATACTAACAAATGGATCACTATCAGACGTTACCCATGGAATTATTTAATGATATCCCTCAATATAAAAAAAAACTAAACACCCTCAAATTTTATTATTATCCCAAACATAATACGACTCTCCATACGAGGCACGATGGGGGCCATTGTAGAATATGGCACCGATCCCAAGGTTTTCCAATGATTGGATACACATGGCACATACGATACTCTTGGAAGAGTCGTATGTGTACACGTGTGCCTCTTTACGGCTCTATGTGAACTAAGCAGGAGCAAAGGTCCATTAGGTACGGTTCGGATTGTGAACATCCCTACTTCTTAGAGTACCTTGGCATGGATTGAAGGCCACCCTTAAGAAACAAAGAACTGACATCCTATATTTCCTAAAGGTTAGCAAGGATTCTCATTAAAGATATTATTGCACGACATGGGGTACTGGTGTCCATTGTCTCAAATCGGGACACGTGGTTTACCTCTAGGTTTAGAAAAACAGTTTAATGAATAAATAGGAACAAGATTGCATATCAGTACTTCTTATCACCCTCAGATGGATGGCCAGTTTGTAAAAACCATCTAGACCCTATAAGATATCCTTCGCACATGTATTATAGGATTTGGAGGAAGTTGGGACAATCATCTACAATTAGTTGAATTCTCCTGCAACAATAGTTATCATGCAAGCATTGGTATGTCGTCGTATGAAATGTTATATGGTAGACGATCTAGAACGCCCGTATGCTAGGGTGAGATTAGATAGAAAGAATTGGGGAGTTTATAAGTCGTTGTGGCTACGACTGAAAATCTTGTCAAGATCAAAATATCGACGCATATATGAAAGTAACTAAAGGTAGACAAAAGTCGTATGCTGATAAAAGATGTCGACCCATTGAGTTTGAGGTTGGGGTAAAGTTATGTTGAAAGTCTCCTTGTGGAAGGGGTCATCATATTTCGAGAAAGGGGAAAAGTTAAGTCCAAGGTGTATTTAACCTTCAAGATTTTGGTTCGAGTTGGAGCGGTGGCTTATAGAGTTGAACTGCCTAATGATTTGAGTGAGATCCACTCGACCTTCCATGTATCGCATTTGAGGAAATGTTTAGTTGATGTTGGGGCTCATGTACAATTTGATGATATTGAGGTTGATAAAAAACTTAATTATATTGAGGAAAAGTGGCAATCTTGGATAGGCAGGAGAAACGATTAAGAAACAAAGTTATACCAAAAACGAGATGAAAGAGTTTTACCCATGATTTGATGTATGATAGGTTTTTCGAGAACAAAACCTCTTGTAGAGGTGGTAGACTTGTAACACCCCAAAATTTGCCAAGTTTATAATGTGGATAATTAAAAGAATTTGATTTTTTTTTAATAAGAAAAGAAAAGGGTTTTGAAGCCTATGCTTGGATTAAGATGGAAAGCCCATGATGAATGAAGTATTTAAGTGACTTATGAAACCATAATCCTCATTTGCAAAACATATTCATCCACCTTAGAGAGAGAACATAAGTGTTTTCGAGAGGGAAAGTGAGGAACAAGAATCAAAGTCCGAAATTGAAGATTTGAAGCTTGGAATTTGTTTCTCATTATTCATACATCACCATAACATTGTTTTGGTTGAATAAATTACGTAAGAATCACCTTAGATTTGGATTCTTGTGATTTTTAGGGTTTCGAGGTAAAAGATGTGTTTTTATCAAAAAGTTTATATTTTTACATGTTATTGTGGTTATAAATCATCGATCTTTCTTCTTGAGAGTTAAAAAAAATGGACATAAAATATTGAGGTTTTGGTCTTTTCAATTAAAAATGGACTGAAACGGTTCAACCTTCATCATGCGACACTAGGTGTTGGTTATGCAACTCTCCATGCGACTCTTGACGGGGACCATTGGAGAAGATGACATCGATTTCGAGGTGTTCCAATTATTGGTTACACGTGGTACATTGGGTGTCGGTCGTTTAGCATTTAAAACCTTACTCTAGAAAGTTAAATGCAACTAGGTAAGTTCTAAATGCCCATTTTACCGATTTCAGATCCTTTTGGGCCTATGTACATGCAACTGAAAATGACTCACGAACTAAAGTACTTGATGGAATTGGGTACTGAACCACTACCTGGATTAACCCAACCCAGGTTCTAACTTGCGCAGACCAGGGCTATTGCGTAATCATCACCCAGCTACGCACGTAGCCAGAACGTCATCCACTCTCCTAAAATTATGTAAGACCCCGTGCGTAAGACGGTAAAAGCGGTCCTCGTTCCATGATTTTCTTAATTATAGCCTTTATTATCCATTTTTACTAATATAGCCTAGGGTAGTTGAGACAACCCTAATCAGGCCTTGACCTATCACGATTAGAATTTTGGGTGATGGTGGCATATGTCAAGCTCTATATAAGAGATAACATCCCTAATAAAGATGACACTTTTTGCTAACCCTAAAATCTATCAACGATAGTATCCCCATTAACCCCAGTTTTTGTTATAAACAACTATGCTCGTAGTCGTCTCCCTACCCGAGAATTCTCTTATTTGCAGGAACTCTAGTACCATAAAGCTATTAGTGAAGGATCACTCTTGTTGATTCATAGTCGTATCATCCTCGACAGTAGGTAAGGCTATTTGTTTCTTCGGTACTTTACTGACTTTATGTGATTATTGATTGATTGATTATAAGTTTTTTATATTGATTGATAGTAGGTCAATAAATAAATGATGTTGTGTGAAATTTAAAGGGTTAACTGATATATGAAAGATGAATTGGCAAGCGATGTATCTATGGAAACATGTGAGCACAACAACGTAGCAGGTAAGCTTGCCCGACAAGTCCTTGTAGTTGATGGAGACATCATGTTACAAATGGTTTATTGATAATTGATAGGCTACATGTGTTGTTGATGTTTAAGTATTTGATAATACGACTACAGTTTTACAAATATTTTATCCATTTTTAATAAAACTAGAACTAGTAACTTTTAACATGTATGTCAGGTAAAAAGAAAGTTGATGTTTCTTTGGAGGTCATTGGCATGGATTGAAGGCTACACTGAAGAACAAAGAACGGGCATCTTATAGATCTTAGTAGACCTTTGATGTTTTCATATGTTTGTTTTAAGACTTGGTGTTTTGTACTTGAAGACATGATTTTTGATGCCTATTTATGTTTTATCGGTTTAAGAACTATGTGTTTATTGCAATGAGCCAACTAGTGAGGTTTCGGGGTTCGGGGCCTTGTAGATGCAGCGAGGAACACATGAACACTTACAGGCTAGCTTGAGCTTGACCTAAATTTCATACCAAGCCGATTCATCTCAACTCACAATTAAAATCGAACAAGAATCTTAAACACAAATTGAGCTAGAAAAAAAATTAAGTTGGCTCGCCCAATTTTACAACTAATTTTATTAAGCCAAGCATATAATTTATATTTGTTCAAGGGCTAAACATAAAACTTACTTGGCCAAAGGACTAAGTATGTAATTTGCACATTTTTTAAACTTTTGCAAAGGGCCCCAGCTATTCACACCCCCCACCCCCTCAAGCGCCTCGCTTTGGCCAAATCGAGGCGCTTGGAGTCAAATCAAACAAGGTGTACGAGGTGGCAGGAAAAAGTGGAATATTTTGATCCAAAGCGCCTAGCTTTGGCCAAAGCGAGGCGCTTTAGATCAAAGTTTTATTTTGGGGTATTTTTTTGGTGTTTTGAATTGGTTTTTTATTTTTTTAATATAATTATTTAAAAAAGTTAAAAAATTAAACTTGACATCATCAATCTTTGTTATCCTTTATCATCTCTAATCATGAAGACCTTGATATGCAATATTTGAAAATTATCATTTCTTAACATGCTTGGTAACAGAGAAGAACACTTTCTTCTTTTGTTCTACAATTTTTTGTTAGTTGTTAATGTTGTTATAGTTTTTTCTACTTTTAGAAAAAATAAAAAACCAATTTGAATGCGGTATGCGCGTTAAATTTCATTAAATAAGTGAAAAACGCGAATTGATCAAACTTTGTAGAGGCCTATGTTCTACGGGAGGTGAGTTGGCAATCAAAGGATCCACTTGGAGTCTAAAGCTTCGCGTGTCATCTCTAAGTATTCAATTCCGATAATCCACACCTTTCTCCTGAAGCAAAACCTCTCTAGGTTTACAATCACCAAACGGATTCACCTTAGGCCTCGGTTTGTCCACTCCAATTCCTAACATTAATTCCAATTCCAATTCCACCGGTGCAATCAAAATCTGAAGAGAAGTTATTATCAACATCATCCACAATGTTCTTACCTAGAGCTACCAACCATCCGGTTGAAGAAGAAGAAGATGATGACAGATATCACTAACATAACTTAAACCGGCTTGAGATATGAGTTTGATTAGCTTAAATCGCTCTGGTCCATGGTATCCACTTTCACCTGAAGCTTTACTTTCCTAGGAAGAAGATCAGAGCTCCAAAAGCAAGTGTGAAGATCAAGAGGATGCAAGTTGAAGAAGAAGAAGATGACAGATATCACTAACATAACTTGCACCGGCTTGAGATATGAGTTTGATTAGCTTAAATCTCTCTGATCCATGGTATCCACTTTCAAAGGATCCATGACACGCGATAATCGCTACGGTTAGTGGATACCATGGATAAGAGAGATTCAAGCTAATAAAACTCATATCTCAAGTTGGTCCAACATAACTTGCACCGGCTTGAAATATGAGTTTGATTAGCTTAAATCTCTCTGATCCATGGTATCCACTTTCAAAGGATCCAAATGTTTAGGCAAACAAGTAAAATTCAGTTGTTGTCAGACAGATATCCGTCAACGATGAAGGCAACATACTTGAAATCAATGGGAAGGTAAACAATTTATGCTCATCATGAGGAATATCTAGCTCCCTCTTTAATGTTATTTATAATTAAAAGGAACTAGGTTGCAAAGGAACTTCAGGTCAGCCAGACGTTTGTCAAAAGAATTTTGTACTATGCATTCTCACATGAACATCCAACAACAATGGTATTTGGACCGCTTTCAGGCAAGCAAGTAAAATTCAGTTGTTGTCAGAGAGATATCTGTCAACAATGAAGGCAACATACTTGAAATCAATGGGAAGGTAAACAATCCTCATCCACAATGTTCTTACCTAGAGCTACCAACCATCCGGTTGTTTCAGGTTGCCTTCATCGTTGACAGATAATAAGATTTGGTGTTAGATCATAAGCAAAAAGGTAGACCACACCACTGTGAGTAGATAAATTTCGTAGTGGTTGGAAACTCTGATGAATAGTGACCCTTTGGCAATTGGTTACTTAATGTTCTTTATATATGAATAATGACCCTCTGCAAAGGTCTTGATGAATATCTTCATGAATCTCCTAGAAGTGTTATCCTAAAGGCTGGAAACTCTGAAGACCAATGACCCTCTGGCAATTTGATCGATATCATCCATCGCTATTTTCAAGGACAACACCATTAAACATCAAGTCGATACAAGTTGGTGGTTATTATTTTGTTTTTTAATTTTTATAATTTTTTTTACAATAATTATATTAAAAAAATTTTAAAAAGATAAAAAACCAATTCAAAACACCAAAAATACCTAAAAATAAAAGTTGGATTCGAAGCGCCTCGCTTTGGCCAAAGCGAGGCGCCTGGGGTCAAAATCAGAATAACTTAACCTCGGACCGAGGTAGTTAAAAAAGTAACCAAAGCGCCTCGCTTAGGCCAAAGCGAGACGCTTTAAAGGGGATAGAAGTGGAGGGTTTTAATATAACCTTCCTTGCAAAGGCTTGCCTTCATACAGTAGATGGTCTCCTCACTTTTGTTTCTTCTTAATATGGGACAAAGGAAAAATAGAATGGATAAATTCTTTGAGAAAGCAAGGAGCTTTTTTATAGTAGTATTTTTCATCCAAAGTTTCTTTCTCTTCCCAATGCGAGATGGGCAAAAATACAAAAATTCTAAATGATTTTAGGATTTGAATGTTTTAAAGGATTTCATCTTGTGTTTTAACTAGGTGGTTTCCTACGCGTTGCGGCGGGGACGCTAGTAAGATCAGTTTATGAAGAAAGCTAATCCGATCCATAACATGATGTTAGTACATACAACGCATAGAGCATAATCATTAACAAAATTTCAATGAAATAACAAACCCAACTCATGTTCGTTAAACTATAAACTTTCGCTTAACAAAATTTCAATAAAATGACACACTCATATCAGATATTGTTTAAAAAAAATATTGTAAACTTTTGGTTTGCAATAAATAAAAAAAAAGAGAGCACACTCATTAGTTGTGTGGAAAAAACAAAGCTGAAGTATTGAGTGAAGTTGAGCCGGTCAACTTTGGTAGGCAAATCAAAACCAAAGAAGCTAACTATAGTTAGGTTTAAGATGGGTTAGGTACTATTCATGATCATTTTGTTTTGATATATAGTTAATACTTTAATACTTGTAATTACTTAAACTTTTAAATTTATGTAAAACTACTTTCTTTTCTTTCTTATATGCACAAACCATAGATAAGAAGATAGAAAAAACACTTTTATGATTCTTAAATCAAATTCACATATTATTTTATATTTACTTAGGGGCTGTTTGGTAAGTGCTGAACCAGTAAGTGCTGAATCAGTAAGAGGTCTGAATGGGTAAGAGGGTCTGAATCAGTAAGTGCTGAACCAGTAAACTGGTGTTTGGTTAAACCACTGAATAACTCTATAAAATTACTATTTTACCCTTAATATATTTTTTTATAAAAACATAAAAATCAAAGCCACACTTGACACCACACAACATAAAAAATCTTTCTTTTTCTTTCCCACCCACTTTTCCATTCCCTGTTTATTTTCTTTACCAACAACAAACACATACACATTCCACACAACCAAACACATACATGATTTCCCTTCCCATGTTTCATTTTCTTTCTTGTTCTAATATCAAACATACACACACCACACCACAGAAACAAACAGGCGGCGCTGTTGGGTGGTGAGGAGAGGGAGGAGGCGGCGCTGTTGGGTGGTGAGGAGAGGGAGGAGTAGGGCGGCGTTGTTGTGTGGTGAGGAGAGGGAGGAGTAGGGCGGTGCTGTTGGGTGGTGAGGAGAGGGAGGAGGAGGGCAGCGGCCGGCGGGAGGTGGTGAGGAGAGGGGTGGGGGCGGCGGCCGGCGGAGGTGGTGAGGAGAGGGGTGGGGGCAGAGGTGTTGGGTGATGGTGTGTAGGTTGTTCTTGATAAAGAGAAGAGAAGGAAATACAGAGGAGAAGGATAACAAGGGTATTATTTTCATTCAGCAATGTTTAGATGCTGTAGTGGGCAGACTTAACTGAATGATTAAGAGGGTGGGATTTTTGCAACCAAACACCTCTAACCTCTGTCCGAATAAGAGGTTCACCTCTTAATGAACCATTAAGAGGTGAACCAAACAGCCCCTTAGTAAATTAGAAAAAAAAAAAAAAAATTCTAGGGATACAAGTCTACAACTAAACAAGGATGAAATCTAGCTTCCACGATATCTATATTGCATTTAATATTTTTAATGAACGTGTTTGGTTCCATCAATCTAAAAGGCATTCCGTGCACGTATAAGACTATGGGGTATGGTCCCCTTCACTTTTCTTTTCCCCTTCTTCACCTCATCGCCACGTCATCTTCCCCTTCTCCTTCCCCTTTTAGGGGAAATGGTTCCCCTTCCCCCTTCCTTTTTTTTATTTTTATTTTTCATTTATTTTATAGATTCTATTTTTCATTAATATTTTTTCCATTAAAATTAAAAAACAAATTACATAGAAATTAAAAAAAAAACCGAAAATTACTTAAAAATTAAAAAAAAAACAACCGAAAATTACATAGAAATAAAAAAAAACCGAAAATTACATAGAAATAAAAAAAAACCGAAAATTACATAGAAATAGAAAAAAAAAAAATACAAACCTAACAAAGTAAAAAAATACAAACTACTCGTTATCTTCGACACGGAAATTGTTCCAAATATGGTCGATTAAATCCGTGCAAAGGTTGCCATGCAACGTACTATCATGTAGTGCCCACGTGTTCGATTGTTGTTGTCCTTCGTCAACCGGCTCGATATTCTCTTCAACGTCATTCGGGTCATACTCGCATATGGCGCGGCCTTCATCTTCGATTATCATGTTATGTAGTATCGTGCAAGCGTACATAATATATCTCATGTTTTCCGGATGCCATGCACGTGCGGGCCGCCCAATAACATGCCATTTAGCCGTTAAAACACCGAATAACCGTTCGACGTCTTTTCTCGCCGATTCTTGGCACTTCGCAAACTTTTTCCTTTTCTCATCCGTGGGAATTTGAATCGTTTTCACAAGAGATGAGTAACTTGGGTATATCCCGTCCGCTAGATAATACCCGTGCTTATATTCTACCCCGTTGAGCACGAAAGAGTCATCAGGACCGGTACCTCTAATGATGCGATCGAAAATCGTCGATCTCGCTAGAACATTTAGATCATTACATGAACCAGCAACTCCGAAGAATGCATGCCAAATCCAAAGGTCTTGTGAGCAAACGGATTCTAAAATAATTGACGGCTCTCCAATGTCACCTCGCGTAAACCGCCCTTTCCATGCTGTGGGGCAATTACGCCATGGCCAATGCGTGCAATCGATGCTTCCAAGCATGCCAGGAAAACCGTGTTTCTCTGCATGGTGCGCGTAGAGCTTGTCGACGTCCTTCTTCGTTGGCCTACGCAAGTAAACTTTGCTATATAAGTTCACGACCCCTTCGCAAAACCGATACAAGCACTCTCGACTCATTCTAGCAGACATCCTTAAGTATTCGTCCCATGAATCACTAGCAGTCCCGTACGCCAGTTGACGAAGCGCAGAAGTGCATTTCTATAGAGTCGTAAAACCACGTTTTCCTCTAGCATCGTAACGTAGTGTGAAAAACTCATCATAATTAGCCAAGTCATTGGCAATTCGTTGAAACAATCGTCGACTCATTCGAAAGCGACGCTTAAAAAGTTCGTCTGTGTAGACGCAGTCCTCGGCAAAGTAGTCAGCTACCAAACGATCATGTGCACCTATAAAACAAAATTAACAAAAAAATACAATAAGAAATTAACAAAAAAAATAACAAAATATAAAAAAAAATACAAGAAGAAATAAAATATACCTTCACGATCTCTGTTTAATGCGGCGCGCCTTGTTCGTGGTTCCGAAGTTGTTTCATCGTCACTACTGTCGTTTACAAACTCCAACATAATTTTTGCCGTTTCAACCATCGTGCTCGCGAAAAAATTGACCACGTTTGCCTCTTCCGACGACGAACTCATGCTTGGATAAATTTGGTTTTATAAAAATTGTGTAAAGTTTATAAAAAGTAGAGTGTAAAGTGGTGTGGAATAGGATTGAATTGGTTGTAGTGTGAAGTTTGAAAGGTTAATATATATATATTTATATAAAAAAACGTTTTTTTTTTTTAAACGGTCAAAAAATGGGTGCAACGGCTAGATTCTCCAACGGTCCACAACATTTTGCCTCGAAAATTGGGTCGGGGAGGACGGGAGTATTTTCCCGAGCAAGCCGAGGTACAATCGGGGGGGGGGGGGCGGTGTTCCCGATCGGGAAAAGGTCCACCTCACCTTCCCCTTCCCCCTTCCCGAGCCACACCCATGGTCTAAGACATCAATCTAAAAGACATTCATTAATCGATCTAAAAATGCATTCGACAAGGATATTCATTAATGCACACCTGAGGGGTCGTATTGTGTGAACTAGGGCTGTTCAAAATCGGATAATCCAAAATTCGAATCCGAAAAATCCAAAAATCCGAATCCGAATTATCCGAAATTTTGGATAATCCGATTTTCGGATATCCGAAAATCGGATTATCCGAAATTTCGGATTCGGATTCGGATCCTGATTTTGAAAATTTTTGGATAATCGGATTATCCGAATCCGAATATTAAAAATATATATATAAATATATAATATTATATACACTACATAACACAATACACATTCCTAAATCCTTAATCCTTCTAACTCTAAGTCCATACTCCTCTAATCCATAGCTGTTGCTCTCTCTTCTCTCTTCTATAACAGCCCCCGTTCACCTCGTATCCGACCTCCACAGCCCCCTTCCATCAAAATAATAAGTTTTTTTTTATATATTTGTTGTTCAAATTTCGTTTATCTAACTTCGATTTTTGTTTTTTTAATAGGTTCACGTTTTAGGCATAAAAGAGAACGTTTTTTTATAGTTTTTTTTATTATTTTTTTAATTTTTTTTAAGTTTCGGATTATCCGTTGGATGATCCGAATCCGAATCCGAAATTTCGGATATCCGAATTTCGGATATCCTAAATTTCGGATTCGGATTCGGATCTCAATATTGACTATCCGAAATTTCGGATTATCCGAAATTCGGATATCCGAAATTCGGATTATCCGATTTTGAACACCCCTAGTGTGAACCATCCATTTAGTGTTTGTCAATCACTCATGCACTCACATTCTGTCCAAAAATCTCGTGGCTCGTAGCTCGTGCGAAGCTCGCTCGGATTTAGCTCAAAAAAGCTCGCTCGATATGGCTCGGTTTGAAACTAAGCCGAGCCGGCTCGGATCGGTCAAAAAGTGAGCCTAGCTCGGCTCGGTTCATAACGAGCCGAGCTGGATCGGTTTGGCTCGGATAGTTCTAATTTTTAATATATTTTGTTATATACATATACATATATATATATATATAATATAATATACTATAATCATTGAATTTGTTATTTAGATATATTATTTTATATCTTGCGCTAGATGTTGATGGGCTTGTATTTCTTCATGTTAAGGCTTTACCCGAAAGTGATAATCAGTGTAGATGATTTGTACCAGTCACAAAGAAGCGGGAAAAAGAACACAACATGTAGTGATGTAGATTGTGGGTGACGCCGGAGAGCAGAGGCGTAACGGTGATGGCGATGGTTGCGATCCTGTCTCCGGTTCAACAAGCAGCGGTGGAGGATTTGTAACTATAGAGAAACAAACGATATAGTGTGTAGTATTTTATTTGTGAGGTTGAGCGATAATAATTATAAAATGATGGTAGCTTGGACTAATCTATACTACTATATAGTGAATTGATGGTGGCTCCTCGTTGTTCAATCAGTTACGAAACATGAAGCACAAACATGACTTGCCGATAACAATTAGTAAATTAAGGACCATCATATTTTGAATTGATGGTGGCTCACTGGCTCCCCATGTTAAAAAAAAAAACTATTTCCAAATTTGTGTTAGAAATTAGTTACATGTTTTTTTTCACTTTGGCATTTATGTTACTTCTCTAGGTGAGTTTGAGGATTAATTATTGTAAGTATTTAAGGTTACTTTAAGGATTAGTTATTGTTTGTATTTAATTTGTCTAAGCTAAGTAAATAAAATAACAATATTGTCCGCTTACATAGAAATGAAATGCCAACTTTACCCATTCAACACTAGTAGTATTGCCTTACATTTTTACACCATTCTTTATTGCAATTGATCTATTTAAACCAGTTGAACCAAGAAGCCCTTCCTTGTGAGAAACAAGAAACAAGTTTGATAAAAATTGCCATAAATTAACACAATGAACCTTGAACACCGGTTGTAAGCTAACCGGTTTAAAAACCAACTAACTAAATTGTTTATTTGTAACGAGAAAGTCTTGACTACATCAGCAAACTATGTTACAACAATGTAAAAATTGTATAATGTTTGTACACATATAGTATCTTGTTCAAAATGCACCAATAAAGATTAAAAATCATGTAGAAAGATATAGTGAATCTATGGTTAGAAATAATGGATTATGCACTTTCAAGAAATCTTAAGTCCACATAATCTAAAAAATGCTTTTAAAAAGTTCAATAATTAACTTTTTCCTTAACATTTTTACACCACTCTTTATTGCACTTGATCTACTTAAAACCCTATGAGCTAAGAATCCCTTGTGAGAATCAAGAAACATACTTGAATAAAAAAAATGTCACAAATCAACACAATGAACCATGAACACCAGTTGTAAGCTAACCAGTTCAAAAACCAACTAACGAAACTGTTTATTGGTAATGACAAAGTCTTGCCTACGTCAGCAAACTGTGTTACGACAATCATGTAACTAGAACAAGTTACAACGATGGAAAAATTGTATATTTTTTTCTATACATATAGTATCTTGTTAAAAATGCACCAATAACCATTAAAATCATGTAGAAAGATATAGTGAACATTTTACCTTATTAGAAGGCACTATAATAGATACATGTTACATACACTAAAATGCAAAATAAAGGTTTTCCTTTTACCAAAAATGAGTAGATCAAAGAAAAAACCAAAAAAAAAAAAAAGAGTAAACATGTATATGAAGTATGTATCGTATTACCAAAGTCGGCAAGTTTGGCATGCAGGAAAAGTTCATTAGCCGATGAATTGATTCACTACTAGCTGGCATGTCCAAGCGGGCGTTGCATTAGATTCCATTAGTAAAAGTCATCTCAACTAGATGAAATGGTTGTGAAATGCTGCTTTTATCGCCCGCTAAACTTGTTGATACTAATAACTATGTTGATTGTTTATTTGGGGAGTGTTGGGCGTTCGTCCTTGTCCTGAGAGTTTTCTCGTAAGGTTGATGATGGCGGGAATAAGATTGGTGAATAACGAGAGCATTCCTGAAAGCTGGAGAAACAAAAAACAAAAGGTGTGCTAGTAATATAAGTGACTTCCAAGTAAGTAGACGTGTCAAAATGAATAATGTGTACTGATCGAAACAAATCAGGTTGAGCCAATATTCTTTTTGCTCATAAATTTAGAAACATGATGAAATAAAATTAGCATGCCAAATATAATTAAGAAAAAAAAATTAGGTCCTTAGAAAAAAATGATTTAGGAAAGTGTCAAATATGGTTCCAAAATTGTATTACTATTATAATAATATAAAATTTTGAATGAATGATTTGTGAGGTTTAATGCACTATAATATACATTATGCGTTGACCTAAGGATAAACCAAATCGACCCATTCATAAGTTAATGGTGAAAACGATCATCTCAATGGTCAATAGCAGGCAAAAGCATCATTTAACACTCACAAAGCCATTGCGGAATGCAGAAGCAACGTCTAGTTGGGCCCACAAAGCTCTCATAAGCAAATAACTGACGAAAATGAAAACTAGATACAACGGATTCCTGCAAATTAGGATAAATGAGGAGAGGTTTGTTACAATGTAAGAAAAAAAAAACAAATTGTTTATGGGAGATATGCTAAAGCCGAAAGAACCTCAAAAGAGTCATGAATTCATTGAATCCGAGAACAAATAAGGCCATAATAGCCCATGGAGGTGGTAACCAGTTGCTGCTTCGCTTGTTCGCTTCCTGAAGATCATAGCAGCAAACATACAGTAAATAATGAAAACAAACATTAAACTGACGAAAACTATTATTTTAGAGTCACATAATCGAATTTGCATAGTCAACTTCAAGAGCATCAAAAGGGCATCAAAATGTATTTTACTACAACTCCAAACATCCATTAGTATGTGAGCTTATATTCCCATATAACCTTATTCAAGTTTTTTTTTTTTTTTTTTCCAAAGAAGTTGTAACCGACTATTAACAAATATTTATTCATACCAAACAACTAATCAAGTTTATGTATCCTGATATATAAAAAAACAATATGACAGAAAATAAAAAGAAATGAATTACTAAATGCAAAGTATGAACCATATGTATGGTTGTAATTGTTTAAATAAATGCCAAAAATATTATTATGAAGAGTAACATAAGTATAGCAAACATACCTGGGCAGAAATAGCTTGAGTGACTGTATACTCCGTCTCTCTTTGAAACTGGCTCCACAAAGATTTGCACTGAACAGGCGTAATCAACGTCCTTGATGCGGGGACCTAGGTTTAAACAGATAAATTGCCAAAAAGTCAAAAACATGTTTTTATAAATAAAATCTAAAATAGAAGTGCAAAAAACGACAGCAGAACGGGTTGGGTACAAGTCAAAATGGGTAGTTCTTTGCATGTGTCGGGTTGTGTTTTAAACAATTTTAAAGATATTTTTTTTATTTGTGTTGAATATAACTACAAAAGTATAATTACATCAATTATCTAATTTTATTTAAAAAACAAGTTTAGTAAGTTGTGTGAACTAGCAACACACTGCACACTACTTTCGACCAAGTTTGACCCGCTCCGTTTTCCTTTTTAGCTAAATTCTTCTTCTTTTTTTTTTTTTTTTACCATTTTATCGGGTTAGACACAAAACATAACCCAGACAAATCCATTCATAAATAAATGGGTCAAAATGCGCACCTCATTTAACAAGTAAAAACACACTGGTTTGAACTTTGATGAATATCAAGTTATACTCATCCCAATTTTCTTCAGTAATATTATTAATTAAAAAGAAGAATTAAAATAAAATCCATATTCACATACGATACCTTGTCCCATGTGCTCGAGGCCAATGGATCATTTGAAGTGGAGCTCTTAACAGCAACTGTCTTTGGATCTAATAAAGTAAGGATAAGCGTATCTGCAATTTTATCAGCGTCTCCATCCAAGCGAATTGCAGCCAGTACCGATAGCAACTTTAAACACTGATTTTTTTGTTGTGAAATGACAAATAAGATCACATATAGCATGTTACAACTAAAAGATTGTATTCTCTAATGCTGAGATTCTTACAGAAGAACGAGCTGTTCTAGTAATTGCACGGATATCTTCCTTTCCACTCCAAACCCGAGGCATTTGATCGTTATCATGATTAAATATGCTTGTAAACCTGCGCATGGTGTTTTAGATAATCGCATGAAAAGTATGATTAATTATAACTAGTACAACTACTATGATTTATGACCAATACCATCTTTCTGATCCCACGCGTTACTTATGATTACAATAACAATCTAAAGTTTTTAATAAAATTATTTAAAAGGTTGTATGCATAAAATGTAGATTTTGCAATACAAAAATGGGTAGCGGCGCAGCTTGTGGCCCGTTTACCTGCGTGTCACTTGTAATTGACTGTTTTTGTTCAAATGAATACTTTCATATTTATTTTCAAAAAAAATAAAAATGTCCAAAAAAAACTTATGTTTTAAATATAATTACAAAAAAAAGTACTGTACTATTACAATAATGATCCAAAAGTTTTAAATGAAACAATATTAGAAGGTTGTGTACATTAAAAATAGACTTTGGAGGACGTTCAAACCTGTTTGACCCGCTTCCTTTTTATCTATTTTGTATTTTGACACACTTTCGATGTTCGACCCGTTTGAAATGACCATCTGTAATTATAAACCTCATAATAAAAAAAACAAGCAGATACCTCTCTTTCATAAGATATAGAACTCTGCCAGCTTCTTCTTTAGCCACCTTTTCAACTAAGTCTATTGCATAATTCCCCAATTTAGATAAGAAATCTTTTTTGGAGTGTTCTTTCATTTCAAAGCCGGAAAGTGCAGCCGAACACTCCGTGATAAGAGTTTCAGTCTCACGTTTAAAAAGTTTTCTTATTGATGGCCAAGTATCATCATTAGTTGCTTGTAGAAGTGCTTCCACCGGTCCATATAACGCCTTGTTTAGTTTAGACTGTAGAAGAATTCATATAATGGTCATGTTTTCTCATGAAAAGGCATAAAAGAAGGGAACGGTTTATTGAATCAATCGAGTAGGCGTGGATATATGGGAGGGTCTGTCGGTCGGTTTGGTGTTTGAGTAACGAATAAAGAGTCAAAAGTGGCGAATTTAGTGGCGAAGCTTGAATTTTTGGATGGTGGGGGCCGAAAGTCACGAGGCCCAATTTTTTTTTTTTTCAAATCGGTGGGGGCCGCACTCAAAAAATACAAAATTTTTGGATAAAACCGGGGAAATTTACTCTACTGAGCCAAAAATCAGTGGGCCAGGGCACCCCCTGGCCCTCACAAAGCTTCGCCCTTGGTGGTGATATTAGATCTGGCTGGGTCGGGTTGACCAAAAACACTTTTCTATTCTAGAAAAAATATCAGCCAAACATAATTACAAAAGTAGATATTATTATTAAGATAATAATAATATGAATTTCTTTTCGATTAAATGATTGGAAAACTGGATTTTAGAAATCTAGACTATGACCCATTGGGTGATAATAGCCCATATTTCTAATTTAACTAGTGGCACTTTTAACTTTTGCTTTCGTAGTCAAGGACAATCACAGACACAATCATCATAAATTTACACTTGCTTTCCACTCTATTTCGCTCACAAGAAAGGAATGTTTCCTCATTTCGCTCCTAGTTGTGAGCGAAATCGAGTGGATATCAAGTGTATATTCATGATGTTAAGTGAGTGAGATTTTACTTGGCAACGAAAGTGAAAGTTCAGAGTGTCATTGGCCAAATTGTCATAATGGATTAGTATCGGCCAAGGGGTTATTATTAAAATCCAATTTGCCTAAACGATTTAGTAGGGCTTATGCATTTCAAGAGATTTTAGAAGGCGTTACACTTTTGAGCCGATTGACCCGCTAGGGACAGAAAAAATAATCCACATTATTCAATTAAGGTCGAAACTGTCAAGCTAGCATTACCTCGTATAGTGTAGAAATTTCAGATAGCTTTGCATTACAAACACTAGAAATATGTTCATCAAGATCAAGTGAAAGTTTTTCCCTTTCTTTTGATGAGTTCCAGTCAGCTTGTTTGATGATAGCACCTGTAGAATCAATGTATTAGGCCCACAAAAATCAACAACATGCATGTTTACACACATAAATACGATGATAACACCATCAAGATAGTTATTTAGGATTTAAACTTTACTTATTCCCAACTACAATGGCGAAAAGATGCAAAGACTAAACAGATCTATATATCCAATCACAATAGCAGTTTCGGTTTCACTACGTAAAATATATACAAAAAGTATAATTTTAGATATATTGTAAAGGTGGAAATTTTGACGAGTGGGTCAAATGGGTTGAAAGTCACCCAACGTAAAATGTTAATGCTTTATTCAAAGATTTTGATTATTATAGTAAATAACTATTCTCAGTCTTATTAATGCATTAAAATTATGTTACAAAAAATTAAAATGGGCAAAAATTCTGACAATGACATGATTCGACCCACACCCGTCTTGACCCGTTACCCAACCAGCTCAACCCACTGATCTTGCCACCTTGGTTTAAAAAAACGCGAGGCGCTCCGAGGCATTTTGGGTCCAAAATCCGAAGCGCGAGGCGAGAGCTTCACATATAGTATTAAAAAAATTATAAAAAAATATTTATATATGTCAATATGACATTTTCTACATGTTAATCAATCATAAGCACAAAAACATGATTATAAAACACCCTTGAACACTTAAAAAGCATATTCAAAACATAAAAACGACGAGGCACTACGGTAGCGGGCCAAATAAAGCAGTTTAAAAAGGTTTTTTTGGGCTGAGGCGCTTGAGGTGGCGCTTCATGTAGTTCAGCGCTTTTTGGCAAAAAAAAACGTTTTTCTTGGAGCCTCGCGCCTCAAACGCTTAAAGCGCGCCCCAGGCGCGCTTTTTTAAACCAAGCTTGCCACAATTAATAAATTGTCAATGATTGGAGGTATACCTTTACAATGTTCATCAAACAATTTCATGATTGATGTTTTGCAATTTATAGCAGCTTTTGAAAACCCTTGTCCTTCACTCAATGCACTATCAAATGCTTTATTGAATTTTTCCAGTGTTTCAGACCTTATGTGTTCCAAAGTTGACTGATAGGCTGCTTGAACAAGCTAAAAGAAACAAAATACAAATAAGAATGTAGACTTGTTTATGTTAGTTGTCAATTAATATCCTTGTAGATTCTTGTTTATTTGTCATATAATAAAACATACTTGTTTAGCTTTGTTTACAATATAAGAAAACTAATTTAAGGAACCTATTTAACAAAACTATTCCCCTTATAGTTTCACAAATTAGGGTTTTCTATTTAGAAAGGAATGGCGGCGCAATTTGTTGCCCGTCTACCTGCTATCATTATGTAATTTGCCCTTTATTAATACTAGAGGGTTTGCCCGCGCGATGCAGCGGGTGTAACCGAAACTCTTTTGTAGAGCACAATCTAATCTAATCTAAGATACCTACTATGAACCTAACCCCTATTACATGAATATTTTTTTAATATCTTTGTTTGAAATTCATTATAAACAGAAGCTTTCTTCTTCGGTTGTTGAATCCGGTGATCATATAGTTTAGATTGGATTAGGCATGCTTATATGTATGAATATAACATAATAATTTTAGAATTCAAATCGTTACCTCTTGATTAAAAACACAACTTTCACTCTTGATTTCTCGATTTCTATATAGTATGATCAAGTTTATAAAACTTTAACTTTTATAAAGTACCTAACTCTATATAAAAGGTTATAACAAAATATATAGCATCATGAGTTGGTTTTTATATGTATTCTATTCAATATATTTAAAGTAATTATAAAATTGAATGTCATGAGGTTTCATAAACATCTCATGACTCTTGGCTTTCTTTTAATTAAATGTGGTGTTTTAAAGACATATTTACCCCTAAAAAGTAGTTATGTTATGCATTATGTGTTGTATCAAAAGTATTTAGACTTATACCTCTTAAAATTTAAGAAGTCCTTAGGAAATGCTTTATAATATAGTATAGAATAGATATAGATATAGATATAGATATAGATATAGATATAGATATAGATAATCAGTCATTCTTTTCAAAGCTCTTAAAACGCATAATTATTGCAAAGGGTCACAAAAAAACATTACTTGCAACAATTTCTCTTCCAGTTGCTTTTGTTTTGCTGTCCTAACTCCTTCTTCAAAAAACGTAGTCTCGTCGTCATAGCTGCAAAAGGTTATTATAACAATGCAAGGCTCATACAAAACATAAAAGCCTACCATAAAAGATAAGTTTTCGATATCATGCAACCAAAAGATTATTATAACAATGCAAGGCTCATACTGTAATGAGGTAAGGCAAGTACACTTTAGAAACACAATAAACTTGACAACAAAGAACAATTTTTGTCACTTGGATAAAAATATCAACTGTTCCATAGTTGATAATAGTGAATGGTGGACTATAGCGACAAGCTACCGATACGCTACATAGTGATTGCGATGAAATAGCAGGCGCTATTTCATGTTTAGTGATACACTAGAAAAACTTTTTAGAGATGTTTTATATGTATATTCTACAAAAAAAATACTAAAAATAGAAAAATCTGGCTATTCCTCGCTATCAACCATATAGCGACACATGAGCGCTACGCTACTCTATTCGCTATAGCGGGCGCTATGGTCGCTATTAACAACTATGAACTGTTCAGATGAAGCATTTTCCCATGTGAATGGATGATAAATCTGTCATATAACATGTGAAGAAAATATTTCATTTTTTTTATTTATCATAGCGCCAGGATCGGTTCTTTAGTTAGTTTTTTGTGGTTCTCAGATAAACTTTTTCCTAACCATGTATACGAAAACAGTTAAAATGCTTGAAACTATGTCAGCATATATGTGCATACCCTAAAAGACTAGTTTCAAGCATTGAACTAAGTTTCTTCCCAAACTCTGGCACCAAACGAGATTTCGCAGCTTCCTCTAGTTCACACCAGTCCTGTAATATCGTAAACATATTAATTCCAAAACCTTAACGAAGGAAATTACTGATAACTAGCAGAAATGAAAATGATGAACCTTGTTTGTAACAAAGGCGGAGTATTTCTCGTTAGCAATTTCTTCACAACGCACGGTGGCCACCATCACCTGCAGAAAGCATCAGACAATGAGATTTTTCAAAATTTTCATAGTTTTTACTTTTATATTTTTAAAGTTTCGCTTTTTTACCTTTCTCTATTCAATTTTTATTTTGTGCCATTATCGCGTTTTGATTTATTTATGTGATTTTTTAAGAACAGAATATGTTTAAAAAAACAAAAGAGCGAGTATACCAAATTACAGTACCTTGTGAGCTGGCAGGTCAAGGTCGCGGTTCTCTTTAATAACTTTCCAAATCTGTTCTGAACTAAAAGAAAAACCCGAAGCAGGAACAACTCCTTGCCTATCACCGGCAAGCCCTCCAGGTGCAATGGACTGGTAGAATCTTTGCCTCAAGCTAGCAGCCTTACATTAAATTAACATATAATTATAATGTTCGCTAAAATACAACAAAAATGCAAATTCCTAATTATTAGGGGTAGCAACTTTTAGTACCGGTCAATACAGGTCGGGTTGACAGTGAACTTTTTTATTCACTTTTTTTTAAATCATTTAATATGTTACAAGAATAATCTATTCTTGTTTTAATAACTCAAATTATGAGGTTTTATTAATCTGTACACATATCAGATGAACTTTGACCATGTCGACCTGTTTACCATGTTAGAGATAAATACAACCCAAATCGACCCATTTGTATGTAGAGAGGTAAAGATTGCTATCTCTGTAATTATGAAACGTTTCAATAAATCATGAATATAGTCCTAATACTCGCACTGTAAAAATTAATAAGTTGTAAAAAGTAATATAAAAGCATGGACACAAACTACATCATCATCATCATCATCATACTCATACTCAGTTAATCCCACGTATAGCAAAAGCTAAGGTAGGGTCTGAGGAGGTAAGATGTAGACAACCTTATCTCTATCCCGTGGGAATAGAGAGGCTGCTTCAAATGAGACCTCCGGCTCAATACTGGTTTTGTATCAAGCCTTAGACAATAAGGCACATAACACTTAGCAATCGGGACAAACCCGACTGGTGCATGTACCCTCTTGTCTTTTGGCTATCAACGTCACCACCTGATGCATGATTAACCGTCCGTCATTTTTAACGTTATTTTCACGAAATTAGTAAAGTAACGTTAAAATTAGTGCAACTTTACTTTTGTCCCCCGAGGGCCACACATATATTATATATACATTATATGCGCACATCCGTAAGCGGGGCTGAGACATAAACTACATGAACCCATATATTATTCCAAGTACCATGCATAGAACACAATGCAACATTATTGTCACATAAGATCTATGCGTTATGCGTCCCTCATAAGATATTGTTAAAAACATTATCTTTACCTGTTCTTTGAACTGTTGTTCCTTCTCTTCGAAGCTAGAAAAAGCAACAACTTCAATCTGGTCAATTCGTCAATAAGAAAAATAAAACTAACATAAGTAAACACCGTAATTTGATTGTGATGGATATTGTTAAAAGACGACAAATATAAATATGTACTCAGTATCTTACATTGAAAAATGTACTCAACGGTGTTTCTTTGTGGGCTTCCGGCTTGGGAACAGAATCCCATATCTACAGCCAAGAAAGAATTGCGTAACTAACAATATTAAAACTTTTATTCGTAGATAAAAGAATAGGAGTGCGTTGAATACAAAACCAGTGTAAAGTAGAGAACTGCAAGAATCACATAAACATTTGTACGCAATGCATGGAAGAGATGCGCTTAGAAAACATATCAAATTTAAAGCAACAAGTTTATATGTATGAGATTCTCGTAGTTCTCTATTTAAAATTAGTTTTGTATTAAACATCCCGCTAAAAGAACATACTACAACTTAAACGAACAAAGTTTACCCTTTGGATGTCTTCTCTTAAGACGGGCTCTAAATTTTCCAAAGGAGTCTTTAAGGAAACAAAAGAAACATCAGCAGATGAATATATTAAAAGATGTAAAACATGTAGACAGATAGACCATACTTACTCTTGTTTTATCGCGTATAACAAAAATCAATGTTGTTTTGCGTGGACTAAATAATCTCATCATGACCTAAAAGGGGGAGAAAGCGCAAACAGATTGTTGGAAGCTTTCAATTAAAAGAAAAACAGAACAATGATCTAAAAATGTGTACCTGGAAAACAGTTTTTTAGTAGAGGCTTATTTGCAGCATGCTCACGACCGATATCATGGCACCACCTAAGCAAGCAACACATATTTTTATGTAAGCAATGTTGCCTACAGATGTAACATGGTGGATCTGATATGTCAGCACTTACATATTTATAAGCACTATGTCCGAAACAGCAAGTGCAAAAAGTGCACTTTGTTTCTCAAACGCGGTATCATCCTGAAACATGTGCAAGTTTACTGATAAGCAAACGATAGTAAGCCATAGTTTCTTAGTATATAGACTAGTTACGTATTGAAGATATCTATGTGTAATATCCATGGTTGTAAAAATCCTGCTTAGCCTTTGATTAATCACCGATTAATCGCTAGTCGGAGGTTTACCAAGTAAACACCGAATAGTGGCTAGTCGATGGCTGTATAGCAATTCCAGCCAAATTCCGGCCAAAATCTGTAAATTTAGGTCAGATATTCCGACCAAAACCTATAAATTCTAGCGATTAATCCCATATTCTTAAAGATATGCGTCGAGGAAGGGGTCAAAACATGCCTACTTAAAAAAACTATATATAACATGTGTGTGTATATATAACTGAAAATTACAGATGAAATCCCAATCTGATTAATCACGATTAATCCCTACTAATCCTGATTAATCGTTAGTCAGTACCTCACCGACCGACTAGCGACAAGCGATTCTTACAACACTGGTAATATCAAACTCTATATATACAGCCACTATGTAACCCTATTTAAGGCACATCCAATATGCAACTAGAAGAAAACAAGTTCATATAACCAACAAAACAGAATTATAAAGAGCACGAGTCAGAACGCAACCTCTCCTCGTTCTCTTCCATCAGTACCCTCAAGATCCATAACAATAGTGCAGGGTTCAATGCCAGCACATCTAGCCATCCAAATACCTCTGGTGGTCTGCGACCTGATAAGTACAAAACGCTTTCAGTATGCTGAGCTGGATCAGAAATAACAGAACTAAGCGACGAAAATAGACGCTTGCCTGCCTTTAAATGCATCCATTTCCTTGAAATCCGTATGAAAAAGATGATTCAAAAGCGTGCTCTTCCCTGTTCACAACGTATAATCCATCAATCCTATTGAAACTCTTTAATATAAAGTTCATCAACGAGTAAACAGCTTATATGCTCATGGAAATAAGAATGTATACCGCTACTTTGTGGGCCCATGATGGAAACAACAGCATAAGAAAGACCGCATTCGCTGAGTTTTACTTCTTTGATGAACTTTTCGAGTCCTGCTGCATTGAAAATCCCATCGCCGTCTATAAGGTGAATGGAGCAACAATCAGTAGCTTCGCCTGTGAAGGACAAAATGTACAAATATAACAAGATTATGATTGCTATAGAGTGGCATATCTTCAAAGTAATAATCAACAACTACATAAACACAAGTACACAACATGGTTAATATCATAAAAAACCAACACACTTATTAAATCTGCACAAATAAGCCCCTAAATCCAAATTTGGTATATTAATATTATTGAACTTGTATAAAATACATACACTTACAAAAGAAATAAAAAACAACTTGTTAGTTGTTACCCCTTCAACGGATAACGAACACATGAAATCACATTCATAATCATCATACTCAGCTAATCCCACCAACAACAAAAGCTAAGGTTATGAAATCACATTCCAAGTGTTCAAACATGATGACATGGATAATATTGTACTTAAAGTGGTAAAAGAATTATAATGTGGTGCTTCATGTTATTGAGAGAGTCTACATGACATCCACCGCTAACAAAAAGTTGATAAGAGCAGGGGCGAAGGTTTTGAAGGGCTAGGGTCCCCCCCCCCCCTCGGTTTTTTGACGCAGTAGTGGAAATTTGCGATTTTCGTAGGTAAATTGAGTCTGGCCCCGCCGATTTGCCACTACCGATCGAAAAAATTTAAGTCTCCCCCCCCCCCCCCCCCGATTCGAGAACCAAGCTTCGCCCCTGGATAAGAGCATCACAACGTTACCATATTTAAGACTTCCATAAAATATGACCTTAGCGTCACATCAAATTTCAGGCTTCACTAAAAAACCCTGATTTTTTCCCACAGTGTACAAACCTCCACAAATCCCGTTAAAAATTAAAAAAAAAAATATTATATATGAATATGTGTACATGTGCATGTGAGTGAGGGCCCCACCGTCCATCCGAAATGGCGTCCGAATTTCCGGGCTTGCCTTGCATACGACACCAACAATGTCGAAACTTGCCATCTCTCGTCCGGATTTTTGCCAAGCAAATCCGGACAACCCACAATGTTACACATTGTGGCGCTCTTACAGAGCGTCCACGTATGTAATTGTTGCAATAGTAATCAACGTTACCGTTGATTTCATAAATAAATATTGCTAAACAAGTATTAACTTTTTTTAACATGCAATATTTTGAGTTGAAATAATTTTTATATATCATCCATTTCCCATTCATATTGAGACCTAATAATAATAATATTATACATAAGATTACAAATGGTAATTGTTATTCAAATTAGCTGGAAATTGATCGGCATTACCCATTGTTGAATCAGAATCAGAGATCGGTTCGTTGAGACGGTTATTCGATGATGAATCAGACCTTAATAAAATAATATGCACGTAAAGGTTAAGGCATGAAGCAGGGAATTGATCGTTCTAATCATCGAGTCGAATGTTTGTAAATCAAAGGAGAAGAGTTTTGCAAATATTAAAGGTCGGTAAATACCTGAATTAGTCAATAAAATTTCAAACTAGAATTTCGGGTTAAATAAAGTTATTTATAAAATAAACAAAAATTTAACTATATTGTTTTTTTTTTTTTTTTTTCATGTGTGTTTTGGGTTGCCGCCCCGTACGAACTCACTATTTGGGAGTGCCAAATAGCATGTCAGCACGTTGCCTTGTTATTGGGGAGCATCATTAACTTCTTCGTCATTCCAATTGCGATTGTGAGTGAAAATAATGTGGGGATGATGATGAGGCCCACTCCAATCTAAACTAATCACATTATTTTGTTTCTTTTTTATTTTAGTTTTAGTTATTCAACAATACATTTTTTTTTAAGATGAATTCCTTGCTTCTTGTGAGACTTGAACTCAAGACCTCAGCCTTTTAGTGTATTAAAAGGCTTTGCCTTACCACTGGACCACCAACCCTAATGGCTTATTCAACAATACATAGTTATTAGATGTTTAGTTGTTCTACTCCTATGTGGTAGTGACATAACGCTGAGGTGGCAACAGTTTTTGTTATTTATTGAACTGGATAGTTATTCCACGACACATAACCTTAAACTACCCAAATTCACAACCCAACCTTTTTGATAAAAAAGAAAACTAGTATCTCTTTACTCCACCTACACAACCCAACCAAATCCAAACATTCCATACCCATTAAGAGGCTAACCTAAAACCATTTTGTATAATAATTTTATAGGAAACAAATATAGCAAATCAATGACATGATAACACATGCCAAACATCATATAAAATACTTTAAAAAATATGACAACCTAGGTTGCTCCACCAACTTAGGTTGCCTTAAGTTTTATTTTTTATTTTTTAAATGCCAAATTTTCTCTCTTATTAGTATCAACACAACCTTTAGTCACCAATATACGTGGTCTTACTTTATTTAAAATCTTACAATTTCTAAATAAAACATGCAAATTGCACTAAAATATGTTGAACATAACATGTATTTTAGTTGCAAGCACCGAGATAAAATCATTATCTTTGCACATGTAAAACTTCTTTTATGTACTACTAGATCTTTGCCCGCGTTACACGCGGTTCACCAACGTACAATTATTTTGAGGGGTAAAACATATAAAACAATCTAGCAGAAATATTTTATGAAGATTTAAAAGAAACCAATACACATTGTATTCAAATATCACTAAATATTTCTTTATACACCACATCTTTAGACACATTGAAACGGTGTGAAGATTCAATGGAGTCGCAGTTAAATACTCCACTTGGTGGTACATTTTGTATTCCATTATTTGTAGGATTATTGACCTTGCATCTCTTGGCATCTAGTTGTAATTTTCTAAATTTGCGACACTCGACCGCATTCTTAATTTTTTCTTCATTCGAGAGAACTGTGAAGAAAAATAAATTACTTGCATAATACCATTAGCATATAAATAAAGATGTAAAATATATGAAATTCGTTTACCATTAGATATATTAGATAACAGTGTTCCTTTGTGATTACCTTAAAAAAAACATAAGTTAAATGAAAAAACACAAGTAATATAAAATGAAAATCAAAATTAATTTAGCTTAAAATGTTGCTATAATTATTTCATATTAAAATGTTGCTATAATTAAAAATTCGAATTTTTTTTATTTAAATTATAGACGATTTTTAAAATGTATAGGTATAAAATGTAAAGATTTCAATATACCTAAAATAAAGTTAAACATATACAATCCGTAGATTTTTAAGTTGTATAGGTATATTTTTTAAATATAATTTATTGTTTGTTAGTATCTATTGACTAAAAAAAGTCAAACCGTGTCAAACAATTAAGGTGGTTAAAGAAGTCAAACATTGCTAAAAGTATCAAAAAATAAAATAATTAACTAAAATGTTAAATTTATAAACCAAAAAACTACAAATTAATGTTTAAAAAAAATTATTGAATGGTTAATTTCAATCTTTCAATGTTTTAAATTTACCAAAAAACAGGTTGATTGTTTATTTTTAAAATTTGAATGTTTGTTTCTAAAATTTAAAGATGGCAATCTACCAAATTTATTTTAATTGTTTGTTAAATTTGTTTGATTGGGTTTAGTAATTGTTATTTTTTCTGTTGAAAAAAAATTAAAATATTTCAGTTAATAAAAACTCAGAAATCGTTAGAAGTAAAAAAAACTGAATCTGTTTTGCATTCAAAGATTGTGTTTGAATTTTAAAAAACAAAGTCAAACCTTGATTCTTTATTTGCTAAAATTGCATGATTTCAATTTACCAAAAATTTACTTTTGATTGTTTGTCAAGTATGGTTTGTAAAACATAAAATATTATTCCATAATTAAAAAAAATGGCATTAATAAGAAATTAATATGAATTTAAAAAAAAAGTCAAACCATATACTAACCGAAAAAAACAATTATTGTTTTCAAAAGGAATTTTTTTTAAAAAAAATCACAGGTGGTTGTCTACAACATAAATTATTTCCATAATTACAAACATTGACATTAATAAGAAATTAATATGATTTTTAAAAAAGTCAAACCATTTAGTAACCGAAAATAAGAATTAATGTTTATCAATAATATTAAATATCACGGTTGGTTGTTAAAAATTAAATTATTTGCATAATTACAAAAACTGTTATTAATAAGAGATTACAATGAATTTTTAAGAAAGGTCAAACCATTTACTAAAAAAATAACATTATTGTTTTAAAAACAGTTTTTTTTTTTTAAAAAGAAACCCTTATCAACTATGTTTACTATCTTAGTTCCTAAACATCAATTGAACAAAAAAAAAATCCCTAAATCGCTACCAAAATCATAAACACCTAAATTGAAACCTAAAAGCATAATAATCCATTCGTAGCTTTCTTAAAATATCAATTTAACCATAAATCGTAACCTTAAACATTAAACATAATTCGAAATCTAACACTTAAACAACTAATCAGTCTTAATAAATCAAATCTTAAAGAGAAGATGAAGCATTTTATTGATTTTTATTTTTAAATACGTATTTAATATTATTGACCGATTTTGACCAAAGTAATTAATGATTTTTGATTTAAAAAAAAAACTAAAATTCTTATCTAATTATTTTAAAATTAGGAAAGTTAATAATTGTGATAAATTAGGAAAGTTAATAATTTCGGGTTTTTTGATTTAAAAAAAAAAGAAAATTTTATTTTTAAATACGTATTTAATATTATTGACCGATTTTGACCAAAGTAATTAATGATTATTGATTTAAAAAAAAAACTAAAATTCTTATAAATTATGATTGAGCAAGGTTTTAGGAAAGTTAATAATAATATTAGTAAATGATTTTGACCAAAAGTAATTGAATGATTATTGATTTAAAAAAATAGAAAATTTTATTAATTCTCACAAACTGTCATGTGGCTAAATCATAAAAATCCATTCATAGGTTTTTTTAAACATCAATTTAACCCTAAACCGAAACCTAAAACATTAACCCTAATTCGAAACCTAACACATAAACATCAGTCTTATCAGTCGAACACTAATCACTCATTAACCCTAATCAGTCTTAATAATAATCCATCAAAAAATAAAGAACAATCAATCAAAACTTAATCTTATCAGTCGAACCCTAAAAACCCCTAAATCGAAAGCTAAAATATAAACCCTAAAACATCACTACAAAATCAAAACAATTAACATGACTGAACAATAATAAAGAAAAAACCAAGAACAATCAATAAAACCAAGAACATCAATACAAAATCAAGTATATAAATAATTGAAATCAGTCAAAACAGAGACAACATACCTTAATCGACAATAGAACTTATTGTTGTGGAGATCCCTGCCAATAACCATAGAAGACAAATCCAAGCTTTGTAAAGGAAGAGTATAAGAGAAGAATTATTTTAAAATTAGGAAAGTTAATAATTGTGATAAATTAGGAAAGTTAATAATTGTAAAGGAAGAGTATAAGAGAAGAATTATTACACATCCATTTTTCAAATCTATCAATTGCCACATATGGTATAGTATATACGAATATAATGAAAAAATGACATGAGACCTTAAAAATGAGCCTTAGCAATGTGATATAAAAACTCCTTGATATATGGTGTGAATGCAATTTGAATAAGAATCCGATTAGAAGTTCAACATCTTAATAATTGTTTAAAGTATCTATTGTGAAGAAAATTCAACTTGTTGTAGGGCCCGTTTTACTTGTGATTAATCTTACCTGATGCTTGAAGGATGATCTCTGTTTTGGTTGACAAAAACAAAGCATGAATATTACATCTGTTAATTATGAATGAATAATAATGGGTTCGTTCATTCCCGTGAAAATCTCCCTTATTCTCAAAACTTGGCCAACAACACTAAACCGAATTTTATACAAATTAATAATAAGATCTACAATAACAAAACCTAGAATTATTCATCTTCTCTTCTCTTCTCTTTCATAATATTACTAAATCACATATTCAGTGAACAACAATATTATTATTTTCATCAAAACTCCAACAATTCATTTCTCTTATCGTAAGCAAAAAAATTAATATAAATGAACGATTCAGAACAAAAAAATACCGATTATTCCTCAACGTAACTGAAATGAGAGATAACAATGACCGAGACGGAGATGACGACCACGATGATAATACCAAAACTGCCTCACAGTTAGGTGGCGGTTCTGATGATAAACACAAAGTGCCTGCAAAAGATGATAAACACCGGCGAAGAAGTAGATCGTGAAGGGAAGACTTGACTTGGTTTGGTTGTGTTTGGGTGAAAGAGAGGGTTTGGAATAATGAGATGTGGAGGTCTGATATTAAGGGAGGAGGTAATACAATTAGGAAAGTTAATAATTGTGATAAATTAGGAAGGTTACTAATTTCGGGATTTTTGATTTAAAAAAAAAAGAAAATTTTATAAATTCCCACATTGTGCCATGTAGGATTCTCATTAATTGCTAGGGGTGTGAGAGATTGCCAAGTGTCCTCATGGACTTTTGTTTATTAGGTATATAGATATAGATGGGTCCTTTACATTAATTTACATACCTCTCAGTACAATGGACAAATAGTCTTTCTCGTCATACTTCACAGTTTCACACACAAAAACATACTTTTTCATCTTCTGTGTTACATCAACCAACACGTGTCGCCAACACCAATAGTTGTCTTCCCTTTTACTTAACTACTCATCATTTATATTTTCTTTTTATTATGTGATAATCAAACGTAAGAAAAACGTATGCTTCAGGCAGGTAAATGTCATGACACAATGTCCTTGACATCTGTAATCGTCACCCTTGTTTCTCCTCCATCAGCCTTTTATTTGTCATTTCCCCAACCTCTTATTGGCACCAAAAATACTAAAGTGTGGTTCCCACCACCCAAAAGACATTCTACCACCTCTTGTTTTGAAAGTATTAATAGGGTCTTCTTGCTAAAATCAGTTTTTTTTCTTGTAACTTTGTAGAATAGACCATAAAGGTTATGAATATATAATGAAACTATCTAATAAACATATCTTCAAAGGCACATGTCATATTGATATGTTGGGGAACGTCGGTCCATCGGAGTCAAACCATGACCCGGATCCGTTGTTAGGCGTCGAATCCAACAAATAACTATATAACAAGCAAAACCTACTAGTATTAGTGAAAGTAAGGTTCGTGTCCTCGGGGATACAGATTAACCAATTATATAAAAAAACGTTCCAAGTGCAAATACGATTCTTTAAAGGGGGGGGGTTTTGTGACATCCGTCACCCTCATCTTTCGTCCGATTGACAATAATAATCCTTTAAATATTCCATTTTAGTCCCTAAAAGTTTCGACGTTTACAAAATTTAATTCTAAGCGAATTAAAAAAAAAATTATCAGTTATATTTATAAGTTAATTTGGGTATAAGTTTTAATCAAACGCGTAAGTGAAACGTATTCGTAAAAGATTTGATAAAAAAATTTTAGTTTTATAAAACTTTAAGAACATTTTGGTTAAGTTACATTATCTTGGTTAGTATGTTATAAAGGAAAAACTAACTATATTATAATAAAATTAACTAAGTTAATTGTGAGGGACCAGTTTTGCCAAATGATGAAAGTTTTAAACCAACTCCACTCCCTCCTTCCCTGACCTCGATTTTTCCGGCAAAACAGTTGCCGGCGACGAGCTTTTCCGGCCAGCTTTAATATTCCGTTTTAATGCCCTTTAATGTCCCGAATCATTTGCTTTACGTTTCTCCATCGCTCTCCATCAATTCTGGCCGTTAAAAACGATTAAAAACGAGTGTTTATGCGCCACAAAGTGTAACCGATCGGGACCTTAATGGTCCGATCATTTAAAACAGTTTTAATCGACCTTTACATAAATTGATGTTACCTTATCATTTCTGCATCTTGCACGATTAAAAACCCACGTAAAACAAATCCTAAACGCGTCCAGACCTCTCGATAATCGGCCTCAACATTTCGGACCTGTGTTCATCGGGTTCGAACCTCGAGACATCGTGTAAGAACTCCTTCTTCATGCCATTTTGTATCTTATATGTTAAACTTTAAAAGCCCCATAGTTTTGGCTCTTAACAGTATCGCATAGGGTGGATTGATTTAGTCTAGGGTTAGGGTTCTTAGTCTTGCATTTGGGGAAGAAGAAGATGAATATTATTGAAGTTATAAAAAGTTTATATTTTCATTAGAAACAACTAAAGCATTGCTTGGCCTAGTGGAGTCCATAGCTTCTTAAACTCAGGGTCATGAGTTCAAACCCAAGCACCACCATTCTTTTTAGCATTTTTTTCTTTCTTTTTCCTTTTCTTTTATTTGGTTATTATTATATACATATATAATACATATAAACCAAATAATTCATAATAAATCCATTTTTACTCCAAAAATTATGAAAATTTAGGTGTAGCTTCTTGATACCTCATAGAAAATTGTCATATTTTTAGTTTTCTGAAAAATATCTATTTTTATGATTTTATTAATTTAAATTGCTTTAATCATAATTAATTGATTAAAAATTCATTTTTAATGGTTTTTGTCTCAAAATTTGTCATAAATTATTTCTAATTATTAAGAACTGAAATAAAAATTATTGGTTCAGAAAACACTTATTTTTTATTAACTTTCATATTTTAAATCATTTAAACATGATTTAATTCTATTAAAACAGTTTTAAATATAAATAAGTTTATAAAAATTATGGGAAATTTATTTCAATTTGTTTACATCAAAAAGCATTCATTTTTAATAAAAATAGCATTTTTGGATCATGTCTTGTATTATTAAGTTTTATTTATCAATTACGACATAATTAAACGTTTATTTATTTATACTATTACAACATCTATTTTTTTTAATACTTTTCTTATAAAATATAAATATTTCTTATGTTGGAAGGTCTTAATTATTATTTGTCGGATCATCGTGTAACACATAATTATTTATTTCAGTATTTATGATTATGGTAATTATTTACAATAATTAATTAAAGTAATTAACAAAATGATTTTGCCTTAATTATTCAAATATATTTACATCTAAATATTCAAAGGGTAATAATTATATTATTTAAACCACATTTACAACCTTTCATATATTATTTGTGATATACAACTTTTACATTAACGCAACTTATCATTAAAACTCTAATTCCCCAAATCGACTTAGCAAACCCTAATGCCTTAGACCCTAGTTACCTTAGACTTTTTAGACATTTCCTTATTAGTATTCTTACACATTATAGGTTGAATTCCTCGGAATTCCCATTACTTAGCTCACGACCGCTTAAGTGGATTTTGATCGCTTTCGCAAACTGTGAGTATATCTTTCCCCTTTTTATTGTCTTACTATTTTGGGGTGACTCGTGTACTTACTATCAAGTTTATATTTCCTTTTACTAAAATAGCAATTCTTATGTGTGTTTGCTTGTGTTATTTTGTGTATCTATGACCTGTCAAATCATTAACCGCTGGGCGGCCTGGCATTTCAATGAATAGTACTATGGTTTATACCCTTGTGACTCTGTTGAGAGTCCTCGTCATTGCTATGTATTACATTACTACTAGCGCATACTATATATATCTGCTTTCTTCTCTTAGGGTTGATTTGACCCGGATACCACTTATTACATAACTGCAAACAGTATACGACACATGAATTGCTAAACACTTTTCTACTATATTTATTTAAACAGGGTATGCTCACCAATACAATTTTTGTATTGACCAAAATATTTTGTACATGTTTCAGGTTGTTTTGAGACGCTTCTTTTAGGCTTTTGGATTTTATATTTCAGTCTTGTCTACATTGTATCTTAGCTAGACTTGTCACTTTAGAATTATTGTATCCTGTAATTTCATTTCAATGTAATAAATTACTTAATCAATGTATTCAAATTTACACTTTAGTCCATGAGCTATTGAACAATCGTCACTACGTGACACCTCGATGTTTCCGCCATCGGTTGGGGTGTTACAGTTTTGGTTTGATTAAAAAATAATGAAAACTATACTAAAAACTAAGACAATTAAATTATTGAGAAATTCAGATATTAAAAACTACTTTCAACACCAGGAAATTTTTTTGATTCGATTTAGCTTACGATCATTAACGGTTACGGTGAAATGATCCTTTCGATTATTGGTTTGTATCAATACTAGACGTCACGCTGTTCGGACATTCACTCTATCTAAAGTCTAACCAAGCGCATTTCGTTGGTTAGAGTCAACCCGCTACTCCAAGCTCACGTCTTTCGGATCTTAGCGTGCGGGTTGCTTGATAGAAGTATCAATTATAATCAAACACACACACACACCGTCCGGTATGATTAATTATGTGACTCTATAATAATTTTGGGTTCACAGACAAGCTTAAAATATTATGTGTTCCTTTAATCAAAAACTAAAACTTGATTAGGGTTTTAAATCTTGATGAACTTTATTAGAAAAATTAATAAGTTGATCGGGTTAATTAACAATCTAATATTTTTTTAGATTGAATCCGTATTTTTTTGAACGGCCAATTGATATCACTCATGAATCAAAATCAAACAACCCTAGTGTTGAAACTAAAAGGTTCTAACTGGACATGACTAAAACAAACGAAAATAATGAGAGACAAAGCATTAAATTAAAAAACATACTAAGCCAATATCCTAAATTGTTGCTTCTTCAAATTGCTTGAGCCGTCGAAGATGCCGTCGATCCCTGTTGTCATCCAAGATTTATACCTTCTAAATTCCAACCTATTAATTGCTTGTATTGGTCCTTCTAAAGCCCAACATCAAACCGAAATGTTGATTGTTCCAACCCACTTAAAGTTCAAATAAAACTAATAACGGTCATGTGACCAAAGAATTAAAAAAAAAATCTTAATTTACCCCCTCTAAATACTAACTATATCTTCAACACTTAGGTGGTGTTTGTTTTTTAAGAGGTAAACGGTCTGCAGTCTGCGGACCACATCTGCAAACATCTGCAGGAGAAGAGGTGGACCAAAGGTCTGCAGTCTGCAAGAAGAAGACTGTCTGTTTGTTAACGTCTGTAGCGTAACTTAAAACCATAACTCATCATAACCATAACCAACCTCAACCCACCATAACCATAAAATTCATCCATCTAAAATCCACCTCTTTTATTTATATACTAGGTTAGAGTCCCGTGGGGACCCACGGTTCACCCGAAAGTAAAATGAAAAAAAAGTAGGAAAATAAGAATTGTATTATGCAATTTGTTTTGGTTACTAAATATTTGATAATGCAATATGTATGAATTTTGATGTTAAATGCAAAATGTCATCTAACAGTTTAATGTAACGAAATGATGGATATATCGAGTAACTAAGGTTTAATTTGACAACTGCAAACTACATAGCATACTATCACAATATCACACATTACATCATTTGGAAAATATCTATATTCTAATCATAATTAAGCTTAAGCATAGAACACTTATCATTTAGTTGGGGCTTAACGAACTTCAACCAATATCACACATTACATCATTTGGGTAAGGGTAATATCTATATTATAATCATAACTAAGCTTAAGCATAAAACACTTATCATTTAGTTGGGGCTTAACGAACTTCAACCAATGGTCCATTTTCATTATTTCAATCAAAATCTTCCAACTCTTGCTCATTGATAGCTGATTTTTCACCTTTGAAGTTGTTATCATTGTCATCACGATCATCGGAGTGCAGCTCATTTTCAATAATTTATGAAAACCTCCACTATTGTATTCCATATTTGTGTTCTACATAAAATATAGTTGTAAATATATGGATACGCTGATAAGTAAATCAAGAAACAATCCTTAACCCACTTACTTGAATGGGTAGCTTAAATTTTCATGTTATCTCTCCAATGGTTCAAACCGATTACATAGCTAAAAAACAACTAATAAGAAAATGGGTCCAACGTCACATGCTGTAATATAAATTTCCTATATTTTATTAAAAAAATAGACACCAAAAGGATCAACCCAGACCCATTTCAACATGTAGCCAAAAGGACCCATTGTACACACACTTTAGAAAACTTTTGACATGTTACAAAAAGCCGCCAAAAAAGCGTCATTATTTAAACTGTGTAAATATAGTACTTAACAATTAAAAATCTTAATAAATAACATCAAAATCATAATCAATCATTCAAATCAATGACATTAAAATAATCCGTGTCTGAAATTGACTTACCCATTATATACAAATTATTATTAACATCTTAAAATTAGCACACTTATTGAAATCAAGATGATGATTATCGTTTAGTTACAATTAATTAAAGGAAAGTCGTAATATCAAAATGAAAGTCGGTCAACAATGTTAAAATGAAATTCGTAATATTAGTAACATCAATAAATAAGATTAAAAATCTTAATAAATAACATCAAAATCGTAATCAATCATTCAAATAAATGACATTAAAATCATCCGCGTCTCAAATTGCCTTACTCATTATATACAATTTATTATTGACATCTTTAGTAATCATTATTAGTTGTACAGAAAGTAACATTTTGAAAATTTATATTATCATTTAATTTCGTTGTTAAATTTGGTATGACGATTAAATGATTTTTTATTTGTTAAGGTTTATATAGTATTGTTGTGTCTCGAACAATTCTGCAAAATTGGAAATACAGTGCCTTGATTGACGTGATCGAGTAGGAATATTTATTTATATTTTTGAATTATAAAAATGGAAGGATTGGTAATTGACGTGAATTGGTCAACAATGCTTAAAATTAGCACAATCAAACTTAAAGACATAAAGTCAAAGAATTGACCTCGATCAAATTAACAAAAACTTAAAAAGTTTTTACTCAGATTTAGTCAACAATATTAAAATTAAAGTCGTAATATTAGTAATAGCAATGAAAATTATCGTGAATACATTATATATTTTAGGAAACTATTAAATAGATTTAAATTATATCTATTATTAAAAGAATAATAAAAGTGCAGGAAAATAAATGTACACTCCCATCTTCGGATTACATTAAAATTATAAACTGTTAAATAGATTTAACATTGTTAAATAGATTTAAATAAATGTTTAAAGGAAAGTCGTATATGTTTAAAAGAATACCGTTTCATGACAATTGATTAAAGGAAAGTCTTTGAATTATAAAAAAAAGGAAGGATTGGTAATTGACGTGAATTCGTCAACAACGCTTAAAATTAGCACAATCAAATTCAAAAACATATAGTTAAAGAATTGATCTTCATCAATTTAACAAAAACGTAAAAAGTTTTAACTCAGATTCGGTCAACAATATTAACATTAAGTTCGTAATATTAGTAATAACATTGAAAATTATTTTGAATACATTATATATATTTTAGGAAACTGTTATTATATTTAAATTATATTTATTATTAAAAGAATAATAAAAGTGTAGGAAAATAAATGTACATTGTTATCTTCGGATTATATTTAAATTATAAACTCTTAAATGGATTTAACATTGTTAAATAGATTTAAATAAATGTTTGAAAGAAAGTCGTATATGTTTTAAAAAAAATATTGTTTCATCACAATTGATTAAAGGAAAGTTGTATTATCAAAATTAAAGTCGGTCAACAATATTAAAATGAATTTCGTAATATTAGTAATATCAATAATTAAGATTAAAAATGTTAATAATAAATAACAACCAAATCATAATCAATCATTCAAATCAATGACATTAAAATTATCATAAATAACATTAAAACTCTTCATAACTAACAACAAAATGATAATTTAAATTTCAAAATCAATGACATCTTGTGGTGCAACCTTAGTAACAAACATTTTGTGCTCGATTGAACACTATTTGAAGACACAATATTCGCCAATGGAAGTATCTTTTGATTGAAGCAAATCAGGTCATCCAATCACAGTAAACCTTTACAAAAGAATTATGTATAGAAAATTTAGAATGTGTAACTAATTATAAAATAAGAATATTATAAACATAAATGTTGAATATCCAAATAACAAACCTAGCAACTTGTGAAACAATTTCTGCACGTAATATTAGTATTAGTATTAGTTAATATTAGTAATTATTAGTAATTAGAAATATATTCGTAAAAACAGTAATAGACAAATTTAATTTGGTCAATAAGATATAAATGGGATTAAAATTAAAAATCGTAATATCAGTTTTAGTATTAGTAATATATTCGTAATTTAATTTTGTCAATTCGGTCAATAATAAATAAATGAGCTTAAAAATCGTAATATATAATAATAAATTCGATCAATTATTATTAATGTCATTAAAACTCATAATAAATAACATTAAAAAATGAATAAATCCTATTAATTGCAGGCAAGACCAATAATAATTCATAAAGATAGATTAAATATAATTTCATAGTAATATTAATATAAATAAATGAGATTAAAAAATCGTAATAAATAACATTCAATTCGGTCAATTATTATTAATGTCAATTAGTATTAGTAATATATTCGGTCAACAATACTATTTTTACGAATAGTAAAACTAAAATCGTAATATTAGTATTAGTTAATATTAGTAATTATTAGTAATTAGTAATATATTCGTAAAAATAGTAATAGAAAATTTTAATTCGGTCAATAAGATATAAATGAGATTAAAATTAAAAATCGTAATATTAGTTTTAGTTTTAGTAATATATTCCTAATTCAATTCGTTCAATAATAAATAAATCAGATTAAAATTAAAAATCGTAATATTAGTATTTGTATTAGTAATATATTCGTAAATTAATTCGGTCAATTCGGTCAATAATAAATAAATGAGCTTAAAAATTGTAATATATAACATTAAATTCGGTCAACTATTATTAATGTCATTAAAACTCATAATAAATATCATTAAAAAATAAATAAATCCTATTAATTACAGGCAAGACCAATAATAATTCGAATGAATAGTAATATAAATAATATTAAACATAATTTCATAAAGATAGATTAAACATAATTTCGTAGTAATATTAATATAAATAAATGAGATTAAAAAATCATAATAAATAACATTCAACTCGGTCAATTATTATTAATGTCAATAAATAACATTAATTTTAACATACTAAAAATACATTAAAAATAATTAAATCTTATTAAACATAAATTCGAAAAAAGTAATATAAATAAATGAGATTAATAATTTTAATAAATAACATTAAATTCAGTCAATTATTATTAATGTCAATAAATAATGTTAAACATCTTAATAAATAACAGTAAAAATAAATAAATCTTATTAATTGCAATAAAGACTAATCATAATTCATAAACATAGTAATATAATAAATGAGATTATAAATCTTAATAAATAAACTGAAAATCGTAATCATTAATTCAAATAAATTACATTACAAACATAAAAAATCGTGATTTTAATTTGAAAATCAATGACTTCTTGTGGTGGAACCTTTGTAACAAACAGTCTGTGCTGGATTGAACACCATTTAAAGACACAATATTCGTCAATGGAAATGTCTTCTAATTGAAGCAAACTAAAATCATAATATTAGTATTAGTATTAGTTAGTATTAGTAATTAATAATATATTCGTAAAAATAGTAATAGAAAATTTTAATTCGGTCAATAAGATATAAATGAGATTAAAATTAAAAATCGTAATATTAGTTTTAGTATTAGTAATATATATTCATAATTTAATTCGGTCAATAATAAATAAATCAGATTACTATTAAAAATCGTAATATTAGTATTAGTATTAGTAATATATATTCGTAAATTAGTTCGTTATATTCGGTCAATAATAAATAAATGAGCTTAAAAATCGTAATATATAACATTAAATTCGGTCAACTATTATTAATGTCATTAAAACTCATAATAAATATCATTAAAAAATAAATAAATCCTATTAATTGCAGGCAAGACCAATAATAATTCGAATGAATAGTAATATAAATAATATTAAACATAATTTCATAAAGATAGATTAAACATAATTTCATAGTAATATTAATATAAATAAATGAGATTAAAAAATCATAATAAATAACCTTCAACTCGGTCAATTATTATTAATGTCAATAAATAACATTAGTTCTAACATACTAAAAATACATTAAAAATAATTAAATCTTATTAAACATAAATTCGAAAAAAGTAATATAAATAAATGAGATTAATAATTTTAATAAATAACATTAAATTCAGTCAATTATTATTAATGTCAATAAATAATGTTAAACATCTTAATAAATAACAGTAAAAATAAATAAATCTTATTAATTGCAATAAAGACTAATCATAATTCATAAACATAGTAATATAATAAATGAGATTATAAATCTTAATAAATAAACTGAAAATCGTAATCATTAATTCAAATAAATTACATTACAAACATAAAAAATCGTGATTTTAATTTGAAAATCAATGACTTCTTGTGGTGGAACCTTTGTAACAAACAGTCTGTGCTGGATTGAACACCATTTAAAGACACAATATTCGTCAATGGAAATGTCTTCTAATTGAAGCAAACTAAAATCATAATATTAGTATTAGTATTAGTTAGTATTAGTAATTAATAATATATTCGTAAAAATAGTAATAGAAAATTTTAATTCGGTCAATAAGATATAAATGAGATTAAAATTAAAAATCGTAATATTAGTTTTAGTATTAGTAATATATATTCATAATTTAATTCGGTCAATAATAAATAAATCAGATTACTATTAAAAATCGTAATATTAGTATTAGTATTAGTAATATATATTCGTAAATTAGTTCGTTATATTCGGTCAATAATAAATAAATGAGCTTAAAAATCGTAATATATAACATTAAATTCGGTCAACTATTATTAATGTCATTAAAACTCATAATAAATATCATTAAAAAATAAATAAATCCTATTAATTGCAGGCAAGACCAATAATAATTCGAATGAATAGTAATATAAATAATATTAAACATAATTTCATAAAGATAGATTAAACATAATTTCATAGTAATATTAATATAAATAAATGAGATTAAAAAATCATAATAAATAACCTTCAACTCGGTCAATTATTATTAATGTCAATAAATAACATTAGTTCTAACATACTAAAAATACATTAAAAATAATTAAATCTTATTAAACATAAATTCGAAAAAAGTAATATAAATAAATGAGATTAATAATTTTAATAAATAACATTAAATTCAGTCAATTATTATTAATGTCAATAAATAATGTTAAACATCTTCATAAATAACAGTAAAAATGAATAAATCTTATTAATTACAATCAAAACTAATAATAATTCGTAAACATAGTAATATAAATAAATGAGATTATAAATCTTAATAAATAGACTGAAAATCGTAATCATTAATTCAAATAAATTACATTACAAACATAAAAAATCGTGATTTTAATTTGAAAATCAATTATTTCTTGTTGTGGAACCTTTGTAACAAACAGCCTGTGCTGGATTGAACACCATTTAAAGACACAATATTCGTCAATGGAAATGTCTTCTAATTGAAGCAAACTAAAATCGTAATATTAGTATTAGTATTAGTTAGTATTAGTAATTAATAATATATTCGTAAAAATAGTAATAGAAAATTTTAATTCGGTCAATAAGATATAAATGAGATTAAAATTAAAAATCGTAATATTAGTTTTAGTATTAGTAATATATTCATAATTTAATTCGGTCAATAATAAATAAATCAGATTACGATTAAAAATCATAATATTAGTATTAGTATTAGTAATATATATTCGTAAATTAGTTCGTTATATTCGGTCAATAATAAATAAATGAGCTTAAAAATCGTAATATATAACATTAAATTCGGTCAACTATTATTAATGTCATTAAAACTCATAATAAATATCATTAAAAAATAAATAAATCCTATTAATTGCAGGCAAGACCAATAATAATTCGAATGAATAGTAATATAAATAATATTAAACATAATTTCATAAAGATAGATTAAACATAATTTCATAGTAATATTAATATAAATAAATGAGATTAAAAAATCATAATAAATAACATTCAACTCTGTCAATTATTATTAATGTCAATAAATAACATTAGTTCTAACATACTAAAAATACATTAAAAATAATTAAATCTTATTAAACATAAATTCGAAAAAAGTAATATAAATAAATGAGATTAATAATTTTAATAAATAACATTAAATTCGGTCAATTATTATTAATGTCAATAAATAATATTAAACATCTTAATAAATAACAGTAAAAATGAATAAATCTTATTAATTACAATCAAAACTAATAATAATTCATATTAATATTAATATAAATTCGGTCAATTATTAAAAGATAGTAATAAATAACGTTAAATTCAGTCAATTATTATTAATGTAAATAAAGAACAATAATTCAGATTCAAATTTCAGATTAAATGACATTAAATTCGGTCAATTATTATTAATGTAAATAAATAACAATAATTCAGAATTAATGATATTAAATTCGGTCTAATATTACAATAATATTAAACATAATTTCGAAAAACAGTAATATAAATAAATGTGATTAAACAAAATTTTGAAAAACAGTCAATTATTACAATAATATCAAACATAAATTCGAAAAACAGTAATTCAAATAAATTACATTAAAAACATTAAAAATCGTACCAACCAAGATTGTCCTTCGTATGTGGCAACTGTAACGTTCCTGTTGTGTATGTTTTTAGACAACATAAATTTGTTCATGGCTTTCAGCACATTCTGAATTGACACGTTAAAAACAACATTAAAAAATAAAGAATCATTTTTGAAAATTAAATAGGCATATGTAAATGAAAATAACAAATATACCAAAACTGTTGCCGAAGGGTCATGCAATACCTTGAAGAATTGAGAACCATTATGATAACACATAATAGCGTTTGTGTCTTCGGATCAAATCCTGTTTTTCAAATGTTAAAACATAGCATTACTAAATCCGATCGAATAGTAAATCCGATTCAATATATGTCTAAAAAAACCGTGATGTCAATAATAAAATTAACATAAATCTGATTGAGCGCAATCCTTATTATCCCTTTATCACAAATCCGATTGAATATGTGTTTATCACAAATACGTTCATCACAAATCCATTTCATTAGAACATGTGATAAACACAAGAATGATTTCAAATGGTAATTATATTATGAAATATTAAAAAGAATAAAAAAAAGTAACAATAGGAATCGATAGTATCTTTATTATCCCTTTATCACAAATTCGATTGAATATTTTGTTTATCACAAATCCGTTTCATTAGAACATGTGATAAACACCAGACTGATTTCAAATGGTTATTAGATTAGGAAATCTTAAAAAGAATAAAAAAATAACAATAGGAATTGATAATATCTTTGTTATCACTTTATAATAAATCCGATTGAATATGTGTTTATCACAAATCCGTTTATCACAAATCCGTTTCATTAGAACATGTGTTTAAGAAGAATGATTTCCACGTAAAAGAATAAGAAATTTCATTCGGTTTGATTTGTTCTTAATAATGTTAACAATAAAAAAAGTCAAAATAATAATAGGAATCAACATTAGAAGAGTAGTTTGGATGTTTACCTTTAATCAGTTGTGGATAATCAACAAATGATGCAAGGTGAAGAAGAAAGATTGAAAGAATTGTTAGGAATTAGGAAGAATATGAGAGTTTTGATATGGAGAATGAAAAAAAAAGAAGGTTTTTATAGTCATAATTTGGAGCTTCATATTAGTTGTTGGATACCTCAAACCCTCTCTAAGGCCTTGATTCAACCCAAGTGACCTCAATTATTATATAGATAGACTAGATAGATATAAAAGTTCTATCTTTTTTTCACAAACAAACCAAACCAAAACAAAAATTCATCCATCATCACCGTCACTTTTTGTGCCTTCTCTCACTTCAATCTTTTTCACACTCATACCAAACCAAAACTCTTCACAAACAAACAAACAAAAATTTGATCAGATATACGATTAGCTCAACTATAATCAAACCATGAAATATTTTCTTAATCCAAACCATCTCTGAACCCACAACACCAACGACGACGGAAGGAGGAGGAGGAGGGAGGGAGGGAGGGAGGGATGGGGTTCGACGGTGGGGAGGAGGAGGGAAGAAGAGGGGACGGTGGGGAGGAGGGCAGCGGTCGAACTGAGAAGGAGGAGGGCAGCGGTATAACTGAGAAGGAGGAGGGCGGCAGTCAAACTGTGGAGGAGGAGGGTGGCGGTCGACGGTGGGGAGGAGGAGAAGGAGAGTTGTTAGGGTTTGAGAGAGAAGAGAGTGTAAGGTTGAAGAAGAAGCAGCAGCAGTTTGGAGAGAGGTTTGAAGATGCTAGAAGTGGTTTTGATATGTCTGCCCCAAGAAGAGCTCCGGCAGACATATTTTAAGGCTATGTCTTCCAAAATACAAACGGTCTGCGAAGCCTCAACGTCTGCCCACGTCTGCGCGGCGCAGACAAAAGAGGTCAGGAAGTACTTCTACCAAAAAACAAACACCACCTTACACTCTTCAAAATCTCCTACCATTTTATTCTCTTTTATACCAATTTTCTATATAAAAAAAATTACCATCTTTCAAATGGCAAGAGCACGTTAGACCGAAGAGGAGGATATTGCCTTGGCTATGGCTTGGTTGGCTGTCCAAGAAGGCACACCAACCAACTTCGTATTGGAATGTTGTGTTCCATCATTTCAGTCAACATATGACACCAACCGCACTGCAAAGCGACTGGACTCAAAGTATAGGGATATGCGTAACAAGACCTCGAGATTTCATTTGCTCTACAACGAGGTAATGAATGACGAGGGCAACCCAACTCGTACCGGATAATTTCCGCTTTGGTAGCCGCCACCCCTTTATGGATCGTAAAACCTATTCTATTGAAAACAAACCCCTATCCATTTGGGGTTGAAATGTTGCTTTGGATAACACGTTGGACCCTGGTCAGAAAACAGACAACTTCCGTCGCCAAGAAACCAAAGGTATCAAATGTCAATGGGACAAAAGCGTGTGGGTTTTCTTCACAGGCTCTGGCATGCTTCTCGACTTTCTTCGACTCTGTTCTCTTAATTGCTTGCCCAGCCACTGAACCATTGTCCCGAAAACTGACGAGAGGGGACACACCCGTAAGGTCGACACAAATGTGTTTCTCACCAACCCAACAAAAAACTAGAACATTCGCTAGCTGAATAGTAGATCTCCCTTTCGTCGGATCTGTTAGGAAATTTACGGGAGCCTCCCTCTTAGCTGATATCCTTGTACGCTTTAAAGTATCACATAAAGTGTGCCATACCAAGTTATTTAGGTATTTGAACCCCAACAACTCTTTTGAATAGAACGCATATTCCCCTATGAGATGACATTATCTTTTAACTTGTCTCCCATACTTGAATGAGTTACAGCCCTGTACCTGTCCAGCCCATCCCTACTTGTCCATACGTGCACAGCTATGAGTACCCTTGTACCATAATGAAAAAGAAAAACACAAATTAGTAAATCATGGTCACATTTCCAAAAGAAAAACACATAGCAATAGTTCATCTTCAGGGGGCAAAGATTTGTTTTTGGTAGACTAGGTTTTGCAATTCAAAAAAGGGTGGCAGCGTAGCTTGTTGCCCGTCTACCTTCTATTGTGATGTAAATTTCGTATTTTGTTTTAATGATAAGCAATTTAAAAAAAAATGTTAAGGAATATTTTGTTCTTCAAAATAGTTTAGGTAAAGAAAGCAAAAAACATAAAAACCACATGTTTAAGAATATTTTGTTCTTCAAAATAATTTAATTAAAGAAAGCAAAAAACATAGAGCCATAGCCCAAACGTAGTGGGCGTTAAACCCAAGACCACCATGTCAAAACCAAACGCGAAAAAAAACGCCCCTAGTCCCCTACTCATTTTTGCAAGATTTGCATCTCTGGGGGCGGGGTTGGAGGCATTATGGAGCGCTAATGCATGCTTTCACGCCCAAATTAAAGCCCACTACGGGCGGTCTTACGGATTTTATTTGACTACCGTCCATGACAATGAAAAAAAAAAAGTTATTCCAGATAAACGACGCATCAACAACTTGTACATTCATATATGTTACTATTTTACGTACAAACCACGCAGACATAATAATAGACGAAAACCCACCGTTATTAACCCACCACACCACTCACAATCAGAACGTGTCTCCCTATTCTCTTCTCTCTTTCTATCTGTTGTATTCTCTCACTCTTTACACCTCAACTCCATTCCATTCCATGTTCTGTATCTGCTGCTGCTTCTATATTACGCACTCCAACCAGCATATCATCACCACCACACTCTCTACATAGATCTATCTGGATACAAAACCCTCACTAGAGATGCTTCATAATAATAATAATAATAATATTAATAATAATCAACCGACAGTACCGGAGGCTGAACCTACCTCTGCTTTCTCAGAAGGTTCTAGTAACTTCCAGAACGAAATTGTTAACGGTGCAGACGATGCTCCTGTTTCTAACGGCACTGCTACTAATTCTTCAGGTTCTGTTAGGTTTTACTATGCTTTGCTTTGCTTTGCTTTTATTATTATTATTATTATATTATTATATTATTATGTGAATGTTGATTGAACGATGATTGATTATTATTGGAGGAGGAGATAACTATAGAGGTTTATAGGCTTATTGCTGGAGTTTATTTATTTATTTATTTATTTTTTTAATAATGAGTGTATAAAATAGGACATAGATTATGGATGCTCACGGTTTTGTTCGGTCGGTTTTGATGAAAACTTTGGCCTGATGGACGGTTGTGTGGGTTTAGCGGTTCGGTTTTGATGGTTTGAACTGATTTGTTTATTTATTTATTTTTAAAAATTTGTCAGTTTGATAAAGATGGTTTAATTAATACATATTCCAAATATGAAAACGATGCAGCTTGTTGTCTGTCTACCCTCTATTTTTATGTAACTTAGCAAGTTTAAGAAATGAATAAAATGGAATAAAATAAAAAAAAGTTATAAATGATTAAGCTTATTAGGTCTGTTTGATTTACACGGCCGGTTTCAAGTTTTGAACCGGATTGAATCGTAAAAACTGCCAAGCCGTCAAAACCGAACAGTTGGAATCTTAAACCGGCTGACTTGCTTTGGTTTGTGCGGTTCAGCTGGTTTCAAGTTTCGAACCGGATTGAATCATCAGAACCACCAAGCCGTCAAGACCGCCAGGCCGTCAAAACCAAACAGTTGGAATCTTAACCCAGCTGACTTGCTTTGGTTTTGGTGGTTCGGCTGATTTCAAGTTTCGAACCGGATCGAATCGTCATTCGTCAGAACTGCCAAACCGTGAAAACTGAACCGTTGGAATCTCAAACCAGCTGACTTGCTTCGGTTTGGTCAGTTTTGATTGTTTTTGAACACTCAGCTGAAAATACACTACATTGAAGTTTAGGCTACATGCATTGTTTTCTTGTCAGACCTCAAGGCGAATCGGGAGGAAAACGAGTCTGAGGCTGCACCTCAGGGTGCTATTTTGTAGATGCGCCTCACAGGGCTGAGGCGGTAATAAAAACTGCGCCTCAGGTGCGCCTCAGGGGTTTTTTAAGTTTATTTTTGATGTTTTAGACTTTTTATTTCAATTTCAAGCATGTCATGCCCTTTTAACGTGTGTTTTTGATGTTTTTGATGAATTTGAAGCTGAAATTAGTTAGTATTTCATTTTCTATAAGATATATAACATTTATATATATATATTTTCATTCCGCCTCGCGCTTATGCCTCGGTTCGCCTCGAGGCGTACGCCTCGTGAGGCCAAAGGGAAACGCCTCGAGGCACGTTTCCGTACTTTTAAACCTTGTATATATGATATTTCAAGCCTGTTTTTGAGGGTGATTTAGGATTGATTTCGGGTAATGTGCATGATCCTGACGGAGAATTTTTTTTAATCACACAAGAACATAAATTGGTAAATCCGATATCGGCAGTTATACCTACAAACCTGATGGATAATGAGTAATGGGTATGGGGCACGGTTTTATAATTGGGTATGAGACTGGTTAGTACCCGACACCCAGCCCATTGCCATCCCTATAACTTCGATCTCAGTTGACTTGTTTTGCAGATGGCAGGAGCTTACCTGGATTGGATAAGTTACCTCCAGAAATAACGAGTTCTCATAAGTTAGAGTTATCTTCTGGTCAACGTAGATTGCATAAATTAGCATCTGATATATCGAGTTCTGAAAAGTTAGACTCATCTTCCAGCTCATCTAGGCTGGAAAAATCGAAAACTGAAAGGCCTAGACGTAACAATGTACTTGTGGAAGATGCATCTCAAATATATGATCAAAAAATGTCTGCTGACCAGAAGGTACATTGCTAGATTTATGTATGATTTGCATTAAGAATTTTTTTTATGTTATAAATTGTTATTATATGTTAGCTTCAAATTATTATTTCTACCAGTGCATTAAAATTAGATATTCTTCTCAGTATTTTGACGGGTTGAATGATAACCGTTTGTTTTAGATACCGGCTTGTTGAATCAAGCTTCAAACTTTCAGTTCTATTGTTTTGTATTATGCCTATTGATTCATGCATACTGTTCTTTATGATATTTGTTTTATTGTAGCTGCTAGATCTTGATCTTCTACACATGCATATATGTGATTTCTGTTAAACATTTAAATCATTGCAGCTCAAATTATTGAACAGAATTGCTACTGTAAAAAATGATGGAACGGTAGAATTTGAGTTACCTACAGATGCTGAGTCTAATGCTTTTGTGGCTGGAAGTGACAAAATTCAAGATGCATGCAACGAAGATCCTGCCGACTCAGCAGAACCTCCATGTATTCAACCATTACAGGTTGTAATGCTTATAGTTGGAACCCGTGGTGACGTGCAGCCATTTGTTGCAATTGGAAAGCGTTTACAGGTTCTCTAAAATTTCTTCCTTTATTATCTTCCGTATAACTGTTTTTTTTCCGGTCTGTAAAGCGTAAACATTTATGAGAATTTTAAATAGTTTGTCAATGTGAAATGATGCTTCATGTATTACTTATATTATTTTTTTCAGGAATACGGCCATCGTGTTAGACTAGCAACGCATTCAAACTTCAAGGAGTTTGTCTTAACAGCTGGACTGGAGTTTTATCCCTTAGGTGGAGATCCTAAAGTTCTTGCTGAATGTACGTTGTTGCTGCTTGTTGTTCAATTTGAACTTGATGACATTACATGTATTTAACAACAATCTGAATTCATTGTCTAGTAAATTTTACTCATATTTTTTTGAATTCTCTTGTCATGCAGACATGGTTAAGAACAAAGGGTTCTTGCCGTCAGGTCCTTCAGAGATCCCTGTTCAGAGAAGTCAGATGAAAGACATAATCTATTCATTACTCCCTGCATGCAAAGAGCCTGATCTTGATACTGGAATCCCGTTTAGAGCGGAGGCAATTATAGCCAATCCCCCAGCATACGGTGAGTGCTTAATCATTTATAATTATGTTGACCACGGGCTATGCCAATACACAAAATGGGACCCATTCTAATATATATTTGTTAGGCATTTCTTTTATTGTTTTCAATCTACCTCAATATATCATTTGGCACTTCTTTTATTTATATCTATCATTCTGCAAAGTGAAATCATGAACATATGGGGCAAAATTAGTCAGGGTTTGTAGGACACTAGGAGTCTAGGACCAAAGGGATGAAGATATTATGAATGGTTTACTCGATAGGTACGCTAATATGTGTAATAGATACGGGAGAGATGCAACTTTTCGTTGTCCATAAATCTTATTTGGTTGTACATAGAGCAACGCCTTGCGTACTTTGAGCTTTCACCTCTTGGCATGGCTTCCGGGACCTAAACACGGCCTTGGAGTGCCTCACCCTTTATTAAAACCAAGTTCCTGTCCATTAGCTCCACACTACTCTAGCATCAACTATAGATTAGTATACCTCCTTTGAGAGTTCTTTGAATTTCTAGGTTAGATTGTTTTGAAGTGTCATTGCTTGTTCTTTTAACTCTGTCAGATATCATTGATCGTTTTAGATCATCTTTTGCATGCAACCCATTTCTACTGTAAACAATATATTATATTGATTTACTGTATTTACTGATTAACATAGAAAAACTGTTTCAGGACATACACATGTTGCAGAGGCACTGAAAATACCCATTCATATATTTTTTACAATGCCTTGGACGTAAGTCAAACGATGCACTCACTCTCTGTTTTGAATATAGAAATTCGGGATTGATTTTGGTTTGGTTCTTGATGGTTTGCGATTGAAACAAATGGAGGGAAAAGAGGAGGGAAGTTATGAAAGGAAGTTATAAAACTTAATCTTTCAACACACTTAAGAAACACAATGTTTGACCCTTAAATACATACTAACCGGCATGAACTAAACCGGTGCCTTGAGACCCGACGCGACTGTTGGTTAAACCAACATGACCATTTACTAATATGTGACATAACCCCATCACATATAATGTTTCTAGACTTAGGATAAAAACCTAACATAAGTTCAAATATAACATAACATATGTTTAATAATAATGAATCAAGATTAACTTCTAACAATCTCCCCCTAATCTTGATTCTTGCACTTGGCTTTAGTCTTCACTTGATGAGGATCTTGAGCGTTTCTTCGGGGGCAATGCCGAGTCTTCCCATTCGGCTCTCTTGTTCTCATAGTCCTCCATTGCTTCTTCATTGATCTCCACTACCAACTCTCTTCCTTTGTACTTGAGATGATACCACTCTAGCATCTCCAAATAACGAACATAAGTTTGCCTCAAATTCATTGTGATACCTTCCTTTGATACTAGGCTTGGCAAACCTCTTCCATATCCCATTGACATGGCCACTACCGTCCAATTTGCATCTCTTGTTACCTTCTCATAACCACCAAATACTTGCACCGTCTTGTAAAGATCCAACAAACATATTGGATAACCCGTCTCGTCTCTTGGTGGGATTGGAGCCTTATTCTTCATTTGTAAGAATTCCTTCATAAACCAATTAACGGTTCTTTCAAACTCCAATTCAAACTTTCTCTTGTATCTCTCAACCGTACTAGTGATGTGAATCAAGTCCATAAACACAACACAATCTTGCAATTCGGATCCTTCGGTTGGATACATCACCGGACCTCTTTCCATAACACCTTCATATTGATCTTTATTAATGGAAAAGTCGTCAAAATGCTTAAAAATGGACGCTCTTTCTTTGTCTTCATTCGTTAATCCCTCCAACTTGTCGCTTTCAAACCTAACCCGCTTGCCTTGGGCTTTTGAAACTCTCGCAAATTCTGATGTGGATTGGCCGCTTGCTTCCCCTATGCTACGGCTCTCCTTTTCCTTTTCTTTACCACTTTGATCAAATGCGGGACACTTAAATGTGAAATGGTCATCCGATTCACATATGCGACATAGTATAATCCTTCTAAACTCTTGGATAATAGGCTTCTTGATGTAACAAACATCGCCTTCAAATTCTATTTCATATCCCTCTTGTGTCAATTTTTCAACACTTAATATATTCTTTCTAAGTGTGGGTATGTAGAACACATCTTGAATCTTGTGTTCTTTTCCACAACTTGCAACCGCAACACTACCCTTGCCACGAAAATATTCTTTCCTATAGCCTTTAGGGCAACCATCTATACCATATGAATTGTCTAGAACAATAAACAATCTCTTGGTGCCACACCCATGTTCTTGGCGTGTCAAACTAACAAACCACAAATCATCCCAACCCTTTTCATCACTACCCTTAACCATAAACTCGGTTTTACCAATTTTCTTAGGACAATTACGCCTATAATGAAAGGGTTCTTTGCACTTACTACAACACATTGTAGAGGGATAATCGGCCACTTTCTTTTCTTTTCCGATTTGCCGATCGAATTCCGATTGTGCATCTCTTTTCTTCTTTGCTTCGGTATCCCTCACGGATACACTACTTGATCCGATGTTAAACGAAGATAATTGCATATTGAGCGAGTCTCCTATGCCTTCTTGGTTCGCCTTCTTGGCCTTCCATCTATGATTCTCAAAATCATACACTAGACTAGGGATTAGCGGTCCACATCCATAACCGCCTTCTTTCCCCATCTTCTTGACTGCTTCGTTTCTCTCTACATCGAATATACCACAGGTCTTGATCGTTGGCTCTGATGCCATGTTTTGAATATAGAAATTCGGGATTGATTTTGGTTTGGTTCTTGATGGTTTGCGATTGAAACAAATGGAGGGAAAAGAGGAGGGAAGTTATGAAAGGAAGTTATAAAACTTAATCTTTCAACACACTTAAGAAACACAATGTTTGACCCTTAAATACATACTAACCGGCATGAACTAAACCGGTGCCTTGAGACCCGACGCGACTGTTGGTTAAACCAACATGACCATTTACTAATATGTGACATAACCCCATCACATATAATGTTTCTAGACTTAGGATAAAAACCTAACATAAGTTCAAATATAACATAACATATGTTTAATAATAATGAATCAAGATTAACTTCTAACACTCTCTCTCTCGCTTTCCATGCTGTAAGATAAGTATTGTTGAGCTTTATTTGAAAAATGACTTCTGATTCCTTCAAACCAGGCCAACTAGTGAATTTCCTCATCCCTTATCCCGTGTTAAGCAACCAGCTGGATATAGAGTAAGTTGATTGTTTGACTTCAAATATTACTATATTATCCATCAAGTTATATGTTAATGTGCTCATCATTTCTCACCGTGTCTGGTTTTTGTATGCATAAATACAGCTGTCATATCAAATTGTTGATTCTCTAATTTGGCTGGGAATACGAGACATGATAAATGATGTTAGGAAGAAAAAACTAAAGCTGCGTCCAGTCACATATTTAAGTGGTTCACAAGGCTCGGAGTCTAATATTCCACATGGATATATATGGAGTCCTCATCTTGTTCCCAAGCCAAAAGGTACATTGCATATAATATATTTGATTAAATATCATTTATTGCAATTGAGGTGGCAATTATGATCCATTTACTTATAAATAGGTTATGCCTAGATTAAACTAAAGGATTTAACTTAAAATGGAAAGGGTTTAATGGGTTGAATGGCTTGAAAGTCACCCAAAAACTATTAAAATGAATTAAAAACTCGTACGTGGTTTTATAAACTTAAGTTGTATTAATAATATTTATTTAGCACTTTGCTTATCATAAAATTGCCCTAACACAACATAACACTCATTTTGCCACATTTGATTAATATACCTCTTACATCTTCCATTAAGGGTAAAGAGCCTTGTCATGGTAACATCTTGAAGCGTGTCAGTGGGTGTCTTTATCTTTATAACTTATAAAGACCAATCTTTCATCCTACATATGTTTGAGGCCTGATTCTAACAAAACAGTGTGAGGCTCTAAGGTGTGAGCTGCGAGCATCATATATGCGTGGCTTTTGGTTATTAAAATATAAGTACTGTTAAATTATTTATAGGTTATGTTTTAACCTTTTAGTTTTTTGAACACTAAAAAATAAGATACTAACATAATTAAATACAAACCGAAGCTCTAGTTACAACTTAGTAGTCTTGCATGTGGTACTAGTATCTGCAATGACTTAACTTTTAGGGTATCATTTTTAAAAGAAGTTAAAAAAATACACAAATAGAAGAATACTATTCATTTATAGGAATTTATTTACGAGACAATCCAACTTCTCATCCATTACCTTGTTGAGTTATTTCTCCTCCCTTCTCTTTCATGGATTAATTGACTAGTATAGCGATTGTTTTATTAGCCTTCCCCTCAAGGTGACAAATTAGGTTATGCGACTGGGTCAACGAAATCATGCCTCAACAGTGCCTTGTGGGAATCTTGCGCCCCACCTCTTCTAATGTGTTTTACCCACTGTCCCGGTCGCCTGAATAGACCTGCTAAACAGGTCATGTTTGCGGGTCAAACCTGATACAAACAAGAAAATTTTACTCACACATGAAAAATTGTCACACATGAACCCAAAGACGACACGAACATTCGCCCGTTTAACCCAATAAAAGAATTTTGTTTTGTTTTTTACTTTTTTTATCTATCAACACTTTAAAATTCTAAATTTACATATTATTCTTTAAACGATTATGTTCAAAATATGCTAGTTTATATTTGGACTTTCAAATTTTGGCCTAAAAATACCCAAATTATTGAGTTATAAATACATTATAAAAATAAATAAATAAATGGGTTAAACGGGTCAATCCATAAACTTGTCGGGTTGACACGGACATCTATTTAGCTAAAAGTGTTTGCGGGTTTGGCCTGAGACTGGCCTGAATTCTTTTAGACTAAACCAAAACCCACGAATTTCGTGTTAGGTTCGTTTCGTTTCAGAAATTCACACTCTTACACCTCTGCATTGGTTTGAGGCATAATTTTAAAACCAAGGTTTGAGGCTAACTTAAGGCTCATAAAGGGAGCGATCCTAACCTCGACCAGTGTGGTGCTGAGATAAGCGTCCACTTTAGGCACCTACTACACCATTAATCGTTAGGGCACAACAATAGGAGAAGCACCATGAACCCACACATTCAACACTTTTCCATTGGACCCGTCCAAGTTTTAAAAAGGTGAAGCACTTTGAGGTTAGAGGTAAAGGCACACACATTTCCTCGTTAAAGAGCACTTGTTTCATAAACAAAAAAAAAAAAAAAAAAAAAAAAAACACTCAAGGAGTGCAGACACAAGACATTTGAGAATTTTCTATCAGTTTACACTACATCAAGAAATAACGAATTGGTGTGCATCATTTAATTGCCGTACAAGTAGCTCATGCATACACACTTCCACATCTTAAAACACTAAATTGTAACTAGTAACTACTGACTAGAAATGAGTTCTGTTGTTGCTTCTACTCTTCTAGGTTATTTCAGCACATCACCAATGCCCGTCTTTGGCACTGTTCATTACACTTTCTGGGCAGTGCTTCATATAACCTCATGTGACAACCCTGAGTTTGTAATCTCACCCATTAGCATAACTTCTGAGTTGTCGCACCTCATGTTACTGCTCCCACCGCCATTCTGCAACCGACTGTATTAGATACTTAAGCTGTATGATAAATTTCGTTGCTGGCATTACTGCCAGATGTATCCACTACGCATTTGTTAAAGGTGTCGGTTAAAATCCATTTGCTTATAAAAAGTTGATTTTGTCAAATGGGTAAAAAGGGTAAGTAAGTTGCACAATACTTTCAATGTAAAAAGCATCCTGAGTTATTTAATAAAAATAATCAGATTATAATTGGTGGTTTAAAAAAACGGGTGAGGCGTACGCCTCGAGGCGAAACTCTAAGAAAACGAGTCTGAGGCATGGGGTTCAGATTGTACATATGTGCGCCTCGGGTGGTTTAGGGTGTTTTTTGATTTTTTTTTTTTTTTGTTTTAGACTTTTTGGGTCAATTATTTTATTTTTGATGTGTGTTTTTGATGTTTTAGAGTTTAGGCTTTTCTAGGTCAAGTATTTTATTTTTTATAGACACATAATTTTCATATTATTTTTTGACTGCGCCTCGAGCTTACGCCCCGGTTCGCCTCGAGGCTTACGCCTCATGAGGCTAAGGGAAAACGCCTCGAGGTTCGTTTCCGTTCTTTTAAACTTTGGAACTAATATAACTTCCATAATTATACATGACATAACTATTTCGAAGAAAAGAAAATGTAAGCTCTGGACAAAGTGTTTCGAGTAAACTTAAACCACATGAGAGGCTGAAACTTACCCAAACTTTGCATGTTTTGACCTGACCCAGCTGTTTGGTCATCTCCATTGATTTAAACTTGCAACTCTTCTTATTGAGACTTGTACTATTGACATAGTGACAAATCTTATTGCATTATTTAATTGACTATTTGCCATGAGATAGACGTACATATCAGATGTGCATATTTCAGTATATGTAGGTTTTGTACTAATTAATCTTTTTCTTAAGCTCTTTTTTTGTTATCATTTGTGAGGTGGGAATGTGGGATGACTCGTGCAACAAATACGTATGTTTCGGGTCTGATTTATATATGTTTCCCGCTTGATAATGATTTGGTATCTGCAATTGCAGATTGGGGACCTAAGATTGATGTGGTTGGATTTTGTTTTCTTGACCTTGCTTCAAACTATGAACCACCTGAAGAACTTGTGAACTGGCTTAAGGCTGGCCCAAAGCCTATTTACATTGGGTTTGGTAGTCTTGTGAGTTTCCCCAAACTTATTTGTGTAGCTTTGTTCTTTTCTTATCTTTTCAACCTGCTATGTTGGCCTTCTTTACGTCAAAAATTGCGGTAGTTCCATCTTTTCATAAATAGTAATTAATCAATTCCTCATTATCCCATTTGCAAACTTTAAGTTATTGTCCCTACCCCCTATAATAAATAGGGAGGTGATTTGTACACAACAAAAAGTTTGAATTTGTCAATTAACTCAGCTTGTTTGTCATGTATAAACTAAATTCTGTATAGTATAACTGGCTTCCCTAGTAATTACAGTGATTGTTATCTTCCATGTTTATTGTAGTTTTACTATCTCTATTAAATTCTTAAATTTCACTCTCAGCCTGTTCAAGAGCCTGAGAAAATGACACAAATAATAGTTAAAGCTCTAGAAACGACTGGACAAAGGGGGATCATCAACAAAGGCTGGGGCGGTCTTGGCAACTGTAAGTTTATTGTTCCCTTACGTTTTAGCAATATCTTTGACTACAAGAAATTTCATTTGAGCACCAGGGAGCCAAACTAGGCCTTTAGATATAAAAAAAATAAAGGGTTAAGATTACCTAATCACGTGTGAATGAACGTGTGACATGTGCATAGTATATCACTATATCCACATGTGGATGAAGGTGCGTACACATGCATGTAATTATCTAAATCTTGACCTCTCTCTCTCTCTCTCTCTCTCTCTCTCTCTCTCTCTTTAACTACGTGCTATTGTTTTAATTCCCTGTTAGTAGATTATGGAATAACATCAATATAAAGGTCGCCTAATTATGTTTAGAAAATATAACTAACTTAACTAACCATTGTTTCTCTAGTGGCAGAGCCTAAGGACTTTATATACTCTCTGGACAACATCCCTCATGACTGGCTTTTCTTACAATGTTCAGCTGTGGTGAGGTTCCTTGTACCCTTCATTTCTACCAGCACGTGTTCTATCTTTAATACTAAGTTCCAACATTTAATACATATTAGTTTGCTTTTATATCTCATTTGACAAAGGTAATTTATGCTGCCTGGGATCCTAACAAAGGGATTCTAAACTCCTATAAAATCTGCTAGAAATAACATGATGACTATTAGATATGGGAAATGTGCAAATCACTAGGTGATGACTCTCTGTATCATTAATATCACTATTTAACTTATGTGAGGGCTGCACTTGGAAAGAATCAAGAATATTAGGTTTTATGTAAATCAGACAATAAAAGTATAGAGCAACAAGGCATTAAGTCCGAATTTAGCGTTGACTCGGAGCATATGAAGATGCAAACACATCAAATTTCTAGGCAATAAGTGCTTTAATATAAGGAGTATTGGATTTAAATAATCACAACTATGAGCTATTGGCTGCCGCCGGTCCCAACTAACGAAATGTGTGCTTACGGTCCCGCATTTTAACATATTGGCCACCTACGGACCATGCAAACTATTGTCCGCCTTTTAACTATCAGTTATTGGTCGCCACCGGTCCAGGCTTATTATGTTAGTTATGGTCTGTCGGTGGATATGTTAAAAGGTGGGACCACAAACACATATTTCGTTAGTTGGGACCGGTGGCTGCCAATAGCTAATAGTTGGGATTATTTAAATCCAATACTACTTAAAATAATATACTTTGGTATTTGGGTAATATTACAATAGGAAAGACAAGTTAACTAGGGTTTTATCAAGATAAGTATAGGGTGAATGGAATTTTGTATTCATCTGGGGTCTTCTGTACCATAAAGTCATCCACCTTGTTAAAGTTACTTTTGAGTGTGGGTCAAAAAGGACCAGGACTTTACGTTTTGTCCTAATTTTGTAGATGATTACAAAACCCATAATATTTATTATATAAACAGTTAATAAATTTCTTTAACAAGATGCTTTAGGAGGTTGTAACAATTCAATGCACTTTGAGCATCTTTTGACCCATTTGACCTGTTTCCTATACAACTTTTTTTTCTATTTTAACATTTTGATAGATTATCCATACTTCTGGCAAATCCTGAATTCATCAAGATATTGTTTGATTTCGTTATGGTATTTTTACTTATGAAGTTGGGGGTTAATTTGGATTACTCAAAATATACAACAGGACGAGTTATACAATGGGTTAGCATAGTTCGCTCTTACAAAACTTGCAAACTTAAAATGGATCCAAATGGGCCAAAACCACCCACAAACACTGATTGTCACCACCACCACTGACGCCACAGTTGACCCCTATTTTCACATAAAATTGGTCGGCACTAGTTACCTCTCAAAAGGAAGCCACTTTTTTCTCCTTTACTTACCGTCTTCGATATGACTCCTTACTTCTCATCAGTGCTGCACTGCTGGCTGTAATCGAGGATTTTAATTAATTAATTTATATGCATTTTAATGTCTGTAGGTCCACCATGGAGGTGCTGGAACAACAGCTGCTGGTCTCAAAGCTGCGGTGACTATCTTAACAAGTTCTTTGCACTTCTTTTCTCTTTCTGAATGTCCGTTTCTGAATCTTTCTTCACTTTTTATTCCAATTTAGTGCCCAACCACAATCGTACCGTTCTTTGGGGATCAACCCTTTTGGGGAGAACAGGTTCATGCCAGAGGCGTTGGACCCTCGCCCATACCAGTTGATCAATTTACGCTTCCCAAATTAGTCGAAGCAATTAAGTTCATGCTAGATCCCAAGGTAATGACCCTCCTATTATTATTTCATATTTCAACATGCCATGATTATCTGGTCCCAAATACATATGAAATTTTGCATGACAAATAGACTTTAACAAAATGGCACGGGTTGGGTGCGGGTCAGAACGAGATAATATTGGTGCATGACAGAACATACTAAATCGAGACGGGTTGACTCAAAAGTCAAAACGCTTTATATATATGTTTTTCTAAAACAATTTGCAGGTGAAGGAACAAGCGGTGGAGCTTGCAAAGGCAATGGAGAAGGAAGACGGAGTGGATGGAGCAGTGAAAGCTTTTTTACGACATTTTCCTCGAGACAAGCCTGATTCAGACCCGCCACCCACAGCACCGGGTTTATTCTCAGTACGCAGGTGTTTTGGCTGTTCCTAAATATTGTTTTCATGTTAACATGTATATGTATGTATCCTTTCATATTTATATATATCTTGTATTGTTTAGTCATGAACAGATTTACAACATTTTCTTATGATTCTTTGGGTTAGGGTTGTTTTCGTCGGTCATTCTAAAGTTTTCCGGCAAGATTTTGGTTAACGTGTACACGAATTCAAGTTGATATTCGGGTTAAACGCAACCATGTTGATCGTAGTTGGTGCATTTATTTGAAAGTTGAACATCACAAAGTTATTCTATGTTTAATATATGCTGATGTCGCATTTTTTTGTCTACATGGCATGCTGACATGGCTTTTTTTCTTACATGGCATATTGATGTGGCAAAAAATTCTATGTTGCATGCTGACAGCCTGACATCAGGATGCCATGTCATCAAATAAGCTACCGGAGTGTTTGGTTAGTTTGGAGGTGACATGTCAAACATGGTGATAGTTGGGAGTGATATCGGTCAATGAGCAATAATTTAGAGTATTTAAATCCAATTTTTAAATTTCAAACAAATTGGTATATTATAGGCATCGGCATACTTTGATTGTAAATCATTTTAATGGAAACACATAAAATATAATACAATAAATGACAATTATCTTTGAGTTGTAAAAAACGTCTTTAAGATTAAAGGGTGTGGTTGATGGACCGACTGTCATCACCACGCGACACGTAAGTCAACACATAAGATGCAGGGTTGGGTTGTCACCGCTTGACGGGCCTAGGGTGTGGTTGACGGAGAAACTAGCGGCAAGGAGGAGGAAGAAGAAGCTAGCCCCACCAATCAACAAGCTCGGCTTGAACATCCAATTTTGAACGGTTTAGATGGATGAGACACGGCGGGGACGGTGTTGGACGGGCTGAGACGGTGACGACGGGCTTGTGCCGCCCCACACCACATAGTCTAAGCCACATGATTCCTAGTTCCTAAATCCTAATGGAAAGTAGTCAAATAGATATCGTATTCCTAGTTTGTTTTATCTTTTATGTGGCCAATTTTAATGTAATTGTTGAAACCATAAATGATCAACTGAACATTATATATAATCTTAGGGTGGTTGGGGTGGTTATCACACTATCACACATAATCATCTTATGTCATCTCATTCCATCACATTCTATCACATTTATCAACCTATGTGGTGGTGTTCATAATTATCACTAAAACCATCACACCCAATCACATTGTGACACCTCATTTCAACACACCTATCAATATTTTTTTATAATAAAAACAAAGAGAGAGATAAGACCAACTTGTTTTTTCTCCTTTTTTTAGACTCTAGCTGCCACTTCTCCTGGTGAGAGAATATGATGGGACCACCAATTCCTCTTTCTTCCGTGATGCAGGTCACATTTTTTAGTTGTCACGACCGCGATAATTTGAGGTGGGCGGTATTCGTGATGGTCACGGCCATCACGGCTGGTCCATCACATACCGCCCCGAGCCCCCTTAAAGATGCAAACATTCGCCACACCTAAGAGCATCCACAGTTAAAGGTCCACCAGGCTCAATGAACCCTAGGTGAAAGAGAGGGAAGTACTTGGTGACAGGCGATGAACATGTAAAGATAGAAAACTTATTTTGTGATAGTCTATGATTAGTATTACATTTCAATAAAATTAGCACAAATAAGGTAATAGAATTTTTTTTTTTTTTTTTGGCTAATCGTTAAAACAATTAATTACACGGTTACTACTACACTTTAACTATTTTATCATTTTCATACCTTTTTTTAAACGACCAATGAAACTAATGTCTGACTATCCGGGGGCGCCCGCCCCTTGGGTGAAAGCTCCCCATACGCTCGGGTTTACCAATAACGCTGGGTAGCCTAAGACCGCAAGTTCCCGAACCAGGAAAAACCCGCCCGTCAAAAGACCCGCAGCATTTGTAACACCCTGCCTCTAATATCATCCAATATTATCCGCTTTGATCACTAGAAGTTTAAGGATTTGTTTTCGGTTGCCCGAGTGAAAACTTCCTAGGGAGTACATCATGGAATTGTTGTCACTCGAGCACGCTTAACTATGAAGTTTTCATGTGTTCCACCATATGCGCCCAAAACGCGTTGGTGATTTAAAAGACAGGAGATGAACCAAGATCTCTCGTGTCTACGAACGATGTGGGATATGTCTAGGGTGTTACAAATCCCGGGTGGGATCAAGGGCGAAGCTTTTTGAGGGCCCGGAGGGGGCCCCAGCCTCCACCGTTTTTTGGCGCAGTGATGGAATTTTGCGATTTTCGTAGATAAATTGAGTCCGAGTTGAATTCGGCCCCCACCGATTTGATCTTCCGGCCACTATCGATCGAAAAAAAAATTAAGTCCGGCCCTCACCGATTCAAAAACCAAGCTTCACCACCAGGTGGGATCAAAATCGAACTTAAAACCTTTCTCGTACCACTCCAACTACAACACAAACAGTCAAATTGCAGGTATGGAGCGTAAAATCCTCCAATTGTTACACAACTGCAAAACCATCAACCATTTGAAGCAAACCCATCTTCAGATACTCATCAATAACCTCAATGACAACAACTCTATACTCCACACACTCCTCACTGTTTCAGCTGACGTCATCTCACTCAATTATGCTTACAATATCCTTAAAACCTCAAACTCCCCAGACATTATTGCCTACAACACAATAATCCAACGTTTTATTGGTAACAATAACAATTTAACAACATTTAATGCAATGGGTGTTTATAAAGAAATGAAAAGAAGAGAGATTGTAGTGTCACCGAACAGTTTCACATTTACTTTTTTAATAAAATGTTTTGAGGGTTTGGATGTTGGGAGAATGATTCATGGGGAAGTTCTGAAGATGGGTTTTGATGGGTCAAGTGTGTTTGTTGGAAATACGCTGTTGAATTTGTATGGAAAGTGTGGTGGTGAAGGTTTTGAGTTGGCATGTAAGGTGTTTGATGAAATGCCTGTGAGAGATGTTGTGTCTTGGAATGTTATGATTGGGATTTATATGGATTGTGGTGAGGTGGGACCCGCGGTTAGGTTGTTTGAATCGATGGTGGAACGAAGTGATGTGACGTGGAATTCGGTTATTAGTGGATTGGCGAAGAATGGGAAGATGGAGTATGCGCGTCAAGTGTTTGATAAAATGCCGAAGAAAAATGAGGTTTCTTGGAATTGTTTGATTTCTGGGTACTTGAAGGCGGGTGATTTGAGGAAGGCGGAGGGGGTGTTTAATGAAATGCCTGTGAAGTCTGTAGTGGCGTGTACAGCGATCATATCAGGGTATGCGTCGGTTGGAGATGTTGAGTCTGCAAGGAAAATGTTTGATTGGATGGGAAGTAAAAGAAATGTTGTAACTTGGAATGCTATGATGACAGGATACATAAATACAAGTATGTTTGATGAGGCGCTTTCTTTGTTTCGTTTGATGTCGGTTGATGGTAGATGCAAGCCTGATCAAATCACGTTGATTAGTGTTTTATCCGCGTGCGCTCACTTGGGTTGTCTTGAAAATGGAAAATGGGTCAGCTTTTACATTAATAAAAATAAGATAAGTTTGTCAACCCCTTTAGGGAACGCGTTGATAGACATGTTTGCGAAATGTGGGGACATCGAAAGCAGTAAATCGGTCTTTAACCAGATGTCAAACAAATGTATAATCACATGGACAACAATGGTGTCAAGCTTGGCTGTTCATGGGATGTGTGAAGAAGCGCTAGCATTGTTCGACAAGATGTGTGTCCAAGGAACAAAACCAGATGATGTCATGTTCATCGCTGTTCTGTCGGCTTGCAACCATGGAGGACTAGTGAAAGAGGGTAAAACATTATTCAACCAAATGGTACATAAGTTTGGGATTAAACCTCAAATCGAGCATTATGGATGCATGATTGATCTTCTAGCTCGATCCGGGGATTTAGATGAAGCAATAAGATTGACCGAAAGCATGGACATGGAACCTAATGCAGTGATTTGGGGGACATTAATCGGCGCTTGTAAACTACATGGGAATAGGAAGTTGTTTGAGTATGTAACCAAAAAGGTGTTAGATCAAGAACCTTCGAACGCGAGCTACTTGACATCAATTACAAATTTGAGTTCATCAATCGGACGGTGGCAAGATGCTTTGCGGTTTAGGCGGGAAATGAGAGAAGAAGGAATTGAAAAGGTTCCAGGTTGTAGCTCAATCCAGATAGGAGATAATGTGCATGAGTTTGTAGCTAGAGATACAAAGCATATGCATAGGAGTGATATATATGAGTTGTTGGAGTCTTTAAATAGTCACTTGTGGTTACAACCTGATCTTGAGGGATGGTGTATGGGATAAAATTTATGTTTTTGTATCAATATTTTTGAACACCTTATAAAATTTTAACACTTATATTTTTATGGTGTATGGGTAATTCTTTCATTCATTAAAACCATAACAAATTACAAGTGGGCGGCGGGTAAACGGGCAACAAGCTGCGCCGCAAAACCCCCCTTTTGAATAGTTAAAACAGATGTTAAACATCAAATGATATTTAATGATTTTCAGGTATCATTAGTCAACGTCTTTGTCTTTGTGAAATTTATTGAAATTCAACACTCTAGCAAAACAACATATGCATATGAAATTCAACACTCTAGCAAAACAACATATTCGGATTTAAGCCCATAACCCAGTGGCTAAATACAGGTTCAGCCCATTTTGTCGGTCTGTTAAAATATTGGGCCTGATCCGCCTGGATGACCTGTCTTTATTCAAAACCTCTAAAAGCCCACAAAACGCAACTTAAAAGGACGTACTATCTATGTTATTTAACTACGGTTTTCATGGGTATCCATGGATTAAGCCCAAAACATTTGGGCCAAGCTCAATATAGCGGGTAATAGTAATACTCTACAAAATATAAAGTTACAAAACATATATTTCCTTTTTTAAGTGTTGTTTCTTTTTTGTGTTTTCAGATCAATTTTAAGCCAACCATTTACCCTCTCCCCCAAACCAATACTAGTAACTTCTAGATTAAAGAAGAGTTTTTTGTAAGAGCATCATTAACTAGGGCTAAGAAAACCCCTTCCCCTTTCGATATTAGGTTGTTCAGCTCATATGTCCACACGACCCACATCCCTCTCAAAGAAACAATCGAGCTCTTCCATTGACCGTGTGATCTCTTTCCTCGCACCAGGGCTGGCCATGACCAGTGACGAGCTAGAAATCCGGCTGTTTTTTCAGGGGCCCTAAAATTTTTATATTTTCACTCCTTATACGCTCGCACGCGTGCGCATGCACACACATATGTAAATATTAAAATACAAAGGTCATTAATTATGTTTACTTTGTATATTAACCCCCTCTTCTTACATACATACATACACACACATGCGCGCGCACACACCTAAACATATATATCTTAAAACTAAAATATAGAACATAAAAACTTATTGACAATATTGATCCATAACCTAATAAGCAATAACAACAAATAGGGGTGCAAACGAGTCGAGCCGAGCTCGAGCCTTGCATTATCGAGCTAGGCTCGTGACAATTTTCAGAAGCTCGAGCTCGATTCGAGCCTTGTATTTTGGGCTCGAGCTCGGCTCGAAAGCTCGATCAAAATGTATGTAGCAAGGGTTTAAACGAGCCCAAGTTCGGCTCGAGCTCGTTTTCGACCATTAAGGAGCTCGTTTTGGACAATTAAGAAGCCCAAGGCCCAAAGTAATTTAGTTAATGCATGAGTTGCAATACAATTGGGCTATATAGTGTTAACTGACATAAATAAGCAAAGCTCGATAAGGCTCGAAGAGCCCAACCGAGCTTTACATTCAAGGCTCGAGCTCGATAACCAAATGAGCTTTATTTCAGGCTCGAGCTTGGGCTCGAGCTCGATAAGACTCGGCTCGTTCGAGCTTTTTACTGAGTCAATCTCGAGTAGCTTGCGAGTCGCTCGGCTCGTTTGCACCCCTAACAACAATAAAGGAATCTATATATATATATATATATATATATATATATATATATATATATTGCAAAGGGATTAATCCTACATGTCATACTCTTATGCAATCTCTCCTTTGAGAGATGCCACATAGGATGTGATGTGGCAAGTGTAAACCAATTAAAAAAAAGGAATAAATATGATTTATTAAATACCTAATCTACTAAATCTAACTATTAAAACTTTACTATTTTTTCTCTCATGTTTCCTGCCATAACGTTTAAATGTTAATATCTTTTATATACGAGATTTTTTAAAGAAAAAAATTACACCAAATTAACGAGCGTTTTATTATCTTTTCAACGACTACCATTGTGCTATATAAAAACAGAGAAAAAAATGACTATTTTTTGTAACCTGACAGGTATTGTGTCGAGTTTGGGATTAGTTTAAAAAAATTGTAGGTTTGGGTCGGGTCTGGGATTAGGTGATACCCGACCTGATTACCCGAAACTACATACCCAAATACCCGAACTATATACCCGATCATATATCCATGAATTTTTTAACGCATCACATAACCCTTAGACTAATGCGTTCAATATTTCAATAATGAACTTTTTTTTCTTATTTCACGTTAGTACTTTTTACAATGATTGATTACAAACTTTCGAATTCATTTGTAATGGCACTAGATTTATACCCCGACGCAGAGACTCCTTTGAGAGATGCCACATAGGATGTGATGTGGCAAGTGTAAACCAATTAAAAAAAAGGAAAAAATATGATTTAACCTAATCTTTTATAATCATTAACCTAATCTATTAAATACCTAATCTACTAAATCTAACTATTAAAACTTTACTATTTTTTCTCTCATGTTTCCTGCCATAACGTTTAAATGTTAATATCTTTTATATACGAGATTTTTTAAAGAAAAAAATTACACCAAATTAACGAACGTTTTATTATCTTTTCAACGAGTACCATTGTGCTATATAAAAAACGGAGAAAAAAATGACTATTTTTTGTAACCTGACAGGTATTGTGTCGAGTTTGGGATTAGTTTAAAAAAATTGTGGGTTTGGGTCGGGTCTGGGATTAGGTGATACCCGACCTGATTACCCGAAACAACATACCCAAATACCCGAACTATATACCCGATCATATATCCATGAATTTTTTAACGCATCACATAACCCTTAGACTAATGCGTTCAATATTTCAATAATGAACTTTTTTTTCTTATTTCACGTTAGTTCTTTTTACAATGATCAATTACAAACTTTCGAATTCATTTGTAATGGCACTAGATTTATACCCCGACACAGAGATTCGTTTTTTTTATATTTGAATATGATAACTTATGGCAGAGATTTGTTTAAAATAATAATAATAATAATATATTTTATTATGTCATATTATATATTTTAACCCGGGACGCTCCCGGGATAAAAACTAGTTAGTTTATATAATTTAACTCATTAGGCTTTATGAGCCTTTTTTTTCCCGGTTTGTCTAAAGTACTTATCTCAGAACCGGCCCTCCTCCCCACCCTCCTCCCCACCTTTGCATAGTCCTCTTCCTCTTCCCATATCCAGTCATTTGTAAAGCTCACAAACCTCGATTGAAGATGGTCTAACCATCTAATAGTTTTGTTTTAAGTATGATATTCATATAAAAAAAAGTGATCTATATATACCAACTTATTAAGTTGTTAAATCTTCTAGTTCTTCGAAATAACTCGAAAAATTCACATAGTAGGGATCGATTTAGTTATTTATAAAGTTAATATAATTTTGGTTTAACAAGTGGAACTATAGATAACCGGTAAAATTATAAAAAGATGGCATAACATAAAATAAAACAATAGAAATATAGAGAGGTGAGTCAATTGGCTGTCAAGCTCGTGCCTACAGAATATCTCAACAAGTGCACATGGACACGTGGCTTCTCATCGTACAACCACACACTATCCTATTCGCATTTATTGTTGTTCTTCGTTTTACAATTCACATTTTGTCTTGCATTATTATTATATTTTGTCGTCAGGTAAAATATTATATCCATCTAGATTTTTTATTTATCTTCTTAGCAATAATTTGGTGAAGAAACCAGAAACGAAGGGAAAAAAATAAAAATGTTGAATAATTCTTATATAAAGTTGAGATAAATTAGAAGGATTTTATTTAAAAAAATCTATTTGGTTTTAAGAAATTCAATCATATTGAGACCAAGAAAATCATGTTTACATATGTTGGACTATGAATGAAATATTTATACAAACCATTAAACATTATAACATTAATATTACATCTTTAATTATTTTAAGATTTTATTAAGAAATTAAATCTGAGTTAAACCCCTTAAGATTTTAATCAATTTGGATAATGGATATTGTAAGGGCCACTCTCGACAAGGGATGCTTGGTAGGCTTGTCGTGTGGTAATACCGTTGCCACTCCTTCGGCAACAGTCAAATTTGTTACCGTTCGGTAACATGTAACCGTTCAGCAAGGTGTGATTTTGATGATTTTGAGTGTGGATTTGACATGGCAAAGGGAGATTGGATGGAGCTCGGTAAAGTTCCCGAGAGTGCCCCGTTCCCTTTAAATAATTAGTTACCCGTTCTGACATTGAGACTGTTATGTGATATTGTAAATGATTGACATGATTAAATTTGTTGTTTTTTAAATGGTTTTAGTTTGGTTTTGACCATTTTAAAACCGGTTCAATTCGGTTTTGCAAGAGAAAAACCAACTAGTTTAAAAACTGGTATGATGTCATAAGTAATTATATGTTTAACAATTGTGATAAAAAAAAGTGGATATATTTTTTTTATAAGTACAAATTAGAAACTTTAATGAAAATCTATACTACTATATAGTGAGTTCTAGATGGCTAAGATTGTCATTTCATATTTATTTATATGGGTAAAAATATAATTTCATTTACTCATCAAGACAAATTTAATACAAATATTAAATCAACTTGGTTAACTATTAAAAGTAATTAATAATGATATTAAAACCATTGAAGCATTTGAAAAGTTTAGTATCATGGAATAGAAAATTTTAGAGAATTCATAATATATGATGACATCAAGAAGCATTATTATGAAATTACACAAATATTACATAAAACTATAAGTCAATGTTTTACTTTCTTTAAAATTTATGCTACCACTTTGCTATAATAATAATCTATATATGTGTGTATATATATATATCTCTATATAAATATATCTCTGATGGTTATCTATATGATTTGCCAATAAAACAAGTCTTAAAGCTAAATGTAGAGCATGTGCTTCACGCATCCACACTTCCGACAGAGACACGCCTGTTTAAATTCCTTATGATGCCATCGTACGGTTATAGATCCAGATCGATGATTCCAAGCATTAATGATAATGTTCTTAATTTTAATTCATGGGATTAATTAATCCATACGTTAGAAACCGACGACTCTTGGAATACATTTGTATGTTCCCTTTTCAAATGCTGGCCCCATAAACAAAAAACTTCCAATCAAGCCCTAATATGTTCTAATTTGAGTTTGTCGCTCATCTTTCATTCTACGATCGTCATGCCATCGGTAATTGTGGATAACTATTTCTAAGTAGATTATGATTCGTGGGTTTATACAAGAGTCTTTGATTGAATGAATAAGGAGTATTTGATTAATGTTGGTTTGTCATTATAGTGCTGTAGTCCAATTTCGAAGAAAGGCGCCATAATATCTTCCAAGTCCTTTTATTGTCTACATTGTTATGCATTTTTAGCTCTGAAACTGTTGGAAATTTTAATAATTAAGTATTATATTAAATGTAATATAATGACATTTAATTATAAAGCTAGGTGAATGAGAGATCTAAGCTTTATGTGTGTGGTGGAACTTTAAAGTTGGAGGAATTTGTGCTTGTCCCACATTGGTGGAAATATAAATCATGTGTTGGTTTATATCTAGAATTCTGTAGAGAAATGTATTCCTATACAATAGGACACACCCAGTGGCAGCCAGGAGGGTGCGAAGCACCCGACGCGCCCGCGCCCGCGCACGCGCACGGGCACGGGCTCGGGCTCGGGCTCGGGCTCGGGACCGGGACCGGGACCGGGACCGGGACCGGGACCGAGGGCGATGGGCGTAATGTGGCGTTTTGATGGCGCACTTTGCACTTCGCACGCTCGCATCGCCGCGAGCCGCTTGAGAGCCGCCTTTATATTTTTAACTGAGCTTGGACTGGAGTGGCTCGAGCCTGTGGCCAAGACTAGTTAATTAATCTGGTCAATGAAGCCAAAACTGGTCAAGTCAATGAAATTAATTGTATTAATACTCATTGACCACGTTTGAATTCTAGTCAAACGAAATTAATGCCAGACTTAATCTCGTAATCAATGAGGCGTATTACTAGGCTCGGTTTCGTGTATAAATACCGAGTGCAAGACTCTGTTTGAACACACCGGAAATCTTCCAATTCATGTTCTCTAACCACCACCTTCTTTCAGAGAAATTTCCTAACTTTTCAGACCTGCGAGCTCTTGTTTCAGGTAACGTTTCAGGTGCTTGGCTAACTCCGGCAGTGCAATCTGCTTAGGCTGTTGTACCCTGGGAAACAGACGGGTTCACGTGGTTGGCCCGAAATCTGTTTTAAGGGAAGCGTGTTTTACACGTGCCTCAGTCACATCGAGTTTCCTTTGCCTTCCTTCGTATTTTCCTTTCAGTTTGTAATTTTTCTTTCTGTTTGTATTCTGTTAATTTCAGATTTGTATTGTAATCCGATATTATTTAATAAACCTGCATTTATTTTATTTCTTGTGAACGGTGTTCCTACAAGCTTAAAACAGATTTTAAAACTCCGTTCATACTTTGTTTTAAAATTTTCGGATTACAAAATAAATTGTTTCTTTAAACTCTTTGTGAGTTTGCCTTGGTTTTCTGTAAACCAAACAGTTTGGTTTTTTGTAAACCAAATTGTAAAATTCAAAGGATTATTTATTGGTTTGATCATTTCTGACCATTGTTTAATTGTTTCAGAAATGGCTACGAATGCTAGCGCTTCATCAACAACCGTTGGACCAACATCCACCACTGTGGGGCCATTGTTTGGCACCCAGGCAGCCCAGGCGGTTGCAAACCATGCTGAGAAACCAGAGAAGTTCTCTGGATTGAACTTCAAGAGATGGCAGCAAAAGATGCTGTTTTACTTGACAACTCTGAATCTTGCGAGATTCTTGATTGAGGCCCCCCCTCAACTTGGTGAAGGGAACTCTGACGTTCAATCTGTGAGCGCACTTGATGCTTGGAAGCATTCTGAGTACCTATGCAAAAACTATGTGTTGAATGGACTTGCTGATCCATTGTATAATGTGTACTGCAAGATAACGACTGCCAAAGAACTTTGGGAATCTTTGGAGCGTAAGTACAAAACTGAAGATGCTGGTACTAAAAAGTTTGTTGTGGCTCGGTTCTTGGATTATAAAATGGTGGATTCCAAAACTGTTATTAGCCAAGTCCAAGAATTGCAAGTGATCCTTAGTGACATTCTTTCTGAAGGAATGAATCTTAGTGAAACATTCCAAGTGGCTGCAATAGTTGAGAAACTTCCTCCAAGTTGGACGGACTTCAAGAATTACCTTAAGCATAAGCGAAAGGAAATGACCATTGAAGATCTTGTGGTTCGCTTGCGTATTGAGGAAGATAACAGAGTGTCTCTAAAAGGAACTCAAGTTGAAGGTACTGCAAGAGCTAACGTTGTTGAGCATGGTCAGTCTTCAAGAGGGAATAAGAGCAACAAAGGTCACAAATTTGGTGAAAAATCAAAAGGTAAGGGTCGGGACCTTGGGCCTAGAAAAGGTGGTGTGAAAAAGAAGGTTAGTTCCTTCAAAGGGAAATGTTACAACTGTAACGAAGCTGGTCACAAAGCTGATCAATGCAAAGCACCTAAACGTGAGAAGGCGCTTATGGTTGATGATGATGTGCCTTTAGTGGCCATGATTTCAGACCTCACTGCCATGATGGAGGAGGTTAATTTGGTGACTAACAACCCAAAAGGGTGGTGGGTGGACACTGGGGCTACTCGTCACGTTTGCCCAGACAAGACCCTCTTTAGTACGTTTAAAGAGGTGGTGGGAGACGAGAAGCTGTACATGGGTAATGCTGCTACAGCAGATATCAAGGGAGAGGGTGATGTGATCTTGAAGTGGACTTCTGGAAAAGAGCTCACTTTAAGCAATGTGCTTTATGTTCCCGACGTGCGTAAAAGTCTTGTGTCGGGATGGTTGCTTAACAAGTTTGGCTTTCGTTTGCTTTTTGAGAGTGACAAGTTTGTTTTAAGTAAGCATGGTGTGTTTGTTGGTAAGGGCTATGCCCAGAATGGTATGTTCAAACTCAATGTAATGGCTGTTACTAAGAACATGAATAAGAATGCTACTACTTCTGCTTACTTGGTTGAGTCTCCTAATGTTTGGCATGGTCGTCTTGGTCATGTTAATTTTAATTCAATGCGTCGTTTAATTAAATTAGACTACATACCAACGTTTGCCATAGACTCTAAATCAAAATGTAAAACATGTGTTGAAGCCAAACAAACAAGATCATCATTTAAATCAGTTAATCGAATAACTGAGCCCCTTGACTTGATTCACACTGATGTGTGTGATTTAAAATCAATTCCCACTAGAGGTGGCAATAAGTATTTTATTACTTTTATTGACGACAGTACGCGGTATTGTTATGTGTATTTACTTAAGAGTAAAGATGAAGCAATTGACAAGTTTATCTTGTTTAAAGCTGAAGTTGAAAACCAACTTAATAAGAAAATAAAGCGTGTGAGAAGTGATAGGGGAGGTGAATATGTTTCGCCATTTGGGGATGAATGTGCCAAAAGTGGCATAATACACGAGTGTACCCCTCCCTATACACCCCAATCAAATGGTATTGCGGAACGGAAAAATCGTACCCTAAAAGAAATGATGAATTCCATGTTGATAAGTTCTGGAATGAGCCAGGACATGTGGGGGGAGGCCATTTTATCGGCCAATTTTTTGTTAAATAAAGTTCCTTTCAAGAATAAGGATGTAACACCATATGAGTTATGGTGGGGACATAAATCATCCTATAAATACTTGAAAGTGTGGGGGTGCCTGGCCAAGGTAATTGTTACACCTCCAAAGGCTCTTAGAATTGGGCCTAAAACTGTTGATTGCATATTTATTGGATATGCCCAAAATGGGACTTCACATCGTTTTCTTGTGCATGAGTCCAAAAATCCTGATGTTCATAAGAACTCCATAATAGAAACAAGGCCAGGAAATGCAACTTATTTTGAAGAGGAGTTCCCAATGTTATTAGAACAAACTCATGCGAGTTCATCAACAACGGTTGATAAGGTTGTTCAAAATAAAACCCATGAACGATCAGAGGATGAAGAGGTTGAGCCAAGAAGGAGCAAAAGGCAAAGGATTGAAAAATCTTTTGGGCCTGATTTCCTTGCTTACATGGTTGAGAGTGAGCCTCAAACCTATCGACAAGCAGTCACCTCTTCAGATGGACCTCAATGGAAAGAAGCCATCAAAAGTGAGATTGATTCTATTTTGCAGAATCATACTTGGGAGCTAGTTGATCTTCCACCAGGGTGCAAGCCACTTGGATATCGATGGATATTCAAGAGAAAAATGAAAGCTGATGGCTCTGTTGACAAGTATAAAGCAAGGCTCGTAATCAAAGGGTATAGACAAAAGGAAGGTCTTGACTACTTTGACACATACTCGCCTGTGACTAGAATAACTTCTATAAGATTGGTGCTTGCAATTGCAGCTTTGAGAAATTTGGAAATACATCAAATGGATGTAAAAACTGCATTTCTGAATGGGGAATTAGAGGAAGAGATTTACATGGAGCAACCTGAGGGTTTCTCTGCTCCGGGCCAAAAAGGCAAAGTATGTAAACTCGTTAAGTCACTGTATGGCTTAAAGCAAGCTCCAAAACAATGGCATCAAAAGTTTGACCATGTTATGCTTAACAGTGGTTTCAAAATAAATGAATGTGACAAGTGTGTCTATGTGAAGGACACTTCTAAAGGTTATGTAATCTTATGTCTTTATGTGGATGATATGCTTATCATTGGGAGTGATGACAAGATGATCAAATCCACTAAAGACATGTTGAAAGCGAGATTTGACATGAAAGACATGGGTCTAGCTGATGTAATTCTTGGAGTGAAGATTATTAGAACCCAAACTGGTCTTGTGTTAAGTCAATCTCATTATGTGGATAAGATCCTTGAGAAGTTTAATTCGGAAGACACAAGTGTGGCTCAAACTCCAATTGATACCTCTCAACATTTGTCAAAGAATAGAGGAGAGGGTGTTGCTCAATTGGAGTATTCAAGGATCATTGGCAGTTTGATGTATCTCATGTCATGTACCAGGCCAGACTTAGCATATGCTGTGAGCAGGCTAAGTAGATATACCAGTAATCCCAGTGCTGAACATTGGAAGAGCATGACAAGATTGTTAAGGTATTTGAGATACACGAGGAATTATGGACTGCATTATGGCCAAGATCCAGCTGTTGCCGAAGGATACAGTGATGCCAACTGGATATCCGATATGAAAGATTCTAAATCCACAAGTGGTTATGTGTTTACCCTTGGAGGAGCAGCTATAGCTTGGAAATCTTCCAAGCAAACTCTTATAGCTAGGTCCACAATGGAATCTGAATTTATTGCCTTAGATAAAGCTGGAGAAGAGGCAGAATGGATACGTCAGTTTTTGGAATATATTCCAAGATGGCCTAAGCCTGTGACGGCTATTTGCATACATTGCGATTGCCAGTCGGCAATTGGTAGAGCTAAAAGTGCAATGTATAATGGTAAATCAAGGCACATACGACGTAGGCATAATACGATACGACAACTGCTCTCAACAGGAGTTATCACAATTGACTATGTGAAGTCAAAGGATAACATTGCGGATCCGCTAACAAAAGGCTTAAGCAGAGAGGCAGTGCACAAGTCGTCGAAAGGAATGGGACTAAAGCCCTTGGAGTAAGTTTGTACAACGGAAAACCTATCCTAGAAGATTGGAGATCCCATGATCTAGGCTCAATAGGACCACCTAACTGTACGAACTAAGATCACTGTGGGGGAGTAACCCGAGACACAAAGGGAGTTGCATACTTCCTAGTCCATCCTTAAACAATCAGTGATGTCAAAGGAGGTTAAGCATACGGCTTTTAATGATTTTGGTAAAATCACCTATGTTAGAGAGAAGTGGGGTCGCTTCAAATGGAATTGTGGGGGGCGCAATTCCTAGAGCTCTCGCAGAACCAGGACAGTGCTCCATGACCATAAATGGACACGACAATGAGGGGTTAACCAGACCAGGGAGAGTAATGTGTGATGTGTAATAATGTCTACATAAAAAGGGGTTGGTTCAAGGACATCGCGTCTACTAACCGCTAGGAGACAAAGTATACATCACAAAGGAGGGTTCAAAGGGAATACCTACCTATCCTGCATTACTTAACCGTAGAAATTTTATTTTGACACTTGAGTGTGTGGGTCGATCTCCATTCATGTGGGGGATTGTTGGAAATTTTAATAATTAAGTATTATATTAAATGTAATATAATGACATTTAATTATAAAGCTAGGTGAATGAGAGATCTAAGCTTTATGTGTGTGGTGGAACTTTAAAGTTGGAGGAATTTGTGCTTGTCCCACATTGGTGGAAATATAAATCATGTGTTGGTTTATATCTAGAATTCTGTAGAGAAATGTATTCCTATACAATAGGACACACCCAGTGGCAGCCAGGAGGGTGCGAAGCACCCGACGCGCCCGCGCCCGCGCACGCGCACGGGCACGGGCTCGGGCACGGGCACGGGCTCGGGCTCGGGACCGGGACCGGGACCGGGACCGGGACCGAGGGCGATGGGCGTAATGTGGCGTTTTGATGGCGCACTTTGCACTTCGCACGCTCGCATCGCCGCGAGCCGCGAGCCGCGAGCCGCTTGAGAGCCGCCTTTATATTTTTAACTGAGCTTGGACTGGAGTGGCTCGAGCCTGTGGCCAAGACTAGTTAATTAATCTGGTCAATGAAGCCAAGACTGGTCAAGTCAATGAAATTAATTGTATTAATACTCATTGACCACGTTTGAATTCTAGTCAAACGAAATTAATGCCAGACTTAATCTCGTAATCAATGAGGCGTATTACTAGGCTCGGTTTCGTGTATAAATACCGAGTGCAAGACTCTGTTTGAACACACCGGAAATCTTCCAATTCATGTTCTCTAACCACCACCTTCTTTCAGAGAAATTTCCTAACTTTTCAGACCTGCGAGCTCTTGTTTCAGGTAACGTTTCAGGTGCTTGGCTAACTCCGGCAGTGCAATCTGCTTAGGCTGTTGTACCCTGGGAAACAGACGGGTTCACGTGGTTGGCCCGAAATCTGTTTTAAGGGAAGCGTGTTTTACACGTGCCTCAGTCACATCGAGTTTCCTTTGCCTTCCTTCGTATTTTCCTTTCAGTTTGTAATTTTTCTTTCTGTTTGTATTCTGTTAATTTCAGATTTGTATTGTAATCCGATATTATTTAATAAACCTGCATTTATTTTATTTCTTGTGAACGGTGTTCCTACAGAAACTTACCATGAACTGTTAATCTTCCTTGACATTCCGAAGTTTAGGTCTACATGAGCACGATTCCAAGTCTTTTTATTTAGGTCAACTGGTAGATCACAAATAGATGTATATGTATTGGAGTCTACCCCTATTCAATTTTCATGGTTTGGCCATCACTTTATGAAATGTCATAAGTTGAACACATCCTGTAGTCAATGATTAGTCTAACATCATTAGTAAAAAAACTTACCACGTAACAATATTATTTTAGACATTATTGTTTTGTTTTTGCATTTGATTTATGGAGCATACATAAAGTAATGCATGAGGTGATCATGCATGCAAAGCAGGAAGTCAATTCTACATGCTTTTGTTGCATGAGCATTGTTAAACGCCCCTCACACCCCATCATCATATGAATGCTTTAAAACTTGCATCACCACCACCATTCCCATCCCATCTACTATGTGTTTGTGTATGTAATTTTATAATTAATCGATGGGAAGACGACCTCTGTGTTGTGATGAATCAAATGTTAAGAGAGGCCCGTGGACGGTTGAAGAAGATGTAATTAAACATACCACTTACATACATGCCAATTATATATAGCCAGACATCATGCAGCCCCGCCGCAACGCGCATTTTTTAGCTCTGAAACTTACCATGAATTGTTAATCTTCCTTGACATTCCGAAGTTTAGGTCTACATGAGCACGATTCCAAGTCCTTTTATTTAGGTCAACTGGTAGATCACAAATAGATGTATATGTATTGGATTCGACCCCTATTCAATTTTCATGGTTTGGCTATCACTTTATGAAATGTCATAAGTTGAACACATCCTGTAGTCAATGATTAATCTAACATCATTAGTAAAAAAACTTACCACGTAACAATATTATTTTAGACATTATTGTTTTGTTTTGCATTTGATCTATGGAGCATACATAAAGTAATGCATGAGGTGATCATGCATGCAAAGCAGGAAGTCAATTCTACATGCTTTTGTTGCATGAGCATTGTTAAATGCCCCTCACACCCCATCATCATATGAATGCTTTTAAACTTGCATCACCACCACCATTCCCATCCCATCTACTATGTGTTTGTGTATGTAATTTTATAATTAATCGATGGGAAGACGACCTCTGTGTTGTGATGAATCAAATGTTAAGAGAGGCCCGTGGACGGTTGAAGAAGATGTAATTAAACATACCACTTACATACATGCCAATTATATATAGCCAGACATCATGCAGCCCGCCGCAACGCGCGGGTTCCTGCTAGTATATATATCCACTTTTTGTTGTCCTAAATTAAATGTCTATTTTTCTACCTTTTGTTGTCCCAAATTAAATGTCAATTTTTAAAAATAAAAATGCAATTTCCAGTTTTGCCAATAAAAGACAAAAGACAATCAAAGATTTAAAATAGTAACTTGAGGATATTATTGTTATTTTACAACTAAGAGAATATACAATCAAAGATTTATTATATGTGTGTTTGTGGGTCCCATGACATATAAAATGGGATGAAGGGAGTATAATTGAGAATTAAATGAAATATAGAGTCTGAAGTAGTAAGTGAACCCGTAGAAAATGTAGAGAAGCTGGAAGAAAAATAAAGTAAATAAAATAAAATGTGGTTTAATCATCTAAGTCCAGTTCACCGCCTCAATAGAAGTGGTTCAAATGGACTTAATCGAACTATATGTGTAGCTGACTTTTGACTATAAATTCGGTAAGTTGATTATTCTGGTTTTGAAAACACTGTTAATATGAGGCTAGCATACATGGTAGAGGCTAATGTCACATACTCACATGTTCAATCAAGATAATGAGAGTAATTTAAGATAATCAGTGTATAAAGTAGATTAGAAGTAAGATTTATAATTGAAAAAATAGGTAATAAATAAATTATATTTTTCTTATTAGTTACCGATACAATGAATATAATGATTGCACTCAATAAACTAATTTTTGGTCATTTTTTATTTAAGAGAGATATATGCGAAAATTTCAAATAAAGAGCAATAATTCACATCATGTGAAAATTGTAGGTGTCTTCACATAAAACATGGACACATTCTTCAATTACTTAACTAATTATACGTCCAAATGATTTATGCTTTTAATTATTGTTGGATAAATTCTGATGTACGTTATGAACAACGTACGTTTTTTACTAAATATACTAGTAGGCTTTGCCCGCGCGATGCGGCGGAAACTCAGTCAGTTTCAATTTTCGTAATGCAAGAGAATTCGGATGGTATCCATTCAGATCATTAGGTATCTATATGTTACTTGCAATCAATTTAATGATGTCAAAAAGAATTTGTTTTACACTGAAAACCATGAAAGGGAATACCAGTTCCGATGCTGGTGTTAGTTTGGTCCGTCACGGTTCTGTTTTGAATAAAACTCTTTTTTTCAACGAAGTTCATAGGGAAATGGCAATATATATATATATATATATACATACATATATATATATATATATATATATATATATAATAAACATAATTGCAGGGTTAGGTTTTTCAAAAAAGTTAATGAATGAAAGAAATTTAAATTCCTCCTACACTCATGCAGGGAGGCATGGTGCCGATAGGTATGATGATCATCTAATCATGGGCCTCAAAGTACTCTTCATAAGTCTGCATTAAACCATTATAAATTACGAAAAATATTGACAAGTTGAACTTATTTGTGTGTGTTTATAGTAAATGAAAACCAACATACCATATTAAGAATGTCATCAGCAGCAGAAGCATTAAGCTTCCTGTAATATAACAAAAAACCATTCAACACCAGCAACGCTTTTTTCTGTGATGTATGTGGGTAGAACAATGAAGGATAGAGCCTTGGTTCTAAAAAGCGCGAAGCGAACTAAAGCGAGGAGGTCCAAAACCGAGGCGCAAAGCGCAAAAGCGTTGGGATTTTCGTACACGAAGCGCAAGACGATTATATAATTTTTTTTATATATGCTATAGGTTTTTAGCATCATTTACCCAAAATATAGATACAAATAAGGTTTATACATGATTTAACAACCCTTTTAGTTACATATATAACAATTTTAAACATAAAAAACACCTCCCGTACGAAAAGCGCGCGCCTCAGGGTTTTTTTTGGCAAAAAATCGCGTTTTTCCTGTTCTTCTTGTACAAGGTGCGCCTAGGGTTACATAAGGCGCAGAGCCTGGCGCCTCAGTGCGCTTCGCGCTTAATCGCGCTCAAGGCGCACTTTTTAAAACGTAGGATAGAGCATTAGTCCAAAATGCATGTGTCCCATATCTTGTAAACCACAAAAGTCGGGTTTTCATCCATTCCACTCTTTCCATCATCAATTCACAAAACAAACAGGTCAAAAATTATATGTACTTTAGAAAAATCTCAAAATAATTATTGAAGAAATTATACCAAACATAAGAAACATAAGTCTCTTTAGCTATGGGTATATAAATTTGGCCTAAATATATGAAAATAGAAAAATACATAAAAATTGAAATTTTCAGCCAGTTGATTCATCGTTTTCGCATCATTTTTAGAAAAAAAAAACCTCAATGTAAGGATTAAAACACCAAAGCAACTAAGCAGGAAAAAAGAAAATGAATATTACCTGTATCGATCCGCAAAAGCAACTATAAAAGAAAAATGTAAACGAAGCTGCAAGATTAAAAAAAAGTTGCTAGAAACATGGAAGTTTGAATGTACGGAAATCAAACATACTATCTGAAAAACACATGGAGTGAACCAAAATTTTATACAATATGAACAAAAGTGTTAGAACCCACTATTCATATTCAAATTGATATATGTTTCATACATGGGGCTGTAAGATATGAAGCTCATGTGATTTGGCTTTAAAGTGTGCATTAGTGAACTTAACTTGATTAGAAGATTGATGCACTTAGTTGTTTAAGGTCATGAAACTAAAGTGTAGATTTTGTACTGTTATCTAACTTCAATTCCTTGAGTTCCCTTGTGTTGGTCCTTTCAATGATGTAGATACCTTCTTAAGAAGTTCCTAGAAATTTAAAAACGTCATTTATGAATAACAAGATAAGATGGGAACCAGAAAGAAAAAACATACAAGTTTAAGGACACTGATTAAAAGAGAAAAAGAATCAGAACATGCACCTTATCATACAAAGATTTTGCCATAAAACTCTACATACTATCAATGGAGGTTTCTTCATGGAATGGAATAAAATTTGTTATGAATGATTAATATAAATAAAACACAATGAATGAATAATTGATTAGGAGAGCTCTTCATATGGCCTAAGAGGGAAGGTGAAGGGAGTTAGGGGCACTATAGGAATGATATTTTAGCTTTTAACTAAAAACAAAAGATAAAATTACTCTACTAACCCTTTAAGAGTCTTAATTGTCCTCAATATCCCTATAATACCCTTATGAAATAAGCTTTATTCTCTTATACTTGTTGCTTTAAAAATTGTACCCATGTCAAAATTCCAATATGGTACATCACTCCTCCTTTATAATGTATTATAGATTAACGTTGATAGAATACATGACAACTAGCAAATCATTGCTTTGTTATGATATAAGGTGTTTTCGTTAATTGAGGTTGTTAGCACATATTAGTTTTCATATATTATAAGGTATTTTTTTAGTCAATTTTATATAGGCATAGATGATATTATTAGTTGTGTGTGAGTATATCCGTGTTACCGTGTATACATGATATTTTTTAAGTTTGTGGAGCTATATATGAAAATGGGGGATAGTTGTGTTGTATTTATATATAGAATTGAGTTTTAAATTTTTTTTTTTTTGACCGTTACTACCTAGTCAATGGCAGAACGGTCAAAAATAATTCTTGGTTGTTTTTATTGTTGTGTGACTATTCTCCTTTTGTTTGGACAATGATACTTGAACATTGTGGATGCCAAAAGATCTTGGACAACATGGCCACACTTAATTCAATCCTGATCTTTTACGATGCACGTAATATCAAATTGTTATTAGATTGATTGTTTCTTACCGAATGCATGGATTTGGACAGAGACGATGTCGATCTATAGACATCCAAAGCATCCCTAACTAGACAATATATCTTATTACGCTCGTCTGTGATATCTATAATACTTTGATAAAATAATAGCTTTTTATATGACCGGGACACATTTTAGAATCAGATGGTGAACTTGATATGTTTCCCACATCAATCGTTAGGCCTTCACATCAGTATGATGGGGCCTGCTTACTTCACAAGGTCTTTTAAACCACGTCAGAAGTTGTCATTTTTAATTTCGATGAAAATTTTCTATTTGAATTTCAACTAGAGGATTACTTAAATCTATCAACCTTCCTTTTCCTTCATTATTTGTAGTGTTTATTTATGAGGAAAAACACCATGATGTGCATGTCTACTTGTTTGGTTTCGAGAGTCATCTTAAACATGACCTTTTTGACTTCTATGATTTCTACCGGCATACCTTCCCTTTCGTGTCTTACTATGCATCCCCCAACCCTTTCCTTCTTTGGCTAGAGAGAAGATGACATTAATAAACTTTGTTTTAACAGTTATATATCTAGTGATCTTCAACCAATACTTTTTCTTAGTATATAATGTGCCCCTAGTCAAAGGTAGCTACGTGTTTACGAACCTCACCAAAAGACTAGCATGTATCCGCCTTCAAAAAAAAAAAATGATTTTACGCAATGCATTTTGGGTTAATGTTTAGGGAATGACTTAATTGGTGTTCATATGGACGGTTTTTTTTTTTTTTTTTTTTTCAAGTTGTTGTGTAAGGCCTTATCAATTAAGTGAAAGCTTTAATGGAAAAAAGTTATATATTCAACAGTTGGCTACGTATCATTTTAAAATTAAAATTTAACATTACATATTTTTTGAACAACCAACGAAAACTTCATTTTACCAAAATAAACTCAGGCAACCATAGCAAGTTGTTATAGAGCCCAACATTTAGTTACACCACTATAGAACATTCACCAAACAAACTATACCTACACCTTTAATAGCACAAATTAAAATTTCACCATTCATTCCACGATATTGCTGGAAGCTTAATTTGCTTAGTGAAGCATGCAATCGAAAGAAGCCTCTTTTATCTCCTCCACCATCTTGTGTATGGATGCACTCATTTAGTTGAAGATGTTTTCATTCCATTTCTGCCATATGCACCATACTGTTTGTATGAACACTTTTAACTAATAGTTTTTCTTTTCACGTACGGCTAATTTCCTTCTCCATTTTTTACTCCTCTTTTTTTTCATCACCTTTTAAATACAATTATAAAACACTTCTAACTTATAGTTAACCCATAAGGTTGTCCCATGGTTATTTTATTTGTACTTTTATAAATGCTCATAAAAGAATAATGTTTGATTATGGGTATATTTGGCAAGGAGCTTTTAAGAGCTTTTAGGAGCTTCAAGCTTCAAGCTTTTAAGAAAAAGCTCATACTCAATAAAAATCGTTGTTTGGTTGAAGGAGCTGGAAGCTTTTAGGTTAGAGAAAAAACTCTATAGTGAAAAGCTATCGCTTTTAAGAAAAAACGCTACTAGCTATAAGCTTTTAATTAGTAAATGATACAAATACCCATTTTATTTTAAACATAAAATAAAATCCTTCTTTACAAGTTTTTAATTATGCCAATTTTGGTCATTTTATACATTTTATTAAAAGCTTCAACTACTCTGTCAAATACCAAAATATATTTTTAAAAGCTTCCAGCTACTAGCTTCCAGGTATCAGCTTGCAGTTTCCAGCTAACAGCCTGCAGCTAATTTTGCCAAACATACCCTATATACTCAGAAAATCTTTTCATGTAGTTTGTTAATACGAAGATAATATTTTTCATGAATATTGTAATTGAACTTTTGTCTTAAAATAATGACGTGCATGTTATTCTTTTTTTTTTAACGACCAATTGGAATCACTCACGGACCACTGGAGTATCATTGTGCCACCAGTGATACCACGCGATCATATTCCACCACCAAGTCACCAATTCAGGAGGAAACTCATAATTATGAGAAAACCCCATTTTGTGAGATTCGAATCCAGGACCTTATACTTCCTAAGTCTTATCCCACCACCAAAATGACGCTGGGCTATAATGCCTTTAAAACTTACATACAACGAATATAAAATTAATGTATAATACCGTACAATTTATATAAAGACAAATGCTATTAATATTATCAATGTTTCAATAAACCTAACCATAAATCAAACCAGATCAAGTTCGTCGGTTTAAAAGATCGACCAACATAGTCTTAAAATTGTTTGATTAACAAAGGGATGATTACTGATTAGACAATTTTACTTTGCTTTTCACTGAAAATCGGTCTTTCATATGTGACTGGTGTCGTAATTAATCGGACAACACAACAATGTATCTAGTTTTTTATTTTTTAAAACCGGCCTATCTGGTTTTTGAAACACTAAATATTAATTGGGTTATGGGATTCATACACCATGTGACGTCACATTATGGGGGTGTGACATCACATTCTGGGGTATGTGGCAGCCTGCTATTGGTATGTGACGTGGGCCAGGGTGTATGAATCCTAAATAGGTGGTGTATGAATCCTAATTACCATATTAATTTCCCTATCATGAACCCGTATCATGCTCCTTGACTCAATGTAGTTTATCTGTTTATGAATTTTAGGGGTTGTTTGGTTGATTAAGTGCTCAATCATTAAGAGGTCTGAACGGTTAAGAGGCTCTGCATAATTAAGTGTTGAATGGTTCAACTATCTACCAAGTCTCATCATTCTATTCCGAACCATTTTTAGGTTGAAACAAACAGTCTGAATGCTGAATCATTCAAAAAACCAGAGCTGAATGGTTCAGAGCCTCATTAAGAAGCTACCAAAGAGACTCTTAGTTTTCTATCACCCATGTTTTTGTTAGTTAATGCCCATTGTAAAGGTAACTGCTAAGATCTCTTAATCTCCATGTTTTCGATTGTTTTTTCATGTTAATATTCAGTTGGTTGTTTTTTGATAATATAGTGAAGTAAATAAGACAAAAAAAAAGATTATACATAAATCAAAAATACTGTTTTTAATTCAATTATGTATAGTAGTTTATTATTAAGCTTTAACACATGTTATATAAATTCATATGATTTGGTAATATGTTCACGTTAAAAATACACCATGGGACTCACTTTTGATGATTGATTTATTGCATCACAAAACGTGGTACGGCTCATAACGCACTAGCAAACTTTGTATTTTACTATAATTCCTTAAAGACAATCTATTTGAGGTAACATAATTCAAATCAGACAGGTTGTTTTCTAAGTAGTATTAATATAATTATAACGTTAATACAATACTCGTTGTAACTTTTGAGGTAACATAATTCAAATAAGACATGTTGTTCTCTAAGTAGTATTAATTAAATATAGTTATAACATAATTACAATATTCGTTTTAACGTACCGCCATGGATTTCACCTATCTTGAAGATATTACCTTGAAACACCTTAATAGACGGCAACACTATCCTAAAACTTTTTTTTAAATAATTTTTTCCTTTTTTAATAAATAACATTTTATTCTAAAATAAATTTAAACATTTAACTATACATTTATTAAAACAAATTAAAAGTTACATTAATTCAAACTAAAATAATGCGAAAATTCAAATAAAAACAAGTACGAAAAAGTAAAAAACCACATCTAAAAATCGCGAAGCCAACCTTTAATTTTTGTGAATCCATAGGAAAAAGATAGTGTAGAACGGTGAAGTTTGTATAAATTTTAGAGAATTTATGTGATAAAATAATGTTTAATGGAATGGTATTTATTAATTGAAAGTTGTGAGAAACAAATGAGATCGGGGGGGGGGGGGGGGGGGGGGGGGGGGGGGAATTTACCTAAAGCTCAACCCGCCAAGCCTAGTCAAGGGTGGCCGTGGTGTTCCCATGGCCACAACACAACCCGCAAGGAGTACTCGAGTGATGCCTAAACCCATGGACGAAACATTGTGAGGGCCACGTCGTTTTTTGGCGCAGCAGTGGAAATTTGTGATTTTCGTAGGTAAATTTAGTTCGGGTTTAGTCCGACCCCCGCCGATTTGCCACAACCGATCGAAAAAAATTGAGTCCGGCCCCCTTCGATTGGTGAACCAAGCTTCACCCCTGGCCTCACCCGTCCTTAGTTAAATGCTTAAACTAACCTACACACGTGTGACTTTTTAAAAAGCTCATAGTTTACCAAGTGTTTACATCGATTGACATGCATTTAGAGTAACCAATAACTTCTCAGTACTAGACATAACAACCTACTTCTATTTGATGATGACAAAAACCAACTATAAAGTAATAAAACGTACCTATATATAAGTAGTAATTTCTTATGTACGTAAAGACATGACATTACAATTAATATGTATATACATATCCCCTTGAATCTTTTGGTTGGCCAACAATATAGTATAAAGGAAAGATATTAGTGTCTAGCAGGAGACTCGAATACACGCAAACACAACCACGTGAAGCATCTCTACGGAGATACATTAAAATCGGAGAAAATCACGATTTTAGCCATTGATTTTTCTAAAAAGCAAACATAATCACGTGAAGCGTCTCTACGGAGATGCCTTAGGAAAACCAAGACCCCTCAAACGACTATGAAGACCCCTCAACTACTAGCAAATCAAAACACGACACGTGAAAAAGATTTCCGTGAGGCGTCTCTGAACTCAGGCATCTCTGAAGCTCCTCAGACGTTCTGAAGACCCATCAGGCGACTATGAAGACCCCTCACGAAAATCCTTTGAGGGGTCTTCAAAGCCGTCTGAGAGGTATTGATTTCCGTGAGGTGTCTCCGCAATAACTCTTCACTTGGCTTCTTTGGCTTTTCATCTAATTCAATGGCTAAAACCGTGATTTTTCCTTAAAATTAACCTAACAAGTAACATCTTAGACAATCCGTTGTGGGCCGCGAGCGAGCAGGTGCGAGCCACCGACTTTACTATCAAGTAACCCGCTCACTTGACCCCGTTGTGGCTGGGGGGTGAGCACCATCGCCTGTGCTCACGCCATAACTGTTCGCGTGTGGCTGTTGTGGCAGGGGGTGAGCACCAGGCACGTTCGCGATCCACAATAGATAGTCTTATATATAATCAATTATTTACCACCAGAGGATCATAAAGTGTAATAGACGTATTTTCCTATACTGACACTTACATTAGTTTTTCCTTCCAAAAAGTGAACTAGATTACTAAAACAAATTCTAATTACTCCATTAATTAGTGTATCTTATATATATAATCACCATGCAGAAATACACAGGTCTCGTAAACTAATTAATGAAGGAATAACACGTTTATCAAAAAGAAATAAAGAGGATAAAAAAAAAAATAGTGGACACAAGGATTACATCGTGGGATAATAATTATGTGACCTTAATTATTTACGTAACAACCGCTGAATGTCAATAAATCGGGGCTGAGTGAATCAACAGATTAAAAACATGACACGTGACTCGTGGCATGTTGCACGTGACAGATCCTCCCTCAAGCCTAACACATGAACGAGAGTCGGTTAGTTAGGTGTGACGTTAAAGTGGTTAGTTAGGTCACCACTTCCATACACTTTCTTTTTCTACATTTTGTTTTTTTATATACATACATACATACATGCATACATACATACATATTATGGTTTGTAAATTTAGATATCCCGACCGGTTTTACCGATTATTTCATTGTCGTGCCTTCGGGGTGCGAGCGAGTGGTCGGGTTTTCTATGGGAATTGGTGGCAATTGGTGGCCCGGGTACTCTCGAGTACCTGATTCGCCAAAAGGGTGCCCGAGAGTGCTCGGAAATTGATTCGTTGGCCGTTCAAAAAAAATTTGTTTAGTAAATGGGTCATGTTTTAGTTGTACAAGCATTAAACGTGTGCGTCAACCTGATTCGAAATCAGAATACCAAAAGGTTTAAAATTATATGTACTTTATAATTTCCACACCCCAACATGTTTCTATGTTTTTACTTTTTAGTTATACCTGTTCGTCTACGTTTTGTTTTGTAGCTAATGGTCTCTCTGAAAATATCTCTATTTTTCGGGATGGACGTAAGTTAGGTTTGCCTACATCTCGATCACTCTTCAAAGTCCCTACTAATAGTTTTGTTATTTTTGCGATTAACTTGGTACAATTATTGTTATTGTAACTTGTCAACATATTTACAACTTTATTACAAATTTAGTTCCATCCCTAAGTGAATTTACAACATAATTACGTACAATTCGTTAATCCATTTACATCATGTCAACAATATTGACTTTACAACATATTTAACTCACGTTACACATGTTTTGTTAGGGTTGTATGATGTGTAAGTATTTCCATGTCAGGATTGATGTTTTCCATACAAATTAATACATGAATCATGTTTAGATCGATTAATTCAACCGATTAAGCTTAACACACCAATACAAACACGATTATCGCGCATGTATAATGTGGTTATGCTAAAAATTAGGCGTGTGCACGGTTTGGTTCGGTTTCCGGTTATTGAAAACTGTTCGGTTTTGGTTTCGGTCATTTTGGTTTTAGTAACCGTTCGTTTCGGTCCTTTTGATTTCTGGAACATAAGTACGTGAAATTTAAAATTAAAATGTATAACCCAATATTAAAAATCTTATTTAGATGTTCACGTTTATGTTAATATATTTAAGATTTTGAGCTAATATTGTTCACATAAACCTGACATTCTAATCTATTTTTATGTTTCTCCAAAGTTTTTATTAAGACATTTTTTTTTGTAATACTTTGAAAATTAATTATTTTTATGCTAAATTTTGTAGGCAATGAGAGGGCAAACAGTTTTAAAGGCGGAGGTCAAGAAGGTTGTTAGGCATGAAACAACTTGTTTCGAGGCCAAGATATGTATACCATGAATAATATTGTAATTAAATATACTCAATTAACATTTGGGTGATTTATTTTACATAAAGAATGCACCATAAATTTAAAATGCATTACAACATTATTTAGATTTGGTTTTGCCAAACATTTTTTTCCATACCAATTATTGAACCCAGTATGCAACTAACCCAATAAATGTGTTAGATTTGGTTTATTACTGAGTATTCACTTTCACCAATTTAATTCAACAACTTTTATGATTTCAGCCACACCCCAAGTACTTCTTAGTGAAAGAAAAGGTATATGCGTGTTTGTATTTATTCTTAAACAAGGTATAAAATATATTCTTGATTGTAAATTATGTCAACTATCATCAAATAACAAATAAAAATAAACATGAAATGTTAAATATATTTTTCTAATAATAAGCGTCTGCATAAACACCTAAACACATGTTACACAACCGATTATAATGGGAAAGATTTGAGCAATAGGTACCTTTGATAGGGGACCGACAAGTCGAATAAGTGTCTCATATATGGACCGAATAAGGAAGAATAGCGAAAAAAACGAACCATAACTCACAAAATAATTAGTATAAAATCTTCTTAATAATCGAAGTTAACTTATATTGTTGCTTATTATTTATTAAGTCTAAATGTTGGTTATGGTGATCGATTAATGTTTCGCTTATGGACTTTTACGATTATGTCTCTAGTTAATGTTGCCGCTTACTTTCACCAATTTTAATGTGTAGGCAGGCTAGTAGGTTAGTCTATAAAATTAAGGTTAATTTGTAATGTTCACGAGACTTTTGATATATTATAAATTTGAGTAAATTGCCAAAATGGCCCCTCAGGTTTGGCCCAGATTGCTTGTTTGGTCAGTTATCTTTTTTTTCTGCCAAAAGCACACCTCACAAATCGAAAATTGCCATTTTGGCCCATATTTAACAGAGTTTTTAACTGAGTATGAAAAGTCAGTTAAGTCTCAGGGGCAATTTCGTCCTTTCATCTCACTCCTTCTTCCTCATCATCTTCTTCAACCCAATCTTATGAAAAGTGACCAAACAAGCAGTTTGATTGCGATTGCTAAACCATAAAAGCTTCAAAAAGTATATATCTGTTCGTTGTTGAGTAATTGTTTATCATAAAGGAAAGAGTTGGTGAGTTCAACTGAATGGAAGAAATTAAAACTGATCTAGAGAAACAAATGATATTATATTACATACAATACATCAAATTGCAAAATCAGATACAGGTTATATATATGATCACTCCATTCCTTTGGAAATGAGTTTTTTAATCAATCAAAAATACAATTCGAAGCATGACCACTATCGTCAGTCACCAACACCCGAACCCTAAACCCTTGCTTACTGTTAATCAACCATCACCATCGTCATCCTTCCACTGTCAACACTGAAGACCTTCACCCTCAACCCTCTATATAGAATCATCATCAATAACCACTATCAACTATTATCAAAGGGGTAATGGATTATGGGGTTACCTTCGTTTGATGAGGATCCAGTCACAGAGGCGCCGCCGCCGTCGCCGCCGCTGGAACCACCACTGGCTCTTCCTCTCCCTTCTCCGTCGATCTCCTTCTCTCTCCTCTGCGCCGCCGCCGTCGCCACCGCTGGAACCACCACTGGCTCTTCCTCTCCCTTCTCCGTCGATCTCCTTCTCTCTCCTCTGCGCCGCCGTCGTCGCCGCCGCTGGAACCACCACTGGCTCTTCCTCTCCCTTCTCCGTCGATCTCCTTCTCTCTCCTCTGTTTCTTCTCTCTGTCTCTCATCTCTCTCTCTCTTTCTCTCTCTCTGTCACTTTCTCTCTCTAGCTTCTTCTTTCAGTAATCGTATGTGTGGGTGGAGTGGTTGTGTTGTCCGGCTGCCGGAGCTCCGCCGCGAGTGGAGGAGACCACTGGTCTCCATCTCTCTCTAGATTAGTCTCTCTCTCTCTATAGATGTGTGTGTAAAGGATGAAATGAAAATGTACAGACATATGTGTGTTTTATTTATTTTTATAAAAGAAGTCAAGGGAGGTTGGAGAAGATGAACAGATGAAAGGACGAAATTGCCCCTGAGACTTAACTGACTTTTCATACTCAGTTAAAAACTCTGTTAAATATGGGCCAAAATGGCAATTTTCGATCTGTGAGGGGTGCTTTTGGCAGAAAAAAAAGATAACTGACCAAACAAGCAATCTGGGCCAAACCTGAGGGGCCATTTTGGCAATTTACTCTATAAATTTTCTCTTATATGGGTTTTATCTCTAAACGTTTGCTAGAATATATCTAGCACTTATATCACTCCGTTCCGCGTCAACCTTGTGAAATAAATACTCTAAACTTGATGTTAAGATCGTTTATTAACACATATCATATCCTTTTATTATATTCTTTAAAACCATGACAAATTGATATATTTAGTTGATGTAAGGTTAAACCTTTCGTTCATAAAAAACAGAGTGATAGCCAAAATCGTCCCTAAGGTTTTCTCTTTCTATCTCCATCTCTTGAACACAACACACCACCTTGGCACCACCACCACCATCACCTCCACCCATCACCACTTCCATTAACCCTTAAGTGAATTCGTTTTTGAAACCACAAAATCGAATTCGTTTTTTTATGTTGATGTTAGGGTTTGTAGTGGAGGATGGCGATGGTGAAGGTAGTTACAGTGTTGATTAAGGTGGAGGGTTGCAATGAAAGATTGATGTTGGTGATGGACAATCGTTGAAGGGTGGGCCAGGGTTTGAAGATTGGGGGTTTCTGCTGTGAATGTGGTGGTTGCAGGTTTGATAACGGCAATAGGGAAGGTGGTTATGGGTTATAGCGATGAAGGTGGAGGTTCGGAGTTAGGGTTGGGGGATGGTAGTATTGGTTTCAGGTCGTGGGCTACAATGGGGTGGTGTTTAGTGGTGATGGGTTTGTAAGTGTGAGCAAAGGTGGCAGAGAGTGGATAGTGGTGGTTGCTGGTGACACGTGGTCTCAGCGGTGGGGAGTGATGATGATGGTGGAATGGTGTATGGTAAGGTTGAACATGAAAGATAAATGGTTTAAAGTTGATCAGAATACATAAAAAGAATGATCAGAATATGTGACACCAGTCAACGATCCATGTCAACATCCATACGCATTTTACTTATTATTGTCATTTCATGTGCATAATTAGACATCCTCCACACACTATATCCCCCCCAGTCTGGTAAAGCATAAGTTATTGAGAAAACTCGATAAATTATCCATTTATGCATACAACATCCGGACTATACAAAACAATTGGCGTTGAACAGTCAAGCCAATCACATGCTCAACAGAGAGCAACCGGATATCTGGTTACCCCACAGTACAAAACATCAATACACGTGATAATGCCCAAGTGGAAAGTTACATAATCCACCCAAATCCGAATAATCACAAAGTTTTGTATGAGGTTACCACTCTCTAACACATGGTAACTCCTCACTAACATGTGTATATGGATCCCTAATATTATCATGTGTTAACATCTAATAACATGTGTTCACAACTAATGGAAACCTATACATGTTAATATCGTCATCAAAACATATACACCGTGCAATTTTGCAAATACCCCGACGTTCCATATTATAAAGTCATCACATGGAGCTTTAGACACATCAAAGGAACTCAAGGAAATGGATCTAGGCTTGTTTGGAACACCCCGACGCTCACTTTGGCATTCAACCGACGTTTCACAGTCATCCGGGGGCTTTTGGTTTGCTGCCCCGGCGTTCCATACTCCTAAACCCAGTGTTCCATACGCCGGGTGCAACACAAAAACAGTTTTTGACGAATTTAAAGTGGTTTTTTGGGATTTTTTTTTCATTCATTCTTGGCCTAGAGACTTCAAGGACGACACTAGAGAAGATTTTCAAGGTTCTAATTGAAGATTTATCATATGTATTTCGGAATCAATCATCCAGTTCGAATGAAGATTATGATTAGCTAAACGTTTCATAGTCATAACTGGTGTAATGGTTTGATCAAGACTTGTAAGACTTTATTTATGCCTGTTCATGTTTATTTATGCTTGTTGCATGAATGTTTAGATAATTATATGCATTTTCACGTGGATGTTTATGATTGCGTTAACATTTTCATTTTTATATCAATTAGAAACATAATTTGTGTGTAGAAATCTCCGTTAGTATCATTCCACCTTAAAGAGACTCTAGGAGTGTTGTAGATGTTCTATGGTTTGAGATTTGTCATGAATTGTAATAAAATGTTGATGATTACACGTTGTTATCATTCCAATCTAGAGAAACTCTAAATATGTAGTAGATGTGTCATTGATGTAATTGTATTTCATTATCTAATTAATATAAGCTTGCTCTAGGTTATGTCTATGTAATCTATCATGTCGCAACAAATTTACAAGTCTTGCTATTTGATGATTAAACTTTGAAACCAGAAGTAACTATTCTTTTAATACTGATAACTAGTTCTAGTAAAATTACGTGTTTATGCAAGTTTCTTTTATTCAAACAACCAAATCACTTTCAGATTTTATTTTCCATTTCTTCAATTCAACTTAAGTTAGAAGCCAACCACTAACTCTTTGTGGTTCGACACCCTGCTTATCATAACTAACTTTAGGTAAATAGGACACATAAACTCTTTATCTTTGATCGGTACTTCGATGCTGATCACCTGTAACAATACAAAGAAGATTAAAATGACCCGTTGTAACACTTTGTGGAAATTCCACATCAGCCGTGAAGAAGAGAAATTCTTGGTTAATAAGGAATGTTCTGCCTCTAAAATTACTAACGCGTATTGGGCGCCTTGGCCGTGGAGTATATGAAAACTCGACAGTTAAGTTGTGCTCAAGTGGGGTAGTACTAGTATAGATGATTGCCTGGGAAGTATTTATTAGGGCAACAAAAAACAAATCCGTGAATTTATGGATGAGAGCGCCCATCTGAAACAAAATGAATAATATTAATGGTATGAATTATGAAATATCGAATATTACACTATCCTATATAATAGAATCATCTTATTCATTTAGAAAATAACATCTCCTTCTTTAAATATCATTTATATCTTATCTGATTATTGATTTTAAGTAAAAACGAAAATACTTTAATTGCAATTCATAAAAACTATTTAAGGCAACTTTGAAATACCACTTGAAACAACTCAATATACAGAGGTTTTTGCCGTATTGGTGACATTTTCATTGCATTTTGCTTTACATATTTTATTTTTTTTGAACAGTGACTTTTATATGAGTGACTCAATATCACACTGTTTAATCGACAGCCCTAGCCAAGGTCTGCCCTAGACTACGTTGTCTTAACCGGGCCCGCGCTGGTGTTTCAGACTTGGTTACGGCGTACCCCGGAAACCGTACTGTCTCCACGCGAGTTTCCTCGTTGGAGTAACAACCGGGTGAAAACCGGGGCGCGGCTCAGGATTGAACGCTCCTCGGTGCGTTTGTCACCATCATTGTCCGAATGCCGTAGAAAATAATAAGGAGAGTGGGAACTGGGAATCGAATCTGGGTCACAAGAAACACCAAGTCTTTCCCCAACCATTCCACCACTACCTCATTGGCAATATGAATGGATCACTATTTCATAAAATGAAATTGTTGGAGATGTTGCCTTCAGCCCACCTATAGGCTCAAACCGTTTTAGGCCCAATATGATTAACTTGTTGAGCAAGTTTAGCATAGGGTTTTAAACCCTAATTAGGAGCCTATAAATATATCTCTTGTACTTGTAATTTTTGTATCACTTAATAATAATAATACCCCAGTTGCCACCGTGGACGTAGGTCAGTTTAGACCGAACCACGTAAAATCTCGTGTTTGTGTGCGTGTGTGTTCTACGATCCTAACAACTGGTATGAAAGCTCAAGCTCTAGATCGAAGAAGAACATACTTCTATACACACGAGCCGATACCCACCTACGTTACCCTCACCTCTCCGTGTCACCTCCACCCTTCGTCCCATGCGCCACCGTAACCCTCTAGGGTTCCGCCGTGCCTGTCCTTTTCCCAGCTGCAACCTCTTCCGGTCGATACTCTACCCCAGACGGTACCCACCCTGCACCACCACTCCTCTCAACCGATGAAGGTTTTGCTAAACCTTACTCGGCCGCTGCTACTGACCATAGACCAGACTAGGGTTTCGTTTAACCCTTCAGCCTCCATCACCAACTCAGAATTTTGTGTTATGGTGTTTGTCTGGTTGGTTTAAGAAGGTCACGTATTTGAAGCAGTTGTAGTGAAAGTTGTCTTTTACTTGGCTCTTTTGTTGGTGGAGCATAAAGTAGGTTTGATAAAAAGAAAAGTCATTGTTTATGTGTTTGTTTTTTTTATCAAAGGAGTTTGCTTTTTTGGTGGGTTTATTAAGAAAACAAAAAGCAAAGGAAGTGGTATTTTATTTGGCTAGTTTCCTAGATATTTAGACAAGAGATCATGTCTGAAGAAGGAAAAGTCAAGGTTGAGAAGTTTAATGGGAAGAATTTTGGATGGTGGAAGATGCAAATCAAGGATTTGCTCATACAGAAGGAGTTAGATTGTAACACCCCAACCGATGGCGGAAACATCGGGATGTCACGTATTGATGATTGTTCAGTAGCTCATGGTAAATAATAAATTTCAATAAATGATTTAAATAAATTACATACAATTGTTCTAAGAATTTTGTACATCAAAATGAAAAATACTAGCTACGCATCTTCAAGCAATAACTCTAATCTTCAAGCAAGCTATAACCTGAAACATGTTAAGTTTGAAAATATTTTGGGTCAACAAAAGTTGGTGAGAATTACATAGGTTTTTGATGATAAATGAATAAAATGTTATGCAATTCATGTGCCATGTTAATCTAGCCCATATGTGAGAACATATTAGAAATAAATCGAGTGCATAATCAACCCTGTTGACTGTTATAAAATGATACATACCATACACTTATGGTCCCAATGAATATGTTATGCGATAACAAACACCCACGTAACCTTGGTAGGAGGCACGTATCCGGGTGGGATTGTCAGTCCAATAGATCTATCAATGTATACCGTCGGCTGATCAATGTTAATGATTATGCTAGAATGGTGCTTACTCTAATCATGCTCAAGACAATATGCAACATAGAATACACATAGACACATTGATGATTGAATTGCAATGAAAATGTTATAACATGTTTCACCCCAAAAATGGTGATAAAAGGGGCTATGTAAACTCACCTGAATTTCACTGTGCAAGTACTAGCAAGTAGCAACAAGTCTGAACTTGGATTAATTGAACTCTTGTATCCTATTACAAATAAATGATGTCTTAAATGCTAATGCAAATAAGCTTGTTTCATTAATCGATTGTATAGATAGTTTATTCAACTACCTAGACTCGCATTGAACGAATGCGCGTCTTAAAGTGTGTATGACTTAACGAACCGATTGTACTTGGTTTAGTTGTTCGAATGTATGCGTGTGTATATAGTTATTGAAAATAAATACCTTAATATGGTATACGAAGTCGCATCTTGAAATTAGTGTTAAAGCAACATTTTTTGCTAATGAAAACTTTACTAGTGTAACTCGATTCGCGTTTCAATTTGTTTTCAAAGACCGGTTAATATTTGTACCGTTATGTTTATATATATATATATATATAAATATTAATAACTATATTTTTATGTACATGTATCTCTATTATGACACGAAAAATTGGGATAGTGTCCATTTGTAAAACGTAGCGTTTTTGTACAAAAGTATAGATTCGAATGCTTGATATGTTTCTCATATTTTGTAAAAATTTGGGCAGAGTTTCCCCTGTTTTTGCAAGAAACCAGACAACTCAAGTTGTCTATATTTTCCCAAAACATTAAATGTACAAATGCACGACACATGGTTTAACTTTCAAAAGCAATAATAAGCGAGTAAATTATACTTTTTGCCAAGTAACACTTATATAATATAGTTCAACATTTGAAAGACGTCATAATAATTTGCATAAGTATAAATAACTCTTTATTTGATGGCTCGAAAATAGGATAGTAAGTTGACTAGTATTAAACTTAAATAATAGTGTTTATAATATAAGTTTACTTATAAGTAGTTATAAACTTCGCCTACTCGCACGACCAATATGTTATTAGCTACTAAATCGCCTATTACCATAATACTCGACATAAGTTTAAAACTCTAAATAATTTATATTTCGCTAAATATATGAACCAATGTGTTTATATATAGTTTGGTATCTGATTAACCTCGCGACAATAAGTGTGTTATAAATTGGTTATTTTCCGTTCGACCAAGTTATTAATAAGATAAATTTTTTTTTAGTCGCAAGTCGGTTCGGCTCGTTATTCACAAACGACAATATAAGTTTAGTTACATATAATTAACACTAAGATACATGAATAAATCGAAAACACGACGTGTGATATACCTTCTCGATATGTGCTCGCGAACCGACACGCACGATAGGTGTCCATGCTTGTGTTGACCGAGACTGACCGGGTTTGACCTGGTTTGCGAAAGTTGACCCGTTGACTCGTGTTTTGACAAACCAAACCACTCCAAGCGATTAAACCCAAAAGGAAATAAGTCACCAAAACAGATCCGGACTAACAAGCGGACTCACCATTGACGCTGCACCATGAACCTGGCCCGGAGTTGGCTGTTGACTAAGGTTGACCAGGACCGAACCTTGACCAAACCGAACCCTGAACAGAACTGGACCTGATTGCGAAGAAAGATGGACAAGAAACAACACCTGACCATCCCGAGCACAAGGAACCCGCCTGGACCCAACGAACATCTTGACCCGATTATCCAGATCTGAACCAAACCTCGTGACCTGTTATGTGTCGGGTTCATGTGAAGTCTGGTTGTTTGCTGCTGCCGTGTTGTTTTAGTGACGAGGTAGGGGAGGCGTAGTCCAAGAACAATAGGGGGTCGGCTGCTGTTGCTGTGGGCCGACGGGTTGGTTCGGAACCCAAGTCCGACGTCCGGGCTAAAAAGAGGGAGAAGGAAGCTGGAATATTTGGAGGAGAATGAGGGTGGTTGGCGGCTCAGGTGGTTGCTGTTGGTGGTCAGCAGCGGCGCCGCGTGACGGTGGTCAGAAAGGGGAAAGAGGAACCTGAGATGTATGGCATCAGTGGTGTTCGGGTGGTGGTAGTGAAGTCTGTCGCCGTCCCTGTCGTGTCATCCAACTAACGCCGCCACAACCACCCATGGTGGTGGCCGGCGGCTCTTTATAAAGTGAGGGAGGAGAGAGAGAGCGATTGAGGGGGGGGAGTCTTATGTTAGAGAGAGGGGGAGATGTGCAAGGAGATATATTGGAGGAGGTGAGATGTAGTGGTGGCTAGGGTTGGAGGTTGAAGATGGGTTAGAATGAAGGAGAAGGAGAATAAGAGGTGATCATATAGGGTTTGGGGTTGGTGTAGGTTAAGTGAAAGGATACCGCGTGTACGAACTAGCTACCGACTCGGGTCTCGTTTATGAACTCGACCCGTTTAGTCACTAGCATAATTATTTCATAAATTATATAAATGTAGACTGAATTAAAACGAGCAGTTGGACTATATATTTGTTACATATATTTTTAGTCGCGATTATATTAGTAAGAATAAGTGTCGTTTACTAGTATGTTATTACTTACGACGCGGTATTTGGCGAATTTAAATAATTTAAATTTATTAACGAATAAGTATGTATTCCTTAGTTAACGAGATATTATTGATAACGAATTAACGAATCGTTTTAGGAATAAAATATTATTATTATTATATTATTCGGGAAACGCTGGTCGTTACAGTCTCCCCTACTTTAGGAAACTTCGTCCCGAAGTTATTAAAACCACATGGTTTAGGTAAATGCTTGGACGGTTATAATTTAGTTTAAAGTAAGGTAGAAGTTTTATGGATACTAGGATAAAGTGTTACGTATGAGTTATGAGGGTTGGATTACGATAGTCTAAAATAACGAGGGGGGAATAAACACCACACCTAAGTTACATGAGATAATAGACTATGGATAGGCTAAATGAACTACCAAATAACTAGGGTTTGTTTTTGGCTCGACCCCAAATCTCATTTCCGATGTATCGTTAGTGTTTCTTACCAAAGTCCTAACAGAATTTCACACCACCCCAACGTACCTGTAAATTCACGATTACGTTCCGGACCGCAATCACCAATTTACCTTACATTAGGGTTTTGTGTCCTTCTATGACTCTAAACACATATGTAAGTAATGCAAAATAACATTGTGATTGAATCTTTGTATTAATGAGTCTAATAAATCTTTGTATCAATTTACATGTATAATGTATCCAAAAGATGAGTCCAACTGTTGAGCAGGAAAAAGACTTCTACCAGTCAGTGAGTAGGAACCTCTACCGATTGTTGAGCAGGTGCGATAGCCTCTACCAGTCGTTGAGCAGGTTATTAGAACCTCTACCGACTGTTGAGCAGGCATGATGACCTCTACCAATCGTTGAGCAGGTTATTAGATACTCTACTAACTGTTGAGCAAGTACTTTATCCTCTACCAGTTGTTTGATTAAGTGTAACAATTGTTTTTGATTTAACACACAAGTTGAAAGTTGATAATACATACATGTAATCAAGTTTGTAAATGTATCAAATATGGCATGTGAGTTGTAATAGAGTTGCCCTAGACAAGGTTAATGACTCTAGGTGTGCTTATAGCAATTAGTTTATATTCCATGCTTTCAAGTATCATGAATAATCAATGTTCAGGTAGATAATCAAATCCTCATGTATAACTAGAATTTAAGTTTGATGCAACGAACAATCAAGTTTTCAATAGTTTGGTTATCGTAGGGATCAAGTTCATGTTCAAAAAGGTAGAGAATGTGAATTTAGTTTTTGAGAGATAATGAAAACTCAAGGTAACATCAAGGTTGTGAACAATGGTGAATGTGTAGATGGTTGATAAAGGGTTTAATTTATAGGGTTTCAAAAAGGCGCAAATAGTAAAGTGATCATGCAGAATAATCGTGGGGTTTGAATAAATGGTTAGATACAAGCGTACGAGAAAACATGATTGTGGTGTTTGCCAAAAATTTGTAATAGTTCGAACAAGTTTGAAATAAGTATGTGTCAATGGAAAAATTGTAGAGTAAATTTTGTTCCTGTGGATGAAAAGATTTTATTTTCAAAATTGGTTTTGTATATAAATCAAAAGTCATTAAATTGTACAACTAAATTGATTTAGATTACAGTATTTTGATGAGTCATAGGTTTTAAACACGATGTCGGATTTCAAAAATCAAGAATTTGTTCAGACGTTTTGTATAATAAGCTTCGAGTAATACATAAAAGAAGTCATTCTTAATAGATTAAAACATTTTTATCGTAAATCATTTGTTACGCCAATAAATTGTTCAATAAAAATTTGAAATTTAGCAAATAAGTTTGTGGAAATAAAACTCTTAAAAAAATATATTTATTTGTTATAGTTTGTGAAATTCCCAAGTGATGAAAATTTGACAAAACTCAGTACTCTTTAGTTTTGGTGCTAAAGTATCTCTTATAAACAGGTTACGAGATGATAGTTTGAACAAGGATTTTAAAATCTTGAATATGATGAACTTTTATGGTTGATAGTATTTTCAAAATATACATATATATATATATACACATAAATAAAAATGTAAGGGGGGGAGTTTAAAATAAAATTGGCCAGAAACATCAAAGATGATAGATTTATGTATGATGTAAAGGGAAACATATGATTTGAGTTAGATGTTAAAAATAATTAGACTTATGGGTAATATTATAAGTTTGTAAAATGAATTAGGATTGTGAAACCCAGAAATGATTCATGAAGTTTAAGCTAATGAGAGAATTATATAAGAAGAAAATATATTTGAATCGTAAAAATTTTGAGATTCAAAACTTAGGAATGAGGGGGTATAAATGAAACACAAAGATTGTAAATATCTAACCCTGAATAAACGAAAATGTTGGCTTATCAAAACAGATCAGGTCTAAGCCCAACGAATTTGCCCTAATAATCTAGAAGTACGTTAGGATTGTAGCAAGTAAGTGAAAGAGAGTATGCAAGACCAATTTAGGCTAAGAATAAGGATGAGGATAGAGACAATGATAAGGATAAGGTAGAGCTACAAGTAATTGAAGCAAGTACTGGTTAAAGTCCTAAGGTTATAGACTAGATTATTTTTCTAATAACCTAATTCCCTATAACCATGGCTCTGATACCAATCTGTAACACCCCAACCGATGGCGGAAACATCGGGATGTCACGTATTGATGATTGTTCAGTAGCTCATGGTAAATAATAAATTTCAATAAATGATTTAAATAAATTACATACAATTGTTCTAAGAATTTTGTACATCAAAATGAAAAATACTAGCTACGCATCTTCAAGCAATAACTCTAATCTTCAAGCAAGCTATAACCTGAAACATGTTAAGTTTGAAAATATTTTGGGTCAACAAAAGTTGGTGAGAATTACATAGGTTTTTGATGATAAATGAATAAAATGTTATGCAATTCATGTGCCATGTTAATCTAGCCCATATGTGAGAACATATTAGAAATAAATCGAGTGCATAATCAACCCTGTTGACTGTTATAAAATGATACATACCATACACTTATGGTCCCAATGAATATGTTATGCGATAACAAACACCCACGTAACCTTGGTAGGAGGCACGTATCCGGGTGGGATTGTCAGTCCAATAGATCTATCAATGTATACCGTCGGCTGATCAATGTTAATGATTATGCTAGAATGGTGCTTACTCTAATCATGCTCAAGACAATATGCAACATAGAATACACATAGACACATTGATGATTGAATTGCAATGAAAATGTTATAACATGTTTCACCCCAAAAATGGTGATAAAAGGGGCTATGTAAACTCACCTGAATTTCACTGTGCAAGTACTAGCAAGTAGCAACAAGTCTGAACTTGGATTAATTGAACTCTTGTATCCTATTACAAATAAATGATGTCTTAAATGCTAATGCAAATAAGCTTGTTTCATTAATCGATTGTATAGATAGTTTATTCAACTACCTAGACTCGCATTGAACGAATGCGCGTCTTAAAGTGTGTATGACTTAACGAACCGATTGTACTTGGTTTAGTTGTTCGAATGTATGCGTGTGTATATAGTTATTGAAAATAAATACCTTAATATGGTATACGAAGTCGCATCTTGAAATTAGTGTTAAAGCAACATTTTTTGCTAATGAAAACTTTACTAGTGTAACTCGATTCGCGTTTCAATTTGTTTTCAAAGACCGGTTAATATTTGTACCGTTATGTTTATATATATATATATATATATAAATATTAATAACTATATTTTTATGTACATGTATCTCTATTATGACACGAAAAATTGGGATAGTGTCCATTTGTAAAACGTAGCGTTTTTGTACAAAAGTATAGATTCGAATGCTTGATATGTTTCTCATATTTTGTAAAAATTTGGGCAGAGTTTCCCCTGTTTTTGCAAGAAACCAGACAACTCAAGTTGTCTATATTTTCCCAAAACATTAAATGTACAAATGCACGACACATGGTTTAACTTTCAAAAGCAATAATAAGCGAGTAAATTATACTTTTTGCCAAGTAACACTTATATAATATAGTTCAACATTTGAAAGACGTCATAATAATTTGCATAAGTATAAATAACTCTTTATTTGATGGCTCGAAAATAGGATAGTAAGTTGACTAGTATTAAACTTAAATAATAGTGTTTATAATATAAGTTTACTTATAAGTAGTTATAAACTTCGCCTACTCGCACGACCAATATGTTATTAGCTACTAAATCGCCTATTACCATAATACTCGACATAATTTTAAAACTCTAAATAATTTATATTTCGCTAAATATATGAACCAATGTGTTTATATATAGTTTGGTATCTGATTAACCTCGCGACAATAAGTGTGTTATAAATTGGTTATTTTCCGTTCGACCAAGTTATTAATAAGATAAATTTTTTTTTAGTCGCAAGTCGGTTCGGCTCGTTATTCACAAACGACAATATAAGTTTAGTTACATATAATTAACACTAAGATACATGAATAAATCGAAAACACGACGTGTGATATACCTTCTCGATATGTGCTCGCGAACCGACACGCACGATAGGTGTCCATGCTTGTGTTGACCGAGACTGACCGGGTTTGACCTGGTTTGCGAAAGTTGACCCGTTGACTCGTGTTTTGACAAACCAAACCACTCCAAGCGATTAAACCCAAAAGGAAATAAGTCACCAAAACAGATCCGGACTAACAAGCGGACTCACCATTGACGCTGCACCATGAACCTGGCCCGGAGTTGGCTGTTGACTAAGGTTGACCAGGACCGAACCTTGACCAAACCGAACCCTGAACAGAACTGGACCTGATTGCGAAGAAAGATGGACAAGAAACAACACCTGACCATCCCGAGCACAAGGAACCCGCCTGGACCCAACGAACATCTTGACCCGATTATCCAGATCTGAACCAAACCTCGTGACCTGTTATGTGTCGGGTTCATGTGAAGTCTGGTTGTTTGCTGCTGCCGTGTTGTTTTAGTGACGAGGTAGGGGAGGCGTAGTCCAAGAACAATAGGGGGTCGGCTGCTGTTGCTGTGGGCCGACGGGTTGGTTCGGAACCCAAGTCCGACGTCCGGGCTAAAAAGAGGGAGAAGGAAGCTGGAATATTTGGAGGAGAATGAGGGTGGTTGGCGGCTCAGGTGGTTGCTGTTGGTGGTCAGCAGCGGCGCCGCGTGACGGTGGTCAGAAAGGGGAAAGAGGAACCTGAGATGTATGGCATCAGTGGTGTTCGGGTGGTGGTAGTGAAGTCTGTCGCCGTCCCTGTCGTGTCATCCAACTAACGCCGCCACAACCACCCATGGTGGTGGCCGGCGGCTCTTTATAAAGTGAGGGAGGAGAGAGAGAGCGATTGAGGGGGGGGGGAGTCTTATGTTAGAGAGAGGGGGAGATGTGCAAGGAGATATATTGGAGGAGGTGAGATGTAGTGGTGGCTAGGGTTGGAGGTTGAAGATGGGTTAGAATGAAGGAGAAGGAGAATAAGAGGTGATCATATAGGGTTTGGGGTTGGTGTAGGTTAAGTGAAAGGATACCGCGTGTACGAACTAGCTACCGACTCGGGTCTCGTTTATGAACTCGACCCGTTTAGTCACTAGCATAATTATTTCATAAATTATATAAATGTAGACTGAATTAAAACGAGCAGTTGGACTATATATTTGTTACATATATTTTTAGTCGCGATTATATTAGTAAGAATAAGTGTCGTTTACTAGTATGTTATTACTTACGACGCGGTATTTGGCGAATTTAAATAATTTAAATTTATTAACGAATAAGTATGTATTCCTTAGTTAACGAGATATTATTGATAACGAATTAACGAATCGTTTTAGGAATAAAATATTATTATTATTATATTATTCGGGAAACGCTGGTCGTTACATAGATGCTGCACTAGATCCTCCCCCTGAGACAATAACCACTGCATGGACGAATCTTGACAAGAAAGCACAGTCAACGATTCGGATTACTCTATCCATGAATGTAACTTACAACATTATACATTATGGAAGCTTTGTCCAATATGTACGAGAAGTCGTCTCCTGCAAACAAGGTGTTTCTGTTACGGGAGTTAGTCAACATCAGAATGAAAGAGGGAAGTTCTCTTATTGAGCATATTAATTTGTTTAAATCACATTTGACACGTTTGTTTTCTGTAAACTTTAAGATAGATGATGAATTGCAGGCTTGTCTATTGTTATCCTCATTACATGACAGTTGGTCAGGCACAATCACCGAAGTCACGGGGTTAATTGAGACTCTCAATTTTGGAAGAGTTCGTGATTTGTTACTGAATGAGGATTCTAGAAAAAGGAACAATGGATAATCAAGCTCGTTGCTCATAACTGAAGGAAGAGGGAGAAGTAATAACAGAGGAGGAAATAAGGGTAGATCAAAGTCAAAACGCAGGAGCAAGTCAAGACCTGGAAAGCCAAGGAAAGACATACAGTGTTGGAACTGTAAGGAGTTTGGGTATTTCAGAAGTCAGTGTTCTGAACCTGCGAGAGAGAAAAGGGAGGTGAATGCTACTACATCCTCAGATTCAGAGGATGTTCTTATTTGCTGTATCGAGAGTTCTGTTGAAGACTGGATTATGGATTCAGGAGCATCTTTCCATGCTACTTTTAGCACGAAGAAGATGAAGAATCTGCGAACAGGTAACTTTGGTAAAGTTCGTTTGGCTAATAATCAGAGTCTTGATATTACAGGAATTGGAGACATAGACCTTAAAACGCCATTGGGAACCATTTGGACCTTGAAGAATGTTCGGGTCATTCCTGGTTTGAAGAGGATGCTTATATCCATCGGTCAGCTTGATGATCAGGGATATAATGTTCACTTTGGTAGAGGACAATGGAGAGTTGTTAAGGGCAGTATGGTAGTTGCTAAAGGCAAGAAGAGAGGTAGTTTGTACATGGTTGAAGCATCAACTGATGGGGTGAATGCAGTATCGAGTGACCAGAGTCAGACAAAGTTATGGCATCAAAGACTCGGGCACATGAGTGAAAAGGGGATGAAGATGCTTGTTGGTAAGGGAAAACTTCCAGAGTTGAAGAAGGTCGAGTCAGAATTTTGTGAACCATGTATCCTAGGCAAGAAAAAGAAGGTGACTTTTGTGAAGACTGGGAGAGCATCGAAAGCTCAGAAATTAGAGCTTATTCACTCAGATGTATATGGACCAACAACAGTTGCTTCACTTGGAGGTTCTCGCTACTTTGTGACCTTCATAGATGATTCAACACACAAGGTATGTGTTTACTTTCTTAAACATAAATCTGAAGTTTTTGATACTTTTAAGAAATGGAAATCTGCTGTTGAACTTGAAACTGATTTGAAGGTGAAATGCTTGAAGTCGGATAACAGTGGTGAATATATAAGCAAGGAGTTTATAGATTATTATGCTGATAGAGGGATCAAGATGATAAATACTGTTCCAGGAACTCCGCAACAGAATGGAGTTGCAGAGAGGATGAACAGAACATTATGTGAAAGAGCCAGAAGTATGAGGTTGAATGCAAGGTTCCCAAAGATGTTATGGGCTTATGCAGTTAACACAACAACGTATCTTATCAACCGTGGACCCTCAGAGAATTTGCATCTAGAGCAGCTAGATGTGAAGACCGCATTCCTACATGGTGACCTTGATGAAGATATTTACATGGCACAACTTGAGGGATTCCAGGTTATTGGAAAAGAGAATTGGGTGTGCAAGTTGAAGAAAAGTCTGTATGGTCTGAAACAAGCACCAAGGCAGTGGTACTTGAAGTTTAATGATTTCATGGTGAGAACCGGTTACAAGAGATGTGAAGCCCATCACTGTTGTTATATGAAGAAGTTCAAGAGTTCGTATATCATTCTCATTCTGTATGTAGATGATATGTTAATTGCAAGATCAGATATGAATGAGATCAGCAAGTTAAAGAAGCAAATGTCCAAAGAATTCGAGATGAAGGATTTGGGTGCATCTAAATAGATACTCAGGATGAGTATCACCAGGAGCAAGAAAGATGGATCTTTGACACTGTCCTAGGATAAGTACATTGGGAAAGTGTTAGAGAAATTTGGTATTAACAATGAGAAGACCAAGCCAAGAAACACACCCTTGGGGAGTCACCTCAAGCTTACCAAAGATCAATGTCCCAGAACTGAAGAAGAAAAAACTGATATGGCTAGAGTTCCGTATGCATCTGCAGTAGGTGGTCTGATGTACGTTATGGTGTGCACAAGACCTGACATAGCACATGTAGTCGGAGTTTTCATTCGGTTTATGTCAAATCCGGGAAGAGAACATTGGGAAGCAGTAAAATGGGTGCTTCTTTATTTGAAGGGAACATCAAAGATGGGGTTATGTTTCAAAGGGAATGATTCAGTTCTCATAGATTATACAGATGCTGACCTGGGTGGCTGTAGAGAGACATTTGAAAGCACAATAGGTTTTGTTTTCACAGTAGGAGGAACTGCAGTCAGTTGGATGTCCAGACTCTAGAAAAGTGTGGCTTTGTCCATAACAGAGGCAGAATACATGGCTAGAGCTGAAGCCAGTAAGGAGCTAGTATGGTTGAAAGCTTTTTTGGAAGAGTTAGGGAAGAAGAAGACTGAGTACTTGTTGTACTGTGATAATGAAAGTACAGTAAAACTTGCTAAGAATTCTGTGTATCGCAAGAAGACGAAGCACATCGGGATAAGGTATCACTTTGTGAGAGGATTGGTTGCTGATGGCACAATCAACTTGAAGAATATCTCAGGTGCTAAGAATCCAGCAGACATGTTTACTAAATGTGTAATGTTGGATAAGCTAAAGCTGTGCGGAGCTTCAGCTGGTCTCCAGGAATAGTGTTGAGGAGATCGGGGTAACCGGAGGTGCATTGAAGATCAAGGGGAGATCTTATTTACAAAAGTACAGAAGAGATGGTGCAGTTCGTGGTCTGAAGACACCAAGTGGGAGATTGTTGGAGATGTTACCTTCAGCCCACCTATAGGCCCAAACCGTTTTAGGCCTATTATGATTAACTTGTTGAGCAAGTTTAGCATAGGGTTTTAAACCTTAATTAGGAGCTTATAAATATATCTCTTGTACTTGTAATTTTTGTATCACTCAATAATAAGAATACCCTAGTTGCCTTCGTGGACGTAGGTCAGTTTAGACCGAACCACGTAAAATCTCGTGTTTGTGTGCGTGTGTGTTCTACGATCCTAATAGAAATATATATGGTGGGGTTAGGATACAAAGGCCATATTTCATGAGAAATGTGAGAAGGATTAAGAATTGATATACAGACATAAATTTTTGGACTTATTCATGATGTTTTGGAATCTTTAAGCTAAAATAACACCAAACATAACAATTAAAAACACAAAACAATTTATTTTAGACTTAAAAACTTTAAACACCATGTTAAGAACATGTGTTCTAAATTGTTGTGTTTTAGTTGTGTGTTTTAGCTATGTTTTAAATTTTATGACTATAATACATTTATTGTGTTTTAAATTTTGTGTTTGGTGTTTTTCTAGCAAAAACAACCCAAAACATCATACTTAAATCCAAAACAGATGCCTACATGTTAATTCTTAATCCTTCTCACACTTCTCACGAAATATGGCTTTTGTACCCGAACCTTTACATATATATATAGATGGGTTAATAAGAACTAGGTTGAGTTGTAAGAACCATAGGAACTCACTTATAGACACACATTTTTAATTAATTGTATACTGGATTTGTGGTTGCAATTAAACCATAATAAAATATTAATTTTGTTACAGCGGTGTAGTCACTTTTGTTACACTGGTGTAAGGACGACGTAATTTTTTTTCTTCATTTTTTGTATATTTCTTAGTTAGCCATTTTTATATCCATGGGTAAAAAATTTTTATAAAAAATTCGCATTTTACGTCGGAATTCTCACAACTAAAGTGAATTCTCAACCGAACCGAATCTTATATATATTAACAATAAAATTAATTCCAAATTCCAAAAACAATAAAAAAAGTGAGTGTGACATAAACTAACCTAACCATGGTTAACATGAATGCTGCTTATGCCTATGAGTTAGTTATTCAGGAGCAAGTGCTAATGGATTCGCGTTGGACTTGTCTCTTCTTTTACCATCTCCCTTTTTATACATACTCCTTCCTCACTCTCCTCTAACCTTTGTTCCTTTCATCACCCACTACACTCTCTCTCTCTCTCTCTCTCTCTCTCTCTCTCTCTCTCTCTCTCTATTCGCACACCATATTGTGCGAACTAAAGATACTACAATACAATGTTGTTAAGACATTTTGCGTTCTGTTTATTGCTCATTTTTATACATTCTGTTTCCATCAATGCGGTTTCAAGGTAACATTAATATCCAAACTCATAGTTTTGTAGCAACATGAGGCAATGTGCATTTAAATCATGTTGAGTATTTCACTTTACTCGCCGAATTTGATTAATTCAATTCAATGTGTTTGTAGATTGGATGAGGATAACGAGTTACATAGCTTATTAGCCAACTCATCAACCGCGGACAGGTTAGTTTAGTTCGGTTTGGTACGGTTGTACCAACATTCTGTTCTTTTCATAATTCTGTTCCCGCTTACCTTCTGTTTTGATGCAATATGAAAAAAAAATTAATAAAGTGAGATCTTTAGAAATGATTACTAAACTTAATGATAATAATTGCCAGGGGCGGACCTAGCTTGAAGCTAGGCGCCGCATCCGTTGCTACTTAACTTTGCGCGCGTAGTGGAAAATTTGTTTTTTTTAACGATATTTGAAAAACGTTATTACTAAAATAAAAAAAATAAAAAAAACGTTACTACTGAAATTAATTTCTAGATCCACCACTGATAACTGCATCGATCGTGATCTTTTCGGTTAGATCCACTTGATTTCTCAATAATTAATTTCTTTGATGTGATACTAACCGATCAAAAGTAACATAGTTGTTGTGATCTATCTGATTTATTGTACAAATGTGTACTTTATTCGGATTAGAATTCGATATCAAATTATTAGAGATTAGATCTTAAAAGGTCTACAAGTATTTCGCTTGAGCGAGTAATTCGTCTAGTAAAAACAAAACCGTGAGCACCTGAATGGGTAATTTATATCCATCAGAAGCAAAGCAGACAACATTATGACACGACTTACTTTAGTTGTTACAACTAGTAAATAATAGTTTTAATTAATATAATACATGGAGAATTATTTTAAATAATTGTGAACAATTTTCAGGAGAATGAAAGATATTGCAATGGAAAAGAATGAAAGAGCTGTGGACGAAGATCCAGAGAGGGTTGCTTCCATGGTTAACATGTGAGTCGATTCTCTGAATTTCTCTCACTAATAATAGATTATATATTATTATAACTGACAATCAATTATTTTAATAGTAATAAAATAATATTATATGAAAAGGATCACATGATCATGACTGAACAACAACAAAACAATACCATCTATCATCTTGTTTGATCTTGTGGTGTTGTTGCGTGTAAATTACTGTGTTACTTTAAGAGCTCCCCATGTTCTTATGTTGTTGAACCATGTTTTACCATCGTTATTTGCCAGCGTGGCCACGTGTCACATGACCCTACTGTCTTATCAACTCAACCATTTATTATATACCATCTTTTCAATGTATTTACTTTTTAGCAAAACATTATTTGACCAACACGTACATATTAGTAGAAAAATCCAATAATTATGGTTTAGTTACAGTTATGGTTATATGTGTATAAATAACCGAATTAACTAAAGTGAACTCATATTAAAGTTAGCTTTTATATGTTTTATATATACATTTGTACTTTGTTAGAAAAGTTTTTATTTAACTTTTGTTTTTCTTCACAAGTTACATAATGATATTAGTTATTACTTGTTCTCTTTTATAAACTAAAAAGGTTGCTAACATATCATGATTTGATCTAAAATATAATTGTATTTGTTAGTCAAAATCAGTTTGAACCCGCCTAAGTCCTGGACGGTTAACCGAATCATTTTTTTCAGAATGATTGGGTGGTCGTAGGTCGGTTTATGAGACTGACCCCGGTTCGAGAACCCACAGGATTTTTCCATAGGAATACTGAATTTGCAGTTTTAACAATTTAACTCATAGGTGAACCAATTGACACGCTTAATATAACCATGTGTTAAAACTTTATTTTGTTCACCATTAGATTACTCTAGTGAGCGAACTTGATTTTCTGATTATAATTCATTTATCATACTATTTTTTATCAATAAAATGATAAATTCAAAGAAATGAATTAATTATCTTTTGCCCCACATTATACCCTGGCCTCAAATTCTAAATCATTCAATCTCACCTAAACATGCTTAGATCCTATGCATGAATGGTACATTAAACGTACCTCCTCTCACAAACGATCGCAAAATATCACATGATTACCGGCTCGAAGCCAGCCCCACAAACACAGACAGATGCTACCAAAATGCTACCAAACGTACCCCTATCACAAATTTTGAGGTGGGACCCACCATTAAAAATATACATCCCTCACGCAAAAAGGGTATGTTCAAATTTCAATAATAACAAGGGGTACGTTTAGAAACATCCAAACAGATCTACTACGTAGGTCCAGTTTAGTTTTTCATTGACGCAAAACAAGTCAAAAAAAAAAAAAAGTAGATCTGGTTGGGGATATGTTTACTAGCTTCGTAACCGACACAACCATCAACCATGTCCGTATTTAATAACCAGACTTTACCCACCGACGATGCATTGCACATTATTATTATTATTTTTAATATCAGATTCCCATCCCTATTCTTTCATTTATTGGCATCTACAAAAGATCATGTTGGTTCACTTTCCGAATAATCCGTATTCATTTTTTTTCCGAGTATCACTGCCATTATTTTGACCTACTGTCTGTGTTGTTAACCAATGGATTTAAACATTCCACCAATAAAAAGTGGTCCCCACTTTCTTAATTGTTCACCGAAAGTAGCCTTTTTACTGATTTTTATATATTTTTTTAATTATGGTTAACTAGCTTATATCCCTGGAACGTCCCGAGTTGAGAAATGTAAGTAATGTGAATATTATTATTATTATTATTATTATTATTATTATTATTATTATTATTATTTTAAACAAATATCTGTCATAAGTTATCATATTCTAATATAAAAAAAGGTAATTGGGTCGGGTATCACCTAATCCTAGGCCCGACCCAAACCCACAATTTTTTTTTAAACTAATTCCAAACCTGACACAATACCAATAAAAAAATAGTCGTTTTTTTTCTCTGTTTTTTATATAGTACTATGGTACCCGTTGGAAAGATAATAAAACGCTCGTTAATTTGGTGTAATTTTTTTCTTTAAAAAATCCCGTGTATAAAAGATATTAACGTTTAAAAGTAATGGGAGGAAACATTAGAGATAAAAATCTAATTTTGTTTTTAAATTTTAAATTATTATTTTCCTAAAATAAAGGCCTTGCCACATGGGATGACACATGACACACTCAATAGAGAGAATACCCTCTTTAAATGTCATGTCATTAAAATGGCTTTGGTTTATTATATGTATAGATAGATAGATTGGTTACATATATATAAATAACTGAATCAACCGAATCTAACAGCCCACAGCCCCATACAACCCCAGGCGTTGGGCCCGGTTAAAACAACATAGACTGGGGTTGTGAAGGGTCAGGGCCTGCTGTGCGGGTATGACAACTTCCGAGTAAAAGAAAGTCGTCTTAAAAAAAACCCAAATATAGTCGCTAAATAACAAAAAATTACTATAATTTTTTTATTATAAACAATACAGGAAAACTTACTATAATTTTTTTATGAATAATGTATAGTTGTAGCTTATTTATATTTATAAATTAAAACATTAGGGCATGATATAATTAGAGTTATTAATTGAAATTAGCTTGAATCCAACTATGTCTAGAGTAGTAGTTGGTTAACCGGGCCATTTTTCTACTAACCGAATTAGTCAAAGCCAAATTAATACATGATTACATAAATAATCATTTCATACTTAACGGATTACATGATTATAAATCATTTGATTAAATGTTGTTACATTTTTGGAGAAATTGTCCAAAAGGTTGTATGTTGATATTTTTTTAAAAGTATTTCTTTACCTCTAAATCAAAGGTTATGACAAATTTCAGGAGCATCAGAAACAGTACAGAAAGGAGGAAACTAGGATTTTTCTCATGTGGGACCGGAAACCCAATCGACGATTGTTGGCGTTGCGACAGGAACTGGCAGCGCAACCGCAAGCGTCTGGCAGATTGCGCCATTGGATTTGGACGCAACGCCATAGGAGGCCGTGACGGACGTTACTACGTCGTCACTGACCCCAATGACGATAACCCAGTAAACCCCCGACCCGGGACCCTAAGACACGCGGTCATTCAAGACCGACCGCTATGGATCATTTTCAAACGAGACATGGTCATAACATTAAAACAAGAACTACTAATGAACAGTTTCAAAACAATAGATGCTCGTGGAGTCAATGTTCATATTGCAAACGGTGGTTGCATAACAATTCAATACGTTACAAATGTTATTATTCATGGGTTACATATTCATGACTGCAAACCGACCGGTAACGCTATGGTTAGAAGCTCGCCGTCTCATTACGGATGGAGAACAATGGCGGATGGTGACGCCATTTCGATATTTGGAGCGAGTCATATTTGGGTTGATCATAACTCGCTTTCTAACTGTGCTGATGGGCTCGTCGACGCCATCATGGGGTCAACTGCTATTACCATTTCTAACAACTACTTCACCCACCACAATGAGGTATTTACTAAGTCCTAACCGCGGTTAACTTTAACTCGTAAAAAGTTAAAACAATATGTGCTGATTCTACTTCTTTATGGTTATTTAACAGGTTATGTTATTGGGTCATAGTGACACCTATGATAGGGACAAGGGTATGCAAGTGACCATTGCGTATAACCATTTCGGCGAAGGTCTCGTACAAAGAATGCCAAGGTGCGTAACTGCGTATGCGTAGCATTTAACGAAACATAGATTGCTCCTACCAACCCTGCCTATATTGATAATTACCCATTTTGATCCAAATGTGTTTTGACCCGTTACCCGCTCCCCCCCCCCCCCCCCCCCCACCTTTAACCACTTAGGCAAAACTTGACATAAGTTTTGTTTGGTACTTGCAGGTGTAGACACGGGTATTTCCATGTGGTAAATAACGACTACACGCACTGGGAAATGTATGCTATCGGCGGCAGTGCAGATCCCACAATTAACAGCCAAGGAAACCGATACCTTGCACCTATTAACCCCAATGCCAAAGAGGTAACATAAAACACAATCTTTTATTCGAGATTTCACTCTAAACAAACAAAGTTAGAACCTAATGATTAATCAAATTGTTGTAACAAACAGGTGACTCATAGAGTAATAACATCAGGAAGATGGAGACATTGGAACTGGAGATCAGAAGGTGATCTAATGTTAAATGGTGCGTTTTTTACGCCATCTGGTAAAGGCGCAGGAGCCAGTTACGCGCGTGCATCAAGCCTAAGTGCTAAGCCATCATCGTTTGTGGGCACGCTTACTTCAGGATCAGGTGCACTTGCGTGCCGAAGAGGCAGACAGTGTTAAATAAAAGAATAAACAAGAATAGTGATTTAATCTCTCATCATTTTGAGGAATCCAGTTTTTCAAACGATTCGCTTTGGTTTTATTCTGTCTTTGTACCAAAAAAATACTTGAGAAGTGTATATTGTTCGCTATTTCCTTGCGAAATTTGTATGTTTTGCGCCCGATATGAAAAAAAAATGGGTTCTTATGGAGGATGGAAATTTGAGTATTCGTCTGCGTTAATGTAATTACGATTTGCTCAAGTTAAACTGACTGATACAAAGTTTTGTATCCTATGTCAACTTTAAACATGACTAACTTTGTAACAAGTGTGGTTATGTGAATTAATGATCATTTTGTTGTGTTCAAAGAGACTTGGCTATGTTTTTTTTAGGCAAATTGTTTTGTTTACTTTTAGAGCACGTTATGGGATATGGATGAGCTCGGGACGTTATCGGTACCGAACCGATACCGATCCCGACAATACCAATATCAAAAAGTCTAAAAAACCAATACCGATACTGATACCGAACACATACGGTACGATACGGTATCGGTAGGGTACCAATATGGTATCGGTATTTTACCTTAAAATACCGATACCATACCGATCCCGTACCGATACCGATAATACCGAAACCGAAAATCCATAAATATGGATACCGATCCCGAAACCCCTCGGTTCGGTACGGTATCGGGATCGGGACGGGACGAGATCGGTATTCGGCCTTGTATGCTCATCCTTATTATGGGATGCTAATCGGTGGGAACGGGAACTAGACACTTGATTAAGTGACGCTTATTTTGGGTAGTTGATGAGGAGCGGGTCCAAGAACCGGCAGATTTTTACTTGGCCTAGCTAGATAAAGGAAAACAGGGCATAAATGGCTAAACTTTAAATGAGCATAACTTGGGCTATGATTAGAGTTACGGGCCCACAAGCAGGCGATAGAAAGGACTCGAAGAGCCAGATCACATGGCAACCCCAACTGTCAGTCCCGAATTCCTTGATTTAAGGCCCTGACTTCGTTAATCATCAGTTTGCCCCAAAGTTTCGTCAATCTTCAAAACTTTCATACTTTAAGAATAACGGGTAATTCAATGATTAGCACACTTTACGCCTTTATTTATGATATGAATTTTAATTTTAATTTCTTTCGGTCAATTTGTAATTTCAAAGATTTGGCAATACCTACCAAATTTAGAAAATGGCTACTTTTGTATTGTATTAAGCATTCAAAAATTAGTAAACTTTCTTAGAATCTTATTCTTGTTCTTATTTGCTTCCGCTTTGCGTCAGTAGTGGCCTTCAAAGTGTTAAGGCAGAAAACCAATAGAAGTTGGATTCGAACATGATAAATCATTGGATAATATATACTCTAGTGTTTGCGGTGCATGATGATTACGAATCAAGTTGTCACAGCAGTGAAACAAGGCTATCTCATGACTTAATCTAGTGGTCAAGTATAGCATCTAATCAATGCAAGTCATATACGAGCATCTCCAGCGCGTGGTCATTTGTTGGCGTACTCATGACCAGAAAAGACGAGATTGGAGAGAGGGCGTCAGTCGATTGATGCTGAGGCACACATTCGTTGGTGTCCATGAGTTCTTCCATTGGAGATGCTACAAAGATTCACACCCCTCTATTGTTTAGTCATCATGAAATGTAGTCGATTCGGATTCCATAAGTACTTCAATATGTGACTAAAATATATCCTACCCAACTGGGCATAATCTCATGTTCTAAGATTCTAAAAACTCGGCTCAAATTTACGAAACGAATATAGGAACCAAACCACGTATTCGGCTTGAAACCGAACCTATCCTAGATCAGAACCAAACCGATTCGAGTTTCATATCCAGAAACATTGTTCATCAGTAAAGATAGCTCAAAAGAGTTTTTAAAAAAAGGAATGTAAACAAGGAAAGGAATATTATGTTTTAGAAAAGGACGATTGTTTTAGTCCCACATCGATGGATAAGAAAAAAAGAGATGTGTAAGTGGGAATATAAGATATGAAGGATGGGGTAGCATTAAAACTTACATACCTGGACGGGGTCATGATGGGTGATCAGGAAGGCCCATGGCCTAGGTTGGTGACTTCCATTGCACATAAAGGAAGGGTGCTAGCCTAAGGTCGACCTATGTTGGTCGATCCTACGTCATAATTTGTGGCAGCGGGGGCTTGCGTCCGCGCGGCCCCTACTAATTCTTTTTAAACCAATGTTTGTTTCGTTTTCTTTGCTATTTAACATAACTGTTCTGTATCACTGAGGCGTGGCTCCTACTTGATATGTTTGGACAAAGGTCATTTTATATCTTGTAACAAGTATTTAATCTAGTCATTTACTTTTAAAGGTGATTACTTTATTTAATTTTACAAAACATGATTGTGTTTAAAATGATTGTGGTTATAAATGAGTTAATAGCAGGTTAAACGAGTTGTAATAAAGTTATAAATACGGGTTAAACGAGTTGTAATAGAGTTGTAATAAAGTTATAAACACGGGTTAAACGAGTTGTAATAAAGTTACAAACACCTGTATTTATTCCCGTTAAAAACACTCATTTATTCAAATGGTTATAAATGAGTTAGTAGCGTAGAGGTTAAACGAGTTGTAATAAAGTTGTAAACACGTAGGATTGAACACAGTTTTTCTAGATAACACACTCATTTATTCAAATGGTTATAAATGAGTTAGTAGCGTACGGGCTAAACGAGTTGTAATAAAGTTATAAACACGTAGGATTGAACACAGTTTTTCTAGATAACTTTCTCGCTTCGAAATTCGATTTTGACGTTGTTAAGTTCAACTTTAGTATAACTTAAATATGATCTACTTATTAAAGGTGTTAGGCAAGTCATCTGAAAACATGATTTGTTTAATTAATGAATTGAACTGATCAATCCAAAAAAAAAAAAATTGTGTTAGGAAAATGTTAAATTGATATGACTTTCATTCAAATGGCTATTAATTAATATTAAATTTTGCAAACACACACTTAAACAATCAATTAATAACCTCTAGAAAGTAATACCCATTTTCTTTAATCCTATTCTCATGATGTGTTCTATGCATGAATTTGTGAACTCAATATATGAATGGGTTCATGAACTTACAGAAGTTATTTACATATAAAGCATTTTAAAAGCATGGTTGTTTTGAAGCTAGTGACTGTTGTCTGTTGATAGAGTTATTTGTACTTTTCCATAATTCTTCTAGCTTCTTCAAGGGTCTCCTCATCAGATGAGGTGGTAGTGCTGCTGCTGGCAGTGTTGGTGGTGCCGCTGCCTCCTGTAGGGCCTTCGTCCTTGTTTAAGGCGATAAACGCTGAGTATATTAGGCCCATTGTTGCCTGTTTCATAGAAGTAAGGACATTAATTGCTATCTTAAACCAGTAGCAAAAGAAAGTTGCATAACAAGCTTTCAAGTTTACAGGGAATATATTCTGAGAGAAAATACGCGTCATTGAGCTATATTAAAATTTACTATCATGCGTTCGAGCCATGGAGAGGTCAACAGGAATATGGACTGGTTGAATTACAGGTCCCCACGGGTCAAAATTAACTGATGTGTCAAAATGGGATTGTTGAAAATAACTATTTGTGTTGAATTAATTTTTTTTATTAATAACTATGTTATTATGATATGTATTTAAGTTTTTCTGATAAAACAACTATGAAATTACATGCATTAGAAGAACAAAATTATAAAAGCTTTTCAAACGTTCGTTTTTTTAGTTATTTTTATTAGACTTGTTTGAGATAAAATACAACCCAAATTGACCGCAAGATTTGAGCTTACACAGATGACCACAACTTGAAGATTCCATATCATAAGTATCTTTCTATATCAGGTTAACTCACAAGAACAAAGATACGCATGATTATTACTTGTTATACTGTACGTCGTATAGTGTATGAGTAATTAAATAAAACCACCTTAGTTATGAGAGGCACCATAAGAATGTTTAGACATTCCTGCTTTTAGCGAATCTAAGAACTAAACATTTACCTATATGACAAAAGCCATCGTTGATATCAAATCTTGAAGGTACTAATATGATTCCATTTATCAAATCGTGTTCCATGCATTTGACAAAGATAAAATACCCCCTTCGCAAATTTCACCACATATATAGTATTTGTATTTCAAGAGCATAAAAATAACCCTATCACAAGCTGATGAAACTGAGTGAATCTGCAAGATTCTATATCTTGGAAATCAAGTAATAAAGGTGGCCAAAAAGCCAATGAGCAGGTTGGTAATAGGTCAAGACAGTATGAAATTTTTGTAATGGGCTGTGTTGACCCGAGAAACACTTTTATCTATTATTATTAATGTCTCCGTATATAATTAGTGTGTCAATATATGCATGCAAATTTATATTATTTCAAAAGTATGATTTAGTGAATAAAAGTTTAGGAAGTTTATGCATTTTGAAAATACTATGGACAATTTCGACCAGCTTTCTATTCAGCTAAATTCTTTTACCTGTTTGAGAAATTTAACCTAAATCCAGTCATTAAAAAATTATCGGTTAAAACTGCACCTCTCAAGCAATTCAGAAAAATAAGCTCATGGAATATATGGGTGGAAATGTACCAGAAAAAAGAAAGCTGTGGATAAAAATGACTTGAGAAGAAAGAGTGCAACCGTCACCCCAACTACGGCCACAGATACCCGAGCAACTGGTCTTGGAATAGACTCCTAAAACACACAAAAAGAAACCAATCAGGCATAATTGGCAAAAGAAAAATTAAATAGGTGCATGAGTTTGTTTTGATATTAAAGACGTATAAACGGAGAGAAGATGCCTTACTGGCACTAAACTTGTTCCTGCTTCAATTCCATCCCTTCCAACCTTAAATACTGTTTGAACCACTTTATCAACATAACACATTATAGGTCAGCACAGATTTAACAGATCGTATGAAAAGAAAAATAAAGAATTATTTAGTCACATATTACATTTAAGACAGCATAGTGATAGTTACTTGAATTTTTCAAATAAACAATTGTTCCTTTAGAAGAGGTCTATAATACCAATCAAATTGAGTGTATGCTACTAAAATTTTTGAAGGAAATTCTTAATATCTTTATCCACTTCCTAGCTTCAGTCTATAACTTTTGTCATGAAAACGAGTGAATTAGTTCCCTTATATGATTTTTCATAAGTTCATGTCTTAAGGTAACCTCACGACCCGTCATTTTCTTGATTTTAAAATGAACGCATAATGCGTGATGCGCACGATGCACTGATGAGATCGCAGCGCCGCTATTACGTGATGCGAGGATGATGCACTCTAAATTGCATAATGCGCTCCTGATGCGCTCGCATAATGCGCCCTGATGCGTGCATTTTTGTAAAACCGACCACTATAGAGTAAAATTGTACAATGAGCTGAATGTGCTTGATAAGCTTGTACAGTTAGCTAATAAAGTTGTTAAGTAAGTTCCTACATAGATTACTAGTACCTTTTGCATAGGCTACTTGTACACATAAGGGTTCAAGGCTTATTTTGGTTATATCGAACTTTTTTTTATGGTATTAAAGCTATTTTCTTGTATGTATTTATTTTAATCTCTAAATTTTTAGTGTTTAAATTCAACAAGTTAAAATGCTATCTATATATAATTTTTTAAATAACAAAAGCGTCGTATACGTGACAATATAATTTTTTAGTGGTACCTTTTTCATGGGTCTGATCACGCATTGCGCATCAGCTTTTGGGATCAAAACGCATCGGAGCACAGAGCGCATCGCGCATTTTAAAACCAAGGTCATTGTATTCAAATTTCGAAGCCCAGAAGTGCATACTATACAGTCACTGTACGAATCCTTATCAAAACAAGCACAAACATTCTACTTAGGACAAAACTATGTTCTCATGGCGCATAGGCGAACTCAAGGCGACTTAAGTATATGCAAAGTTCAAAGTTCAAACCTTATGGAGTTATGGTACAAATTTGGTTTATAAAGTTGCAACAGCAAGTAAATGTGAACATAACATACCAATTTAAAAATTAATCATTATATGTAACCTAGAGCATATAGTACCGTATGCGCGTACTGGTTGTTTTCGGTACCGGTAGCGGACCGGTACCATGCTCATCCGTATACCACTATACCAGCAATCTTCCAAAGTTATTCAACTATTTCTAGTTTCTAATGCTATAAAATAACCCCAATTGAAGTCACATAACTTATAAAATTGCCTAACCAAACACGAGAAAGCGTGCCTTGACAACCAACACGTATTTATACCTATACCATTTGCATTTAATACTTTAGGTTTCCTTACACGCGGAGAGTCCAACAGGTCATGCATAGCAACGTAACGTTATGAATCTATTACTATAGTTTTTTAAAACACATACTATTAAAAAAAAGGCTAACAAGTGCCCGTTTGCCTTCTATTTCGATACGTATTAGTTTGCAATTGAAATAAAATATAGATAACGAAATACCTTTGAAAAAATTAGATTGAGAAGCGTTGATTTGCGACCTGCACGTTCTGGTTCGAACAATTGGAATGATGGAGCGTTTCTTCGAATTAAAAAGCGGTTCGGATAATAATGGGGACCTGAAACTGAAAGCTAGGGTTTTAGATGTGGAGGAATAGGATAATGGAGAGTATAATAAACTATGATGATGAAGATTAATAATCGAAGCCATGGAAAGAGTGTCAAGTGATTAATGTGTTGTTGGTGTTTTTCTTATCATATGATTATTATTATTATTATTATTATTATTGTATCACAATCACGTATTCATATCGGGTCTACTGGGTTATCAAGTGAAAACCGGGTTTCGATTCGGTCCAAGATGAGACTCACACTATGGCATAGCAATTGAGATGTGTTTTACATTGATTGAAAATTTATAAAAACAAATACATATACTAGTGTTGTCCGGTTAGTATTGGTTTAGTTTGTTATGGTTAGGGGCAGAGAGAGACAGAGCCGTAAAACGGTGGGCCTGTGCCCACCCTAGGTCCAGCCCACATGTATTTTAATATGATTAGGATCAGGCCCATTTATTATCATATTGCCAAGTGTCCATCGTATGTTTTTTTTGGTGTCGAATTATTCTACCACTTACACACTCGATGCTTCATGCGCCAGCAGTCCAGCGTCCAGCAATATTCCTTTTTTTTTCCAAATTTCCAGCCGACAATCTGACATCAAGAGGCCGAGAAGTAGCCGACTATTGTAAGTGGTCGACTCTTAATATCATTCTTTTTTTTTTTGTCTTTTTTTTTACTTCCCTAAGTCGATGATGATTTGATAGATTATAAACCTATTGTAAGTGGCCGACTATTGTATTGTATATGCCACCAAACTAATATTAATTAAGCCTTTTCTCTTTGCAGCATAGATTATAAACCTATTATATTTGACTACTTGATTTTGTATTTTTGATACATATTAGTTGCTAACTTAGTTACATAAATACATATTTTAAATTGTGATATATTGCTTGCGTTGGAACGTTTGGTGATTTGATTATTTTGTCTTTGTGAATTGTGATGTCTTCACGCAAAGTAAAACAAGGTGTGCATTTTTTATCTCTTTGAATTTTCATAGTTGATAACTGGTTTTCTTTGTATAAATGTGATACCCCGCATTTTCAGGTTAACACTTTTTACTGAACTCTAGTTAACTTGCATATTCACAGTGATCAAATACTTAAGTAGGGTTAGTTAAGTAGGCTTAACATATGTTAGATGTTATTAACATATGTTATAAGTAGGAAAAACCTTGTTCTGTCACACACACGAGTCCTGCATCCCGAACGTTGGTGATTAATCTGGCAAGCATAATAATAAGCAAAATAGAATTCTTATGGACGTAGTGTTACATGTTTGTGTGGAGTACATGCTTATGTGAATTATCGCTTGACTAAGAATTAATATGTAAACCATGCAAGTTACGTGAACCTTATAATTGATATGTTATGAAATAATAAAAACAATAGTTTTTATGCAATTTAGGGTGATTAATATCATCGGGCCCGGTATTGGACTAGAACATGACTAACGGGTCCAGTTAATGGACTAAAAGGGGCCCTAATACCCAATTGCTTGGGGAACAAGCCAAGCCCTCTTATAATTAGGAAAAAAAAAAACCAACCCTACCCCTTCCTCCCTTGTTGCGCCGTGAACCCAACCCTATCCCCTTCCCTTTGATTTTCAACAAACATCAATCCTACTCATTCCTTCAAGCTAGTTGTGGTGCAATCTTTAGGCTTTGAGGACTATTGCTTTGAAAGGTATAATATTTACATATATTATGATGGTTATTAATGATTAAAAAGTTTAAAAATCATAAGGCATGCATACATATAAATCGCATAACACATGTTAGTAGGAGTTCTTGAATGTTCATTGTGTATTGATGATGATGATGGTTGTTAGTAATCATAATTAGGGGTTTTACATGATTATATATGTGTTTAATCAGAATAATATGAGTTATGCATGTATTAGAGATTTTTATGTATGATTAGGGTTTGCGAATAACTTGGGGAGCAAGTTTCAGTTTCTGGCAGATTCATTAGGGGGTTTTGTAAGGGCTGTATCTTGATGTTAAATTGGTTGTTTTGATCTATTCTTTGCATGAATGGATTGTACATGGTCTCGGCTTTTTAGAATGGGCAAAATCATCTGATTTGGATGTTGTTTGATATGTTTTTGGAATTTTATTTGATTAAAGGTCATATCAGAATTTCGGAGTTATAAATTGAGTCAACTTTAAACGGGTATAACTCAAGTTTTACAAACAATTAAGTTATGAAATTTTGACAGGAGGTCAATATTGGAAAATTTTGGCTTTTCCAAGTGGATTCACCTCGTTTGGGTGAATACACAATTTTTGGGAATTTTTCTACTAAACTGACCTGTTGTGGAAAGTTTCTGGACATAGCTGTGTTGTATGAATTTTAATAATTTTTGTGTTTGGTTTTAGGACAAAACAAAAATTTGGGTTATTGAATAAATCTCAAAGAATATTCAGTAAAAATTTGGGAGTTTAATTCATTGATTTGGTATTTTAAATAAATTAGTTTTCGTGGCGCACAATCTGTCCTAAAAACGCAGATTGTGTATTATGTGTTTATGTGACTATTTGGAGTCGTATGTGATATGTATTTGACATGAACTTATATGAATACTTATAGGAGATTTTTATAAGGTATAAAACTGACAATAATAATTATGATCACCAACGGGATACGTAGGACTTACTTGTGCATGTAGAGTCACTAGGCGTCATTACACGATTTGAAACTTTAGAAGTTTCGGACAATCAAGTTACATGATGTGTTGGTATGCACATATACTCACCTAGTGACACTTGTAATAGGGAGTCGGTAGCTCGTTACTGTTTGAGGGATTTGGATCATTCGCGTGCAACCTAAGGTGAGTTTCACTACTCTTTTCTCAAAAGCATGCGTCTCGGGTTGAGACAACTTACTTAACATTTTTTTTTTAGTCCGGTTTGGGACTACTATTTTCTAGTCCGGTTTGGGACTACTTACATATCCCTGGTTGGGATGCTATGGATCCTTGTGTGGGTCGTTTACTTTGCTAGTTCGCAAACTGTGTCCTTGATGAACTAAACCAACTCTATCATCTGTAAGTCCTCACATACCGAATGAGTTGCCGGGATTGGCAAGCGGGTTATTAGTTGATAGCGCTATTAGGTCTTACAAACCTCACACCGGCTCGGGGAGCGCGGGCGTGAACTATAACTTAACGAACTTTATCATTGTGGATAGACAATGATGTCAGGCATGCGGCTCACATTTGTGGCTACACGTACATAGCAATTCGGTATATTCGGTGTTAGTTATCATGAATGGGCTAGCTACCCTTGACATGCGACGAACTAGTGTTTACACGGTTCTTGGAACCAACTCAATTACTTGTTTACGTGGTTTTGGAAACCAGCGCAGTTACCTACTCATTTACTTTACTTAGTGAACTCACCAACATTGTTTGTTGACCCACGATTTACATGCTTTTGCAGATAGTTAGCTTCCGGTGCCAGGATTAGAAAGCACTGCACACTTCACTGCATTCGGGGTCTTGGGCATACACCTAAATTACATATTATGTTTTTACATTTTCTTTCATATGGTTTTAATTTGGGCGCGTTGTTTTGCGCATGGTTTTTAAAAGGTTTAAATTTGGTTTACGCTTCCGCAGCTTAACTAAACTTGGTTTTTGAAAACGAACTAAATGGTTTGGGCATTTAGAGTTCGTTCATATGACTTATGGCTATGGGATCCTGGTATGTCATACGCCTCGCGGTATAAACCCCGCAGTGGAAATTTGAGGGTGTGACAGATTGGTATCAGAGCCATTGGTTATAGTGAACTAGGACTGCATGTTGAGTCTAGTCTATAATCATCATAGCATAAGTACACTCACAACTTAAGTGCACAACTAGCTTTTAGCTACATATATCTACAACATATGATTTCGGGAGATATGTTATCTTCTAGTTCTGGACCTAATTCTGAACACGTCAATGGTGGGAACCCAGGGTTACACTAGGTGGGGCATTACTGGGAGTAGTATCTTAACAAACCTCATGGATGAGGAAACAACAATAGTACAAGGGAGGGAGCCCTTGCGAGCGTTGTGGCGCATGTACACAGGAGGCTGCACGATGCGCATGACGTGATACCATTAAATCGAACTAACTGTGAAGAAACTCAAATACTGAGACTTATCCTTTTTCACTGAGCAAGGAGACAATTAGTTTCTGTTCCTTGTTACTTGATCTTTCTTACTCCCATTCGAAACTCACACGAGACTGGGTAACTCATATAGAATTTTATTCTTACTCTAGTACATTTACGCCCTGTACGAGCGAGCGATACAGGACATACGTGTCACTGTTCCTCACAAGTATATAGTAGATTCATGGGAACACATCAGACCGGGGCTTGTTACACCCACTCTTAGGGAGTTATGTAAGGCCTGCAATGCGGTGCAATATCTCAAAGGAAGACGAAACCTACCAGTGACTGACAGTCACGATTGGAGGAACGAATGGTGCTGTTGACCATTGAACTGACTTACACAGGACCGGAGAAGGAGACTGTACGTGATGAGAACCATATAACACTGACATCGCGAAAGAGGAAGGAGAAAGGATGGAAGGGGAACCTGAGCAGGACGAGCACATGGAAAGTGAGGATGAAGGTCTACTATCTAGACAGAGCATGGCGACGATTGGCTCTTTCCTTTTCTTACCTATCTTTTCTTTCCTTTCCCTTTGCTAACTTAGATAAGACTGAGTTCTTATGATCAACGATAGGGTGGTTGAGGCCCTCGCATCTTTCCAAACTAGTAAAGATCCATCTTGCTAAATCATTCGCTTCCCCTGACTTCCACATTTGAACTTTCTTATTCCTTGAGCGCACATGTCACAACAACAACCTGCCATCATATTTTCAAGCCTTTTATTGGTCGTAAACCTCGATAACTCCAACGGGACGAGGAGACTGTTGATTACTTCGGTCATATAGGTTCTTGCCTTATGCATTTGCCCCAGGCAGGATGGGGTAATGTATGCTACGTGCACATTCAATGAGTTACACATGCTTGGGTGAAGAATGTAACACCCTGTGACGAAATTTAGAAATTGTTATCTAAAGACGATTGGGGGCTGAGATCGACGCCTACACTACCAAGTTACCGGAGATAGCTACTATATGCTCAAATCTATTTAACCTACCTTACCAGCGGATTGAACTTCATACCAAAAGGGTTGGTCCCTCAGATTCGTGGCATGGCCACTGCAGCTCACCTACCTAGAATCTAACAAATCTTTCACCTAGCTCGCAAACTCACTGAAGAGGCTGTTGAGCATGGTACTTTTCCGAAGCATGGTGCTTCATCTTCTACTTTTGGTGATAGCAAGAGAACGTGGGATAGTGTGAGGTATAAGGCCTTCAACAACGACAACAACGGGAACAACAATGGGACTCGCGGGAGAGCATTCGTGATTGGCTCTGGGGAGGCTAGGACTGATAATAACGTCGTGACGGGTACATGCTTCTTGAACGACACTCTTGCTTCTATTTTATATGATACTGGTGCGGACTATAGTTTTGTTTCATCAAAACTTAGTGAACGATTAGGGATGGTTCCTACCCTTCTTGATATCCCATACTCTATTGAATTGGCTGATGGAAAGCCTGTCAAGGTAACCCATATACATCGTGACTGTAAGCTCGAGTTGAATGGGCAATTGTTTGCCATCGACCTCTTACCTATTACCCTAGGTAGCTTTGACCTCGTGGTTGGCATGGACTGGTTGTCCAAGCAGTATGCTGAAATTCTCTGTCAGGAGAAGATTGTTCGTATTCCTCTCCCAAGTGGAGAACTTTTATCTATACAGGGTGATCGAGTTGGTGCCATGGTGGGCATCATCTCTTATCCGGAGGCCCAGAAGTGCATTCGTAAGGGTTGTCCAGCCATTTTAGCTAACATATCCAACACTCGAGCTGAAACTGAAACCAAGATTGAGGACATCCCAGTGGTATGAGATTTCCCAGATGTCTTCCCAGAGGAATTACCTGGACTTCCACCCGTTCGTCAAGTGGAGTTCCAGATTGATCTTGCGCCTGGAGCAGCACCAGTCGCACGCGCACCATACCGCCTAGCACCAGGCGAACTTCAAGAACTATCTACCCAACTCCAAGAGCTATTGGATAGGTGTAACACCCCAACCAATGGCGGAAACATCGAGGTGTCACGTAGTGACGATTGTTCAATAGCTCATGGACTAAAAGTGTAAATATTGATACATTGATTAAATAGTTTATTACATTGAAAAGAAATACAACGGTTCTCCATGACAACTAAACTGAAATACAATAAATCAAAATCTAAATATAAATCCGAAAGCTTAAAGAATGCATCTCAAAATAACCTGAAACATGTACAAAATCATTTTTGTCAATACAAAAGTTGTATTGGTGAGCATACCCTGTTTAAAGAAATATAGTAGAAAAGTGTTTAGCAATTCATGTGCGGTACCATTTGCAATTATGTAATAAGTAATATCCGTTCAAAACCAAACCTGAGAATAATGACTAACACATGACTAACCAACTGAATAATGAATTAACAAGACAATGACCAAGATTCTCTCAAGAGAGTCTTAAGGGGGTGTACCATAGTACTATTCATTGAAATGCTAGGCCGCCCAGCGGTTAATGATTTTGACAAGTCATAGACACACCAATTAACATAAAGCAAACACACATGAGAATTGCATTTAGTAAAATAAATAGAAACTTGATAGTAAGTACATGAGTCACCCCAGAATAGTAAAACAGTAAAAAGGGGAAAGATATACTCACAGTTTGCGAAAGCGATCAAAATCCACTTAAGCGGTCGTGAGCTAAGTAATGGGAATTCCGAGGAATTCAACCTATAACGTATATGAATACTAGTAAGGAAAATTCTACAAAGTCTACGGTATCTAGGGTCTAAGGCATTAGGGTCTGCTTGCTAAGTCGATTTGGGGAAGTAGAGTTTTTATGATAAGTCGCGTTAATGTAACAGTTGTATATCACAAATAACATATAAAAGGTTGTAAATGTGGTTTAAATAATATAATTATTACTAATTGAATATTTAGTTAAAAATATGCTTAAATAATTAAAACAAAATAATTTAGATTAATTAATTTAACTAATTATTGTAAATAATTACAATAATCATAATTATTGAATTAGATCCAACCATGATAATAAATACTTTCAATCACATAAATATTTTCTATTTTATAGGAAAAGTGAAAAGTATTTATAAAATAGATGTCTAAATAAGATAAATAAATAAATGTTTAATTATGTCTATTTAAACGTAAATAAGGCTAATAATACCAGACATGATCCAAGAATTCTACTTTTATAGAAAATGGATTCTTAAGGATGTAAATCAAAAATAATTTTCTCATAATTTTTATAAACTTATTTATATTTAAAACTGATTTAATAAGATTAAATCATGTTTAAACGATTAAAAATAGGAAAATTAATAAAAATAAATGTTTTCTGAACCAATAATTTTTATTTCAGATTAGAATGCTTAGAAATAATTATCCTAAAATTTTGAGATCAAAATCATTAAAAATGAATTTTTAATCAATTAATTATGATTAAAACAATTTAAATTAATAAAATCGTGAAAATATATATTTTTCAGAAAACTAAAAATATGAAAATTTTCTATGAGGTATCAAGAAGCTACACCTAAATTTTTATAATTTTTGTATCAAAAATGAATTTATTATGATTATTTAAAGAGTAATGCATTTATATATGTATATATATATATATATAATTAATAAAAATTCAGAAATGAACAATAAAAAAAATAGGGAATCAGACCAGTGGCTAAGGGGTCTCGAACCCTGGTCTAATCCATAAACATACTAGCTTACAACCACTATACCACTTGATACATGTGTTATTATTTTTAGATTTATAAACTATTTAAACACTATATACAAAGTTATCTTCTTCCCCAAATCCTAACCAAGAACCCTAACTCTATACCCAATTTCAATAATCACAAACAGGCACGATTAGTGGTCTGTAATAAGGGGGTTTAGTAAAGGATGATCTAACTAACCAAATGACACAAACGAATTGGACTTACAACGTATATATGCTCGCAAAAAGGGTCTGCAAAAATCGGCCATAAGTGCCTTTATTTCAAGCTTCTAAACACGTTTTTTTTTGTAATGTTTTCGTGGGTTTAGGATAAGGATCGATGTAGACACAAGATGGTATGTTCAATTTATAGTGTTGTTTAAGAAAAAAAAAGACGTTTGAACTCGTTATAATGGTCCGACGGTTTTAGCATAAAACCCGGATTCAATGTCAATTATTAAGGCGTTATAGACTAGTTTAATGATTAGAAAATGTTGAGTCATGAAGGAGAAACGTTTCATAAGCATTAAAACGAATTATTGCACGTTAAAAACTGTATTTTGAAGTTGGCCGGAAATAATTCCGGTGGTCGGAAGTGTGTTCGCCGGAAAAACGAACAAGAAGGCTGAGATTTCTTTTTCTTTTTTTTAAAACAACTTTCACATATTGACACTTTAAGTCCCTCAATTATAACTAGGTTAGTTTTATAATGAATTGATTAGTTTTCCTTTATAAAATTCTAACTAAGTTAGTTTAACTTAACTTAAAAGTTTCCAAATCTTTATAAACTTGAAAAAAAAAATTTATAAAATCCATTCCGAAAAACGTTTCAAGATACGCATTTGATTAAAACTTATACCCAAACAATTGTAAATATAACTAATAAAATTTTAGTTCGCTCTAAAATTGAATCAAAAAAAAATTGACGAAACTTAAAGGGACTATAATGGAATATTTGAAGGACTATTATTGACAATTAAATGTAAGACGACGGTGACGGATGTCACAATAGGGGTTTCATTAGACCTAGTTCTTCGCCGTGGGGAGCTCCAGTTCTGTTTGTTAAGAAGAAAGACGGGAGCTTTCGCATGTGCATTGATTATCGGGAGTTGAACAAGGTGACGGTTAAGAACCGTTACCCTTTGCCTCGTATTGATGATTTGTTCGACCAACTGCAAGGGTCGAGTTTCTACTCTAAGATTGACTTGAGGTCAGGATATCACCAGCTGAGAGTCCGAGAGGAGGATATGGCAAAGACAGCCTTTCGAACTCGTTATGGACATTATGAGTTTTTAGTGATGCCATTTGGGCTAACTAATGCACCGGTTGTATTCATGGATCTAATGAACCGTGTGTGCAAGCCCTATTTGGACAAATTCGTCATAGTGTTCATAGATGACATATTGATTTATTCCAAGAACAGGGAAGAGCACGAGCAACACCTACAGTTAATCTTGGAACTATTGAGAAATGAGCAGTTATATGCGAAATTCTCTAAATGTGACTTTTGGATTCGAGAAGTCCAATTTCTTGGTCATGTGGTTAACGTGGCAGGAATACATGTTGACCCCGCCAAGATTGATGCTATCAAAAAGTGGGAGGCTCCTAAGACCCCTACCGAGGTGCGCCAATTCCTTGGTCTCGCGGGGTACTATCGCAGATTTATTGAGGGATTCTCTAAGATCGCTCAACCCCTCACCGCCCTAACACAGAAAGGTATTACTTATAAGTGGGGAGACGCCCAAGAATCTGCTTTTCAGCTATTAAAGTCAAAACTTTGCAGTGCACCGATACTATAATTACCTGAGGGTACAGAGGACTTTGTAGTGTACTGTGATGCGTCTATCCAGGGCTTAGGGTGTGTGCTGATGCAACGTGATAAGGTAATCGCGTATGCATCGCGACAATTAAAGGTCCATGAGAAGAATTACCCCACTCATGATTTGGAACTGGGAGCGGTGGTTTTCGCTCTCAAAATCTGGAGGCATTACCTCTACGGAACAAAGTGCACAATTTTCACTGATCATAAGAGCCTTCAACATATATTTGATCAGAAGGTGCTGAATATACGACAACGTCGCTGGGTTGAACTTTTGAATGATTATGATTGTGCCGTCAAGTATCATCCAGGGAAGGCTAATGTAGTAGCTGATGCCCTCAGTCGAAAAGAAACGAAACCTAAACGGGTGCGAGCCTTACAACTCACCATTCATTCCAATCTTCCTGATAAGATACGAGAAGCCCAGGGCAAAGCGTTGAAGGGAGAAAACATCGGGCTTGAAACCTTACATGGTGCTGATAAGCACTTGGAACTAAAAACGGATGGCCTCCAGTATTACATGGATTGAGTCTGGATACCACGTTTTGGGGATCTCAGGCAACTGGTGCTTGATGAAGCACACACCTCTCGGTATTCGGTACATCCTGGTTCGGACAAGATGTACCAAGATCTTAAGACTCTTTACTGGTGGCCAAACATGAAAGCCGAAATAGCCACTTATGTTAGTAAGTGCCTGACTTGTGCGAAGGTTAAGATTGAATATCAGAAACCTTCAGGCCTACTCCAACAACCAGAAATCCCTATGTGGAAATGGGATGGGATTTCCATGGATTTTATTACAAAGCTTCCTAGAACGCCAACGGGCCATAACATGATTTGGGTTATCGTGGATCGTTTAACCAAATCGGCCCACTTTCTGGCTATAAAGGAAACAGACTCATTGGAGAAGCTAGCGAACCTTTACATCAAGGAGATTGTCTCTAGGCATGGGGTGCCTGCTTCTATTATATCTGATCGCGATGGGCGATTCACTGCTCGTTTCTGGACTACTCTCCAAGATGCTTTGGGAACTCGCCTGGATATGAGCACAGCCTATCACCCGCAGACGGATGGACAAAGTGAACGTACCATCCAAACGTTGGAGGATCTGTTACGAGCGTGCGTGGTGGATTTTGGCAATAGTTGGGATAAGCACTTGCCTTTGATCGAATTCTCTTATAACAATAGCTATCACACTTCGATACAGTGTGCGCCTTTTGAGGCACTTTATGGGCGCAAGTGTAGGTCTCCCATCTGTTGGACTGAGGTTGGGGATAGCCAACTAACAGGTCCCGAACTCGTGCACGAGACTTCTGAGAAGATAGTGCAAATCAGAAACCGGATGGCTGCTGCTCGGGATCGACAGAAAAGTTACGCTGATAAACGTAGGAAGCCTTTGGAATTCCAGATTGGGGACAAGGTCTTGTTAAAGGTGTCACCTTGGAAAGGGGTGATACGTTTTGGGAAGCGGGGAAAACTGAACCCACGATACGTTGGACCATTCGAGATTGTCAAAAGGATTGGTCCAGTAGTTTACCAGCTAAACTTACCTGATGAACTCAGTGGAGTGCACAATGTATTCCACGTTTCAAACCTGAAGAAATGCCTATCGGATACGACACTGGTAGTGCCACTGGAGGAGATCCAGGTGGACGACCAGCTACGGTTTGTGGAAGAACCAGTGGAGATTCTTGAGCAGGGCGTCAAGAAACTCAGACAAAGCACTATACCTATTGTTAAGGTAAGGTGGAATTCTCGTCTAGGACCGGAATACACGTGGGAGCGTAGAGATCAGATGCGGCTCAAATATCCACACCTCTTTACTGAACCTGAACCTGTGCATAGATCGAATGCCGAACATAAAGCAGCTCACTTAAAGTGAATTTCGGGGTGAAATTCCTTTCAACTTGGGGATGATGTGACATCCGGGAACCAAGCGCACACTTTTCTAGCTGGCTTTACTGTTTATTTGCTGACATTCGGGACGAAATTCTTTTCAACTTGGGGATGATGTGATACCCCGCATTTTCAGGTTAACACTTTTTACTGAACTCTAGTTAACTTGCATATTCACAGTGATCAAATACTTAACTAGGGTTAGTTAAGTAGGCTTAACATATGTTAGATGTTATTAACATATGTTATAAGTAGGAAAAACCTTGTTCTGTCACACACACAAGTCCTGCATCCCGAACGTTGGTGATTAATCTGGCAAGCATAATAATAAGCACAATAGAATTCTGATGGACGTAGTGTTACATGTTTGTGTGGAGTACATGCGTATGTGAATTATCGCTTGACTAAGAATTAATATGTAAACCATGCAAGTTACGTGAACCTTATGATTGATATGTTATGAAATAATAAAAACAATAGTTTTTATGCAATTTAGGGTGATTAATATCATCGGGCCCGATATTGGACTAGAACATGACTAACGGGTCCAGTTAATGGACTAAAAGGGGCCCTAATACCCAATTGCTTGGGGAACAAGCCAAGCCCTCTTATAATTAGGAGACAAAAAAAAAAAACCCTACCCCTTCCTCCCTTGTTGCGCCGTGAACCCACCCCCATCCCCTTCCCTTTGATTTTCAACAAACATCAATCCTACTCATTCCTTCAAGCTAGTTGTGGTGCAATCTTTAGGCTTTGAGGACTCTTGCTTTGAAAGGTATAATCTTTACATATATTATGATGGTTATTAATGATTAAAAAGTTTAAAAATCATAAGGCATGCATACATATAAATCGCATAACACATGTTAGTAGGAGTTCTTGAATGTTCATTGTGTATTGATGATGATGATGGTTGTTAGTAATCATAATTAGGGTTTTTACATGATTATATATGTGTTTAATCAGAATAATATGAGTTATGCATGTATTAGAGATTTTTATGTATGATTAGGGTTTGCGAATAACTTGGGGAGCAAGTTTCAGTTTCTGGCAGATTCATTAGGGGGTTTTGTAAGGGATGTATCTTGATGTTAAATTGGTTGTTTTGATCGATTCTTTGTATGAATGGATTGTACATGGTCTCAGCTTTTTAGAGTGGGCAAAATCATCTGATTTGGATGTCGTTTGATATGTTTTTAGAATTTTATTTGATTAAAGGTCATATCAGAATTTCGGAGTTATAAATTGAGTCAACTTTAAACGAGTATAACTCAAGTTTTACAAATAATTAAGTTATGAAATTTTGACAGGAGGTCAATATTGGAAAAATTTGGCTTTTCCAAGTGGATTCACCTCGTTTGGGTGAATACACAATTTTTGGGAATTTTTCTACTAAACTGACCTGTTGTGGAAAGTTTCTGGACATAGCTGTGTTGTATTAATTTTAACAATATTTGTGTTTGGTTTTAGGACAAAACAAAACTATGGGTTATTGAATAAATCCCAAATAATATTCAGTAAAAATTTGGGAGTTTAATTCATTGATTTGGTATTTTAAATAAATTAGTTTTCGTGGCGCACAATCTGTCCTAAAAACGTAGATTGTGTATTATGTGTTTATGTGACTATTTGGAGTCGTATGTGATATGTATTTGACATGAACTTATATGAATACTTATAGGAGATGTTTATAAGGTATAAAACTGACAATAATCATTATGATCACCAACGGGATACGTAGGACTTACTTGTGCATGTAGAGTCACTAGGCGTCATTACACGATTTGAAACTTTAGAAGTTTCGGACAATCAAGTTACATGATGTGTTGGTATGCACATATACTCACCTAGTGACACTTGTAATAGGGAGTCGGTAGCTCGTTACTGTTTGAGGGATTTGGATCATTCGCGTGCAACCTAAGGTGAGTTTCACTACTCTTTTCTCAAAAGCATGCGTCTCGGGTTGAGACAACTTACTTAACATTTTTTTAGTCCGGTTTGGGACTACTATTTTCTAGTCCGGTTTGGGACTACTTACATATCCCTGGTTGGGATGCTATGGATCCTTGTGTGGGTCGTTTACTTTGCTAGTTCGCAAACTGTGTCCTTGATGAACTAAACCAACTCTATCATCTGTAAGTCCTCACGTACCGAATGAGTTGCCGGGATTGGCAAGCGGGTTATTAGTTGATAGCGCTATTACGTCTTACAAACCTCACACCGGCTCGGGGAGCGCGGGCGTGAACTATAACTTAACGAACTTTATCATTGTGGATAGACAATGATGTCAGGCATGCGACTCACATTTGTGGCTACACGTACATAGCAGTTCGGTATATTCGGTGTTAGTTATCATGAATGGGCTAGCTACCATTGACATGCGACGAACTAGTGTTTACACGGTTCTTGGAACCAACTCAATTACTTGTTTACGTGGTTTTGGAAACCAGCACAGTTACCTACTCATTTACTTTACTTAGTGAACTCACCAACATTGTTTGTTGACCCACGATTTACATGCTTTTGCAGGTAGTTAGCTTCCGGTGCCAGGATTAGAAAGCACTGCACACTTCACTGCATTCGGGGTCTTGGGCATACACCTAAATTACATATTATGTTTTTACATTTTCTTTCATATGGTTTTAATTTGGGCGCGTTGTTTTGCGCATGGTTTTTAAAAGGTTTAAATTTGGTTTACGCTTCCGCAGCTTAACTAAACTTGGTTTTTGAAAACGAACTAAATGGTTTGGGCATTTAGAGTTCGTTCATATGACTTATGGCTATGGGATCCTGGTATGTCATACGCCTCGCGGTATAAACCCCGCAGTGGAAATTTGAGGGTGTGACAATAAATTGATAAACTGAATTACAATTGTTTTTGATGTAGCAACTCTAAAAGGCTTTTTAAAAAGAAAAGTTCCATCTTCAAGTGAAATTCCATCTAGTAACAATCTGAGGCCCATGTCAACTCCTTCCATGCAAAAATTAGTTGATTTGGATAATCTTCCTTGGGATCCCGCTAATAGGATAATAATTACAGATTATCTTCCAAATCAGAGAGATGAATTAAGGAGAAAATATTGGTTAAAAGGATCGTGCCAACCCCGTGAACATGCATTTCCACAAACAAAGAAGCGAGACAAAAATCGACGTTTCGACAAAGCCTATTGTTTGTGTTGTTATTTATGTAGGGATTATGTTGGAATTGGGATAGCTAATGAAGGTGGGCGTGATGCATTTTTGACAACAGGCCATCGAAATTGGAAAGAACCAAGATTTGATAAACATGTGGGAGATGTTGATAGTTATCATAATAAAGCTCTTAAAAAATGTGAAGATCTAGTAAATCAAGCCCAGTCTATTGTTGTTGCCATAGATGAATGTGGTTTGTGCTTCTTGTAAAAGAAGTGATATTATTCGAGAAACCGAGAGAGAAAGAGTAGCAAAAGCCATTAACAGTGGGTTAATTACAACTGAAACCGGGTTAAATCAAGAGCTTTCTCTTGCGCGACGGGAGATACTGATGAAGAGGTAATCAAGCGTTTTCAAAAGATGAAAACACGTAGAGGACAACTGTAATCGAGGTATTTTTATATTATGTTTAATTATTTATTTAATGAACTATGTTTAAGTATTTAATGAACAGTGTTATTTTATCATTAAATTTTTTTCCACCCATTTATGGTCGACCCGAAATGTGCACACCTTACAAAAAATTTCTGTATCCACCACTGGTTATGGTACCGGGATGGTACTTGCACTCGATGTAGCTTACGATACCAAAAATATATTTTATTGCAAATACAACTATGTGTTCAACGAATTTTATAGGTACCGATGTTGACCCCACGACCCACGCTATAGACACACAGGTGATAAAACTATGCTAAGTAGTAGTACGCAACCAACGCCCAAAACCAAGAAAAAATATGAAACAAAAACGTGATATAAAAGATAAACAAAGGTATACGCGAACTTATACCGCAAGTTAACGTAAACAAAGTCAAACTCAGTATAGAAAAAAGAAAATAAGAAAAATAACACACTCCAAAATAAGAATGTTAAAAGACAAACAAATAAAAATTAATAGAATAAAAAAACACTATTCATAAGAAGAATCAATGTTTGTCATATACTAGTAATTTTACACGCCGCACGTTGTGGCGGCCTGAAAACGTAAGTTTAGTAGAATTTATATTGTCTAATGAAAACGTATTTTATTTGACCTGACACATTTTCGAATAAAATTTACGTCTAAACATAGACCAACTAAAACGTATATAAAAATAAGCACGAAAACCTATTTCAAATCAAAATATCTTCATTTCCAAATTCCATTGGATTCTAGTGGAGAAATGTATTCTATAACAGTAAAACAATTATTTCAGATTCATCGGAATAAATAGATGTATCAAAAGAAATAGATATTGACCCGACTTATTTCTAGAAAAAAACGACGACGAAATGTAAACCAAGTTGAATTTATATTGACACATACATAAAAATAAACAACGTAATAAATGTAAGCGAACAACGACCAAAACAGAGAAAATTCGTAAAACAAAAACGTAAATTTATAAAGTCACATAAATTTATTAAAGATAAAGGGGTGTGAATGAAACTATAAAACACTTAAACCATAAAAAATGTGAAACACTAAAGATAAAAAAAAACAAATACAACATAAAGTAGTTAATCTTGTATTGGTATTGGATCTTCTTCAAGAAACTTAACCGTTGTTACGGTCACACCTTCAACGAGAAACCAAGCTATTTTGGCAAAATTATGATTCATGTGAAATGTCAAGCGGTCTTGAGAAAGCTCGATGTAAGATATGTCTTACGTTTTTTTAAAGCAGATTCAAACTCATAGAAACTAGCGGCACCTACGCGTTGCAGCGGTCACATAAAGATAAGTAGGTACATAAAAGAGAATTATCTTCTATACTACTATATAGTGCATTCTAGATGGGCAACAAGGCAATTTAACTTCTTTATAGAAGAACATTATTGTAATTTACATCAAATCATTAATACATTATTTAATATAAACTTCTAACTAATTAGTACTTTATTTAATAAACTTATAATTATAATTAAATGAACTAAATGCATTTTCTCAACAATAATTTTTATACTTATAAATAAAAAAATAAGGTAGAGATACATATATAATTAGAACAAAACAAAATTAAAGAAATTTATAAAAACAAAATAAGTAATAGAATTATGTTATTATATATAACTAAGGAGCAAATAAATAGACTTAAAGTTATTTATTTCTAAAAAGCACTGTATTACTTATTAGGAACATTAAATAAAAAATTACTCTTGCACATAATTTAATTTGAAGGTACGTGAGGAGATGAGTTCGATGCAATTATTACCAGATATTCATATCGGTTCAAGTTCTCTATTCGTGCTTCCGAATAAATGAATTATTGAGACTAAATGGACATTGAAGTGTTTTTTAAAAAACTTATATTTCAACATCTTTGACAACAAAATAGAGAAAAAAAATGTTCGAAAAGTGTCCATTACGTTAAATTAGCCTAGAGATAACGCTTTTTTTTTTTCTCAAACCAGTTTTGGTTTAAAACAAGTTTGGGTTCTTTTAAGTTCTTTGGTCAAATCGACATGGGCTACAAACCACGATGGGCCAAAAATAAACCAAACCTCCTAGAACCGATTGGCGTTGGGGAAACTAAAGAATTTTTATTTTTTATTTTTACAATATTTTAGTTTTAAGTTTTTTTTATTAGTGTTATTATTACTATTTTATCTACATTTTCATTTAACTTTCATTCAAAATTGGTTTGTCCCGCTGCGTAGCGCGGGATCACTTCTAGTATGATTAATATGTGGTACGTATTTTTTAAACGGGTTCAAACTCACAGAAGCTAGTGACACCTACGCATTGTGACGGTCACATAGAGATAATTATATGATTAACTATTAGATGAATAGAGTAAAGATCCGGTACAAATAGTTTTTTTGGTAAGAACTGTGAGAATCAAAGGAGGGTATTTTTTTTTTATTTTTTTTTCAATTTTTTTTTTCCCATATTGTTAAACAAGTATTATAGTATTGAAAACTAAAAAAAAAAAAAAAAAATTGGTGTAGAGTAATTACGTGTAGAGTAATTACATAATTACTCTAGTGTAAACTAATGTATTTACCTTAACGACGTAATTACACTAAAAAAAAAATTTTAAAATTTTTTTTTGTATTATTCATTTAGAAAGAATGTTTAAGCACATGGGAAAAAAAATTCTAAAAAAAAAATAATTTTTTTTACCCCCTTTGATTCTCACAGTTCTTACAAAAAAACTATATGTATTTGATCTTTACTCTAGATGAATAATTTGTCATCTCAAAAGATAAAATTTAATCATACAGATAATCATTATTTATTTGAATTGTTTTACCTACAATGGTTAAAGCTATCAAAGTTCATATTTTGTATTTAAGAGTAAGGTCAACTTATCCGACACACAGTGTAATAAAAATAGGAGGATGAGAAGGATATAAAAAACACAATAGAAAACGAAATATAACACAATGAGTCACAAAATATAACACAATGCCGAAAAATATAAAACAATGCTGAAGAAAAAGACACAATGGATCACAAAAATGACACAATAATGAAAATAAAAAGAAAGACACAATCTTGCATAAAAGACACAATGATATAGCATAAATTCTAAACACTATCTGCCAAAAATCCAAAAAAGCGAAAACCTAAAAATTAAGACCATAGGGTTTGATAAGACGGTTCCAATGCCGCTTGATTGAGTTTAATCAGAGTCCGTTTGATACCCTTCCTACGATTTCCTATTTTTCTTTCGGTGTGTATTTGATCATAACCCTTTAACATTATTTGTATTTGAAAAATAATAGTAAATCTAGAGAATTATTGAAAAAGAAAAGAAATGAAATAAAAGAAAACAATCCAATATGATATACCCATATAATCACTGGGCGTAAGTGCGTAACTATCAATTGGGCCGAAGACAATTTTGTTACAAAGAAAAGAAATCACGCTACTATTATAATGAATCTGGGCTTGTTATCCCGAAAGAAGTATGTGATGTCAACAAACATTTGTATTTTGTGTTGCGACATCATTGGCTCCTACATTATTGTTTAGTTAACACTTAAGTAGGGTGTGAATTTTTGACACGACCTGAAAACACGACGTGAACCTAACACGAATTTAGCAGATACGGGTCGGGTTCGGGTCAACCCGGGCGGGCTGACTCGTTTAACCCATTTATACTATATTTTTACCTTTTTACAACATGTTTTATGTTATAAATTAAATTGTTAGGCATTTTATGTTATACTTATAACTTAAAATAGAAATTGGTACAAGTTTTATGTTTGTGTTTTTTAGTAAAATTTTAGTTTTAATATATTAGTTTGCGAAAAAAATTAAGATTTCTGGTTGAATGGGTCGTGCTCGGATCAACCCGCTGATATTCGGGCCGGGTTCGGGTTCATATGTATGACACAATTTTCAGGTTCGGGTTTGTGTAAATTTTTCGGGTTGTGTTGAACCCGTAAACCCGCTAACACGACCCGTTTAGCACCCCTACACTTAATAGTAAATAACGTGAGAGTGACGGGCTTTGCAATGTTATATTTGGAATTTCGACGTAAATGCTTTTCACAATAAAATGACAAAGTTCGTGATTCAAGAGACTTTGTCATTCGACCACCTCTACAGCTTACGTTTGACAATGCTTATTCAAAAACGCTACAATCACGTTATACTCACGTAAGTTGTAATACCCTTAGACATGATTGTCGATAATGTGAGAAAAAACTATAATTATTTAATTGTTTATACCGTCAATTGATACAAGACATACAAAAAAACTACATAATTTAACGTATACAAACAGGATACAAATAGCAATGTAACATAATTTTAGTAAACATTTTTTTTTTCATTAAGCTTTTACATCGCAAACGAACAACAAGCTGCACCGTTAGTCTTTTTTAATAGGAAAACTAATTCTTTTTATAAACTGAAGTTGAGATCACGTAATATCTCTAAGACTAAGTTGTATAAATAATCACTTTAACAAGGGATCTCTTTGATTTAATAAAAGGGGACGAATCCAACCAAGACATATAACCGAGATAGGGGGTCTAAAATCTTGGATAAATTTATCAAGCCACCTCCGAATATCATTCAAAACTCGAGATGCTACATAACACTCTCAAGCGAAGTTGAACATATATACCGGGCACAAGATGAATTTCAGGCCCCTTTTTAACTTTAATTAATCTTGTTGGAATATGATACAACATCATACGCCACATGTGAATTTTTACATTTTTAGACCCATAAGTCCACCTCACGGCATGAATACCATCTGACAAAATCATACGATCGATAGATTTTCTAATACCTTTAACCGAAGACCCATCCTTCAAATCCAAATCCAAATCCAAATCCAAAACACATTTATCTTCAGGTTGACTCAAATGGACATCTTACAAAACCTTCAATAAATAATCAAATTCCACCACAAACCCAAGGAGTATATCTGATCACCTAACAAAGCATCCTAGTGATCTGCCAAATTAAAAGTCTAGAAAAGTGCAAGCATAAAAGGTGTATCCTTCGACCACACTCCTTCCAGAAAAGTGTATGTTTCCCATTTCTGACTTTTTTCCTAAACAAAATACTGGATATCAGTACGCTTATCGATATATTCGGGATCGGTTCATTTTTATGCTTAGATCGATATAAAACATATACCGATATTCTTTTGGGCATATAATGTTTTTATTCTCTGGTTTTCTCTTTTGGTTGATATCAAGGTTGTAAAAATCCCAATTAATCGGTGATTAATCGCTAGTCCTCACTTGTTAGATTAGACCATCCATAATGGTGTGCGAATTGGGCGCTAAAAGGGCATTTTTCGCGCCCCATTAACCCAGCTACACCGCCCCCCTTTTTGTTAACCGGGCGTTAAAGCCTTCCACACGAAAAATTTCGCTCACGCCAAAATTTTGCCCAGCCAATCCCATGCTGCCACATGGCAGTTTTTTTTTTTTTAAAAAGGAAACGGTCGAATATGTAACGGTTGAAAATATAGCCGTTGGGCTGTTTTTTTTTTAATTTTTTTTTAATTAATTTACCCCTATATAATAACCTCCAACCTTTATAATTTTTCACTACCAATTTTACTCACCTTCACCAAATATTTTATACAATCCTACTATTTTTTATAAACCATCAATAAAAAAATGCAACCATTCCGCCAACCTTTCGGTGTACCATCTCACCCGGGCAACCCAAACGCTATTCGCCCAAATACCACCCAACCTCAACTACCGTATAACTTTCAAGATTTCGACACGAGCAACATGGGGTTTTCGCAGTTACTAAACATGCCCCAACAATTCTTCCAAGGTCCTACGGGATACGCTAATATGAATATTAGCGTTGGGGGTATGTCGGGGTCTCAACAAGAACCCGAGCAAGTACCGGAGACGCAAGCTGAGCGACCACACGAGAGCTCCCAATCAAAAAAACGGTTGCATAAAAAAAAGGGAGAGCCGGCCAAACCGAAAACAAGAAAGACGTATCAACCATGGACCAAAGACGAGGAGCTCGCGCTCGCCCGAGTGTGGTTAGACATTTCGGAGGATCCCGAAGTTGGTATGTTTTTTTTTAAACCGTAACTTTGTATTTTTTTTTTAAAAATTTGTAACTTTTTAATTTTTTTTTATAAATACCGTAACTTGTATACTAATATATGTTATATATTTTTTTGTAGCGAACTACCAAAATTTACCTCTCTTTTGGATAAGGATTCGCGAGACGTTTTTCAACGCGATGGGTAGAGGAGAATATCGGGATAAAGACTCGGTTTCAAGAATATTATCAACGTTTGTATGATAATTGGGGTAGCGGTAGTGGCGATGTTGATATTTTGACGAGAGCGTTGGAGGAGTACAACGCCGATCGTGGGACATTCCCGTACATGAGGTGTTGGGAGCTTCTAAAGGGAAGCCCTAAATGGGCAAACGTACCAAGCATGACGGGGGGTAGGCACAAAGCCAAACGGTCGAAAACATCTTCTTCGATGGATCCAGACACGCCCAATTCGGATGCTAGGACCCTGGGTTTAAATGAAGAGGGTGATGAAGAAGAAGAATTGCCTCGACCACCAGGAAGAAGAAGCGTGCGAAAGGGTGGACGTGCGGAGTCGTCTTCGATGGGTGTCGAGCTGAAAGATGAGTTTGAGGTGATGAATCGACGTCTTGAAAGTTTACAAGACCTTGGAACAAAGCGGTTGGAGATCATACAGGAGAGGGCCGCCGAAAACAAGAAGTTCGTCGAGATTCAAGAGGCGCGTCAATTGGAGAAGGACATCGAGTTCCTCAACAGGTCGTCCGAGGGACTCACACAGTAGGCGCTAATTTTATTTAACCTCCGCAAGCAACAAATCATGGCAAAATATCATATTAATGTTTAGATTGTTTTTTTTTAGGATGATCGCTTTTTTTTCTGTATTTTTTTAATTTAGTGAATTAATGCAATTTTTTATGTTTATCTAGTTAAATATTTAAATTAAATAATAGTTTGTTTATTTTAAATATTTAAAAAATAATATAAAATGACATTTGGCCCACATGCCACATGTCAAAAAATGTCTCATACCAAATTTCACCCACCATTACACCCCTGCCCCTTTCACCCACCAAATTGGCCCCACATGCCACATGTCATAAAATGCCCCTTTAATGCCACTTTCACCCACAAATTTAACCCACCATTACACATGGTGTTAATTTTGGGCTAATCACTCAATTAATCGGTGTCACGATTAATCACCGATTAGTTGGACCAAATTGTTCATATTCGGTCTTCAGACCTAAAAAACTCAAAATTAGGTAAAAATAAATTCGAACGGGTCAAAACTGAAGCAAATCGATCAAATAAAACAAGTTCTTACCTCAAAATTGGATGATAATCCATGATTTAGAAGTAAAATCGATGAAACTCCATAAACCCTAGTTGCGTTTGACTGTTCCTTACGATGAAAGAAGGAATGAGGAGGAAAAAACGGGATATGGTGAATGATGGAGGTTATTAGGGTTATTTAACTTTAGGTATTTTAATATTTAACCCCCCTCCATATTCACTAGTTTATATTTGACCCCTAAACTTCTAAATTTATACATATAAGGCATAAAATTAGCATTATATATTTATAAACTTCGAAAAAATATATATAAAAATCCAATCCGATTAATCATGTTAGATATATAGTATGTCCGATGTAATTAAAAGTCGAGGTCAACGTAACCTGACCCGGTGCGATCCGAAGAGTTACACGTTGGTACACAAATCAGATAAGTTCAAGTGTTGGTGGATTATTATTTATGAAATAATAATATTTTAGACTTGAGGGACTTGATATTAATTAGATTAATATTAAGGAATATTATGATATTATTCAAGGGGCTTAGTGAAAGATTGTGTTTTATAAAAGGAGCGTTAAGGAGTAAACCCTAGATACACTTATATAACAAGTCACAAACCCCTTGACTCCTTCCTCTTGTTTTTGCGGCCGCCACCCAAAGGAAAAAGGGCCGCCGCCCTTGTTGCCTTATTTCGGCCAAACCACCACTCCGCCGCCCGCCTTCCTCTTGCAAACTGTTGCTTCCCGGTTGGTTCGTGCTCGGTTTGTGAACTTCCTACTAGCGAGGATTCGTTGTAACTTGCGTGTTGCAATTCCGGTGTAGTCGTCAAAGGTTGATTACTAAACCCCCTATGGTTGTTTATTATTTATTTGTTTATACGCGTTTAACTGAGATTCTGATTAGGAATATTTTATTAATCGGATTAATAAAATTAAGGAAAAATGGAAATAAATAATCCCAACTATTGACTATTGGCCAATAACAGTCCAAACTACGAAAATCACCAATATTGGTCCCAACTTTCGACATATTGGAAACCAACGGACCCAAACTAACGGAGGCTAACCCCGTTAGTGGGATGCTGACGTGGCATGCTTAGGTGGCAAGATGATCCTACGTGGCATCCTACGTGGCATGCCACATGGCAAAATAATCCTATGTGGCATCCTACATGGCATGCCACGTGGCAAAATGATCCTACATGGCATCCTACGTGGCATGCCACGTCAGCATCACACTAACGGAGTTAGCCTCCGTTAGTTTGGGTCCGTTGGTTTCCAATATGTCGAAAGTTGGGACCAATATTGGTGATTTTCGTAGTTGGGACTGTTATTGGCCAATAATGAATAGTTGGGATTATTTATTTCCATTATTCCTAAAATTAAACATATATTTATCAATATATAATCGGCCCTTGTATATAAAGTATATATAACCCGTTTTGTTAAATATATATATACCGCTTCCGCCGTGTATTAGATACCATGATTTCCATCAAATCCCTAGTCGGTACTCCACCAGTCAACTAGTTCCTAGCGAGTTCTACAATACTGGTTGATATATATAGCAAGTCTGGGTACCTAATCAAACCTGGCCGATTCGGACCAGATTCTCGCTTTATATTGTGTGTATTTATAAAATCAATTTCATTCAACTAAATGCCAATAAATTATAAACCTTCCGAACTAGCCATTATACACTTATGCCACAACGAAATCACAAAAGTTCAGGAATATTTCCACAAACACTGAATCAACTTACATAAGGTTCAAATGTATATCTAGTTGCTCCACCCATGGTCCATGTTGAAAACGGTTAACCTTTGACACCACATATCACATCCTATGATAAACTATACACATACTCCTCATCCACATACAAGTAATTATATTGTGAAATTACACATATATAATGACGTTAAAACTAGAGACCCCAGGTTCGATCTCCAGCAAAACAACACATTAAGGTTGATAACATTCACTCTATTACCACGAAACACCATCATTCTCGGAGTTAGCGAATCATATTTTACTGCAAATGGAAAAAAGCTTTACTGTCCATTTGATGATCACAATGCTGTTAATGGTAATAAAACCGCGAACGAGATGACGGTCATGAGAATGCAGCAGACTAAGAGGTGCTTCGATAGCTTCTCTTGATGGGTTTTTTTCCCTCGGATTTCGCACTCACTGGTTGCCTTACCTTCACTCCCCTAATTAACTGCACACAATATCATATAAATTAGTTGCAATTTTTCAAAGAAAATTAACACACCCAGCACGCGTGCGCCTATATGGTATAGTATAGCGTAAATGAGATATTTACGTATTTGCCACACTTGACATTGGAGTACAGAACGATGAAATCCCCTTCTTGGAGCCCATTAGCTTTAACGAAATCACCTGAAACATGAACACGATTTAAGAGAAAGATTAAAACCAAGATTCAGGACAACATCTTCCACTATTTTTCAAGTGGTTTACGTCCCAACGACACAAGTGAAATATTGTTTCAACAAAATAGCTTTTACACGTTATACATATTTGTATATCTATTCTAGACGTTATAAGCGTTTACACTTACAAATGCAGTAAATGTCTATAGTTTCTTGAAACACCCAAGTGTCATTTTGTTAAAACATATGAAAAGATTATAGTTACTAAATTTAGTAAAGCTTAATTTTTTTTCTTTGTGATATCATGATCATCGTTAATACGCCACACCCTTCATAATTCGGGTAAGTTTCATATCTATTTTTGGGGTCACACATAAATAAATACATAAAATAGCAAATGGTGATGAACATATAGTCCAATAATAGCACAAAGTTGTCAACAAGTCACTAACCTGTGTTCTCAAGGAGGTACATTCGGCTTTTGTTGTTTGGCCAAAACCTGAGGCTCCACAATTTTAAAGGAAAACACAAAATGATAAAGAAATTTAGTTTGATGCCTAAAAAATGAACTTGAGATCAATAGCGCTGATATATATTTTATGTTCTTAATCATAGCATCGAATCAATAAAAAGAGAGCAAATAAAAATTAAATATCAATGTATAATATACCTATATCGCATGTTCCACACTTGCGAAGTCCCAATGTCTTCCATCGGGATAGTGATTCCATCCCTCGAGTTGAGATCGGGGAGGTAACTCTCGGCTTCTTTCTGATAACTCAAGTTCTTTTACTATGAAACCAGGCTAATTTTAATGGAATTATTAGTAAATAAAAAGAATATCAAAGATTATACCTTAGGCATCACAATCCTCCCAAGGCTTCCAACATCACTTTGCTTCAATACCTTCTGTAGCAGAAACTTCAAATTCTTCTCAGTGTTTAATCCCTAATAGTCAAATTATTTAAGCAAACTAAGAATCAAATTTAATTTATAATTTTTCTTAAAAAAAAAAAATATAATGCACTTAAATTTTGGCAACCTGAAGTTTGTCTGAGGAAATTTGTTTCGCCAAATGGTCAGCAGACTGATGCAGCTTGGAGGATGGTCGGTGAGGAACTTCCATTTGTGGTGGTGGTGGTGGTGGTGGTGGGAGGGTGGTGGTGGATGGCGTTGATGCCGATGGCCAATACAACCAGTTTCCTACATGAGATTTTCCCGAGCCGGTATCATCAACGAGCATTGCCTGTGGATGGTGATCGGTGTTCGCCACATGACTGTGTTGATTACTTTGGTTTTGTCTGGAGTGGTGGTGGTGGTGGAAATATGTTCGCCGCTGTCTCGCCATTCTTTTCTTCCGAGCTTCTTTAGTAGCCGAAGAACCCAACCTCATTAACCGTTGTTTGTCAACGCCCCCAGCCGCATAATTAACTGCCGGATTATACGAAAACTGACTGGGGTAACGAGGAGCTAGAGGCATAATATGTGGAGCATAATTGTTGCACACATCAGCAAACTGATTGTGGTATGGAGACGCCGCCATGGTAACCTGTGATGGAGTCCATGACGGTGCAGATTCCAAAGCTTGATAGTCACCCGAACCCGTATTATTATACGGGTTTATCTGACTATGCAAACTGGAATCATAACCACCACCCATATAAGAGAAGGCCGCCGGTGCAACCACCGTACCCATCCCATTACCCGCCTGATCCACCATGTATGGTGGACATGGCGGGATCCACGGCTGAGGAGAGATTAATCCATTGCTAAAAGTTGGCGGTGGAGTTGCGATTGGAGGCACAAGTCCATGGAGATTCTGTAAAGGGTATAGGTTGGCAGGGTTGGTATTAGCGGCAGTGTCACTGCCGCTATTTTTTCTCTGGAGTTGATGGAGTTGGTGCTGTTGCACCCACTCCAGTATCAACTTTAGAAGTTGTTTTTTTCCTTCTTGTGAAGATCCTAATCTTTTTGAAGCACATTCAACCGTAGATTTGTTGAGCTTAATTTTTTTCATATCTTCCACCGATATAAGTTCTTTGTTCGATTTCAACCACTCGAAGAACATCGAACCAAGTTCATCCAACCCTCCACCACCACCACCACCACCGTCACCGCCACAGCCTCCGTCTTGCACCACCTCACTTTGCTGTTGCAAATCGGGCGGATTTTGCTCGAAAATCGAAGACGGGTCCCACATCTCATTCCCATCAATAAGATCCATAACATCCATGCAATCAATCGAACCACTACCATTTGCAGCCATCGTAGACCTCACCGGAATAATATCCCCATCAGGACCGTCACCCTCCGCCTGTAACATCGCCCAAGAAGCCGCGGATGAGGTAGACGACGACATCGAAGACGAAGTCGATGTCGTAACCGCTGGTGCAGGATTTGAGGATGAAGATGATGAAGACGACATGCATGGAAAATGATCAGCAAGTGGTGGAAACTGATCGGTGCAAAACATAGATGGATTTACATCAATATCCCAATTAATCTCTCTCTGGTCACCAACACTCGTCATCAGGGTTGTACCTTATGCATTAAACAATTTATTAGACAGTTAAAACAAGCATTTTTCAGAAAGGTAACTAGGGTTTTGAAAATAATCAACAACTTGTGTACTTGATATGAAAAAAAAAAAAAAAAAAAAAAAAACATAAAACATCTGAGTTGGCTAGCTTTAAGATTTACCTTAAACCAACAGTACTCCCCACTTGCTTCTAAAATCTAACTGTTTTATACTTCTATAATAATATCTACAATAATATATATAATAACATAATTTACATAACCAAATACCATCTTTTATAAACAGATTTAATCAAAACATATATAACAATTAATTAAGAAGCTCTAGAGAACCAAAACTCACCTGAAAAAATGTGTAAAGGCACCGGAGATAGATTAGAAGAAGAAAGTTTATTAACTTGTTCTTTAAAGATCTATGCAAACAACTAAAACAAGATCTTGAAGATAAGTTAAAGAATAGGTACTTTGCATCTGTGTTTGGGTGTTCTTGTTAGAGAGAGAAAGAGAGAGAGAGAGAGAGAGGAGAGAGAAGAAAAGAGAAAACAAGGGGCTGGTTGTAGGTTTTAGGTTGCTCCAGTATTTGTGGTATTTGGAATGAAGGCAAGAAGACATGCGTCAGGTCTTGAATGGTGGTAAGGAAGCGGTGGCTCAGTCTTTTTTTCTATTGTTGACGGTAAGGTAAGCAGCTCAATTCTCTTTCTGCAACTTATTATTATACCATGGTATTCAAGCAATGGAAATACACATGCAACTTTTAGTTTTTTTTTTTTTTTAACTTGTTTTTTACTGTATAAATTCCAAATGTATTTTTACTCTTTGTTCAGTTCACATGGTATTCATGTGTAGTATTTGTATTTGCTAATAATTAATAGCCTCAGTAAATGGTGAGAAGATTGATTTTATGGGTTTGCTTTAATAGCTCAATATACAATGAGGAAAAACATTTAAGGTGTTGTATCTTCAAATGGTGACGATTTAAATCTTATTGGTGATAAACTTTACGGTTAAAAAAGGGATAATATTATATTTGTCTGAAAACTTATAAAATAAGAAATAATGGAAATAAATAATCCTAACTATTAACTATTGGTCAATAATAGTTTAAATTACGAAAATTACCAATAGTGGTTCCAACTTTCGACATATTGGAATATAATGGACCCAAACTAACGGAGGACTAATTCCGTTAGTGTGATGCTGACGTGGCATCCTAGGTGGCAAAATGATCCTACGTGGCATCCGACGTGGCATCCTAAGTGGCAAAATGATCCTACGTGGCATGCCACGTCAGCACCACACTAACGGAGTTAGACCTCCGTTAGTTTAGGTCCTTTATATTCCAATATGTTGAAAGTTGGGACCACTATTGGTAATTTTTGTAGTTGGTACTGTTATTGGCCAATAGTCAATAGTTGGGATTATTTATTTCAATTATTCCATAAATTAATTATAAAAAATATAAAGGTTGTATCATTTATGAAATCTAGTTTGCTAAGGACATTCGGGGCAGTCCGTGATGGACGAGTCGTGATGGCCATGACCATCAAGAACATCGACCTACGAAGTTTATCGCGGTCGTGATTCAAAATTCGCGTGACACACATCGCGGGCTTTAGCTGGCTAGCCGTTGGCTTTCGATGGTCATGTTGACCAAGCAAAAAAAAAAAAATTTACCTGCCTTATATATACATATGGGGAAAGATACTGTACAAAGTGTTTTTTTGGTTATAACTGTGAGAATCAAAGGAGGGTATTTTTTTTTTAATTTTTTTTTTCGAATTTTTTTCCCATATTGTTAAACATGTATTATAGTATTGAAAACTAAAAAAAATAATTTTGGTGTAGAGTAATTACATGTAGAGTAATTACATAATTACTATAGTGTAAACTAATGTATTTACTTTAATGACGTAATTACACTAATTTTTTTTTAATTTTTTTGTTTGTATTATTCATCTAGAAAGTATGTTTAAGCACATGGGAAAAAAATTCTAAGAAAAAAATAAAATATTTTTACCCCCTTTGATTCTCACCGTTCTTACCGAAAAACACTTTGTATTTGATCTTTACTCTATACATATTTACCCATTCATACCCACATTCACACAAATTCTTCTCCTATACACAAAAAAAAAAAAAAAAAAAATCACAAAATTCTACTCATCATCCTTATTCACATTCACAATGGTTGCTTGGACGCAAGAGTAGGAAATTGCCCTAGTGATCGCGTACGACACCGTACATAGCAACGCTGCATCAACTAGCAGCGGTCGGGTCGTGTTCGTGGCCGCATCAACGCTCCGAACTGGAAAAGAGTTTTAGCCGAGTTTGGTGAACTTTTGGGGGGAACACAACGTACGTGTGATTCAATCTCTCACAAGTACACCGAGCTCCAATCGAAGTGTCAAAGCTTCGAAACATTTTTTAAGCAAGTGGTGAATAATAACACCAACGAAACAGAAGATGTGCACGTTGGCTTTGCTCAAATCGACTATGCGGCTGAGGTCGGGGTTGATTTTCCATATGTTTCGGCGTGGCGGATGTTACGCCCAAAATTTATTTAGGTTTTTACTAATGTTTGTATTTTTTATTTAATGTAATGTTTTTTATTTTATTTAATTTAATGTTTTTATTTTTTTAAAATGTAATGTTTTTAGTTTATTTAAAAAAAATTGTGATGAAATGTGAACACTATCACATGTGTTTAGTGATGAAATGTGATGGAATGAGGTGACACAATCTGATTGGGTGTGATGAGTGTGATGGGGTGATGACCACCCCATCCACCCTAAAAAAGTTTTTGATTCGAGCATCTCCAATGTTTGTTGGCGTTTTTGTTGTCTAAATAGCGTCCAGTGGATTTCGCACACTGGACGAACCAGCTCGTGATTGTCGGATTGTCCGAAAGCGGTCCTAGAATCTTAGTACGCCACGTCATTTCATACATCTACCTTACATATTTATCTTTTTCCTCCAATCACAAACATTCACATCACACTTCACTTTTAATTAATAAGTATGAAAAACAAATTGTATGTGTGTATGGTATCCCGTTCTTGGTCTTGACGAGTCCAACTAAATTAAGACAATCAATCTGGACTCACCACTCCAACGGTGGTGATGCATTTGAAGTCTGTTCTGGAATTTCAAACATTGTCACATCAACGACGATGGAAATGCTCTTAGACCATCGATAGGCGAGCACTAAATGGGGCTTTAAAACGAAATTAGTGCTCCCAACACCATTATGGGTGGGCGCTTATTACAAAAAAAGGGCGGGGCCTTAAATCTTTAACGCCGGACGACAACAACCAACAATCAAACCCCCTTTCTCCACCTCACCCTCCCCCAACGTCTCTCTCTCCAATGGCTACTTTTATTTTTTTTTTCAAACCAATATATTATATGTACAAATCATAACACGCCACAATACTCCCTCCATCCCATAACATATCGAAAGACCTTCTTAACTAACCCTAGTTAGGTGTTTAGTCACGAATGTACATGAAAGTTAACTAGAGTTCAGTAAAAGTAATATCCTGAAAATGCAGGTGTCACAAAATATACCTATGAGAATAATAAAACTATAAAAGTATCTGACATTACATGTTGATGTAAATAACAAAGAATATAAAATTTATTAGAAATCACAAAAAAAATATACAAAGAATTCATAAAATCCTAAATATCTCCTTGTATTCAACAGTCGGTGTTTTATTTGTAACATTGTCATCCCTATCTAGTATAACACTATATTTACTTTTTACTCTAGCAACTTCAAATTTCCACATTCACAACTTACAATTTGATCACCATGATTAAAGTAATATGTTAAATTAAATGAGTGTCATATATTACCTTTTTAATATATGACACCCTATCTAGTATAAGACTATATTTACCTTTTTAATACACCTTTGAATATATCTTTAACAAAATATCAAGAAACAAGTTGTTAATTTGAGGTCAAATCAACCATAGGTAAAGGATAAATGTTGATTACTTGATAACATACATTTTCATGTTGATAACCTTGTAAAAGTTGATCTTTGAGTTAATAAAGATGCGTTGTTAGATCTAATAACATTTGGACATATAGTATACCGTCGATTATTAGATGACGGGGTAGAGTTGTAATTATGAGAATTCGATACGTCTGTAACAAATAGCGTGAAATAAAAATCTTTAAGAATTTATAAGGTTAAAGTAATTAAAATTATTATATTACCTTGAATTCCATCCAAAATTATTAAAGTTGTCATTTTCTCTCTTATATGCATCATACATTCATTTTCGCCAAGATTTTTAAAGGAATTTTTATATGACATGTAAAAAAATATTACACCAAATTAACGGACGTTTTATTATATTTTCAACGAGTACCATAATGCTATATAAAACCGAAAAAACAAATTTTTGAATGAGTTTTTTGTTCATGCGAAAAAAAAACTAAATGCACAGTATATTAAAAAAACATACAAATCTGCAGCGGAAAACACACAATAAGTTATTTCGTTTGTCCATTGTGTTTTTTTTCGTCTGTTCATTGTGTTTTTTGTTCCCGCTCATTGTGTTTTTCAGTTCTGATCATTGTGTTTTTTGCTGCAGATTTTGTTTTTCTCTGAATATGGTGTTTCTTTGTACTGTGCATTGTGCTTTATATGTCCATTATATTTTTCTGAACTGCCAACTGTGTGTTTTTATATTAAAGTCATATTTTGGACTCCCAATTTAGTTTTGGTTGCTCATATGTTTATAATATTTATATATTTAGAGAACTGAAAAAAAAAATACCAAAGTATAGTTTTTTTTATATCCTAATATCATGCGTTGACTTAGTTTATTGAAATCCAGGACTAATTAAGTTGGTTTTTGGATGACTGTTTCCATTTTTATCTATATATTTAGAGAACTAAAAAAAACCAAGGTGTAGCTTTTTTATACCCTAATATTACGCTTTGACTTAGTTTATCAAAATTCAGACCTATTTAAGTTGGTTTTTGGATGATTGATTTCATTTTTATCACTTTGTCATACAATTTTACTTTAGCCAATGTTTCTTTTTTTATTTAAAATTGAGGTTGTGGCCATGATGGCATTGTACATGTATTCACTATATTTGTGTTTAGATAATTAATTAATCATGTTAAGATAATATATATATTTTTGAACCTACTATTACAAATAAGAATTAGCTAACTATATATATATATATATATAATATATATATATATAATATATAGGTCAAGTATAAAATGAAAACTCTCTTGAGTTGTGAAAACCTTTGAAAACCCATGTAAAAAACATTATATTTTTTAAGAAAATAACCAATGTAAAATACACGTTTTTAAGCGTATTGGGCCAGAAAAATATAAAAAAGCGCCGACAGTATTTTTTTTAAAAAATAAACAAAGTTGTGCAAAACATATGTTTATGTACAACAGCTAAAGAGCTGAAAACATATGTAAACAGCGCAACTTTGTTTATTTTTTTTTTAAAAAAATCCAATCGGCGCTTTTTTTATTTTATTTTATTGCCCAAAATGCTTAAAAACATGTATTTTACATTGGTTATTTTTTTCAAAAAAAAAATAATAATGTTTTTTTACATGGGTTTTCAAAGGTTTTTTCAACTTAAGAGGGTTTCATTTTATGCCTCCCATATATATATATATATATATAGACAAAAGATCAAATACAAACAAAATTATCGTGCGAACATACGAACTGAAGGGAACAAAAAAAAAGTGGCGGTGGCATTTTCGTAAATAATGACCACCACTCTTGTTTGTATAATTACTCTAGTGTATATAATTACTCTAGAGTAAAAAAGTGGCGGTGACATTTTCGTAAATAATGACCACCACTCTTGTTGTATAATTACTCTAGTGTATATAATTACTCTAGTGTATATAATTACTCTAGAGTAATTACCCTAGAGTAATTATATAATTACTCTAGTTATATAACTACGCTATATAATTACTTTAGAGTAATTTTATAATTACTCTAGTTATATAATTACGCTAGAGTAATTACGCTAGTTATATAACTAGAGTAATTATATGATTACTCTAGTTATATAAAGTTTCCAATATTTACAGAAATGCCACCGCGTGTTTTTTACTTCAATTCGTACTGGTCGTACGATAAAGCTATTTGTACGTGAACTTTACTATATATATATATATATATATATATATATATATAGGGAATGGTTCTAGAGAAAACCCTCCTTATTTGGTAAACTCTGGAAACTCTGACTTCCCAATATTTTTTTTTTTTTTTTGAAAAAAATAGGGCAAGTAATATACATGATTTTAAGCATTTTGGGCCAAAAAAATTAAAAAAGCGCCGAGTATTTTTTTTAAAATAAAATAAAATTTTGACTAACACATGTTAAGCGCTAATAACATGTGTTAACAATGTGTTAACTATATGTAAACAGTAGACGTTTTTTATTTTTTAAAAAAAAACCGTTCGGCGCTTTTTCGATTTTTTTGGCTCGAAATGCTTAAAAAATGTATATTACATACCCTATTTTTTCAAAAAAAAAAATGTTCGGAAGTCAGAGTTTACAGAGTTTACCAAATAAGGAGGGTTTCCTCCATATACTTTACCTATATATATATATATTATATATATTATATATATATTATATATATATAGGGTAAGGATAATGTGGAAACCCACTCTTATAGTGAAAACTCTGACTTCCCATTTTTTTTTTGAAAAAATTAGGGCATGTAATATCCATGATTTTAAACATTTTGGGCTAAAAAATCAAAAAAGCGCCGGGCACTTTTTTTTTAAAAAAATAAATAAAATTTTGACTAACACATGTTAAGCCAAACTAACACGTGTTACCCATTTTTTTTTACCCGAAGACGGTTTTTATTTAAAAAAACGGCTCGGCGCTTTTTCGATTTTTTTGGCCCAAAATGCTTACAATCATGTATGTTACATACCCTAAAATTTTCATAAAAAAAAGTCGGGAAGTTAGAGTTTGATAGAGTTTCCAAGGTTTTCACTATAACAAGGGTTTCCAATATAACCTTATACTATATATATATATATATGAAAAAGATCAAATAAGAACCAAGAGCCTAGTTAGGAACTTAGGAACCAATCTGAGTCATTCATCTTTGATCTTGATCTAGGGGGTAGTTATGTAATTAGACAATTAAATATTATATTTTAATTTAATTAAAAGTTTTATATATGGCAGTTAATTATCTTCTTGCAATTAATATGCAAGTTTTTTTTACTTTCCTTAAATTTCTCAACCTATTATCATCTCTAATCCCAAATAAAAAAAAATCACGTTCGATTGAATTCCATTGAATCGAAATAACTTCCAGTCGAATTCAGAAGATTTAAATTGATTTAATTGAAAAAACTTTCGATTTAAAAGAATCTAAAATCGGCCAACGATTCAGATTTCCAAGTTATGGATAATAATTCTATACATGAAAACATTGAATCACAATCTCATGTGATAAAAGATCATATAACCGTTGTATATATGTGTTTGATGATGATGATGATGAATGAACAAAAAAAACTGATATACACCAATGTACACTTCAAAAATGAATATACACCAATGTATATCTGTGTACATCAATGTATATCTGTGTTGATGATGAATGAAAAAACGAATATACACCAATGTATATCCGTGTTGATGATGATGAATGAAAAAACCAATATACACCAATGTATATCTGTGTTGATGATGTTGAATGATGATAAAAGAAAAAAACGAATATACACCAATGTATATCTTGTGTTGGTGATGATGATGAATGAAAAAACGAATATACACCAATGTACACTGTTGTATATATACCGAGATATAATTTTAATAGTATATACAACAAATACGTTTGGGTATACTATAAACATTAATTTGCTGTTTCCAAATATACATGAGTTTCTTATTAATTACCTAATAAATGATATTGAACAAAAGACATTAATACCCCTTTATTAAAATAACAATTAATTAAAGTTTTACTTATTTACAATCATGCCATTTTAGATGGATGACTCAGATTGGTTCCTATGGTTCCTACTTAAGGGTTGGTTCCTATTTGAACCCTACCCTATATATATTCACAAATATAGTTAGTTTGTTAAGAATATTGTTTTATTCGGTGTCACCCAAAGTGATTTATTGTACATACATAATAAATATTGAACATGTATGTTATTCTTTCACATATGTTCACTTTAGACATCGAAATCGCCTATCATCATCATGATGACATATTATTTGATACAAATTTGGTTATTTTTTGAGGTTCACATCGCAACTTTATAGTGTTTTGAGGAAGTGATAGAGTAGTATAGAGACTTCACCAAGCAAGAGGTGTGTAGAATTCGAAGTATGTTTTATGGGTTATCGAGTGTTGATCATTCACAATTTTTTTCTTCTAAAAAACGACCTATTTCCTTTATGATACACACATTGTGTCACCTCAAGAAGCTTGTAAGGATAAACTAGTACAGATATACGAGTATATGTATATGAAGATAATTAGATGACAGTATGTGCCTATGTGGTTCAAAATGTTAATGAAATAGGCTGGATATATCTGGTTCAACAAAAATTAAGATTTTTTTTTGTTATTTAGTATCCAATAAAATTAGAACGGACCACCTTTATAAATAGTAAGTCCTAATATTAGAAACAAGTAAATAAATATACATGCCAATCCCCTCCTTGCTTTCCTGATAGAAGATGGGGAGTTCGATTTCTACCGACATCAAAATGTTGCTAGTGGGCCGGGTTTATCGCAATGAGTCTTCGTGTGGCGGGTTTTCCCTGAGAACTGGTGTAAAATTACTGGTGGACCCAAGTTACTCTCGAAGTACTGCTTTGTCCAATAGGTACTTCGAGAGTGCTCGTGATTAATTTGTTGGCCGTTAAAAAAAGGTAAATAAATATTCACGTCATAATTCTGCCGTTCAAAATAAAAATAGATATACACACGTCATATTTCATATTATTTTGAACGTCATAATTCGTATGACAAATAAATTGTTGATCATTTATTACATCATTAATATCATTTTATTATTGGGTATAAAACAAAACAAAATTAAATTAAATTAAAAATATAAATAAAAAACATATTAATGTTGAGAAGAGGTTAGGTTTGTTTGTCAGAATTCGTTTGAGAAACGGTGCCTTTCTTCTATACTCGCCATATGTCCGTTTCAGTTTTTCATCAATGACGTGTCGGTCGTACTTCTCCTTTCGTCCTTCCGTCCAATCTAGGTTTACATGTTGGATTGAAGTTACTTACGTTACTAAGACTATCGGGTATGGGGACAACTCAAATGAGATGTCACCCATGCTACATAGGCGTCACGTAAACAAGGGTGGGATGTTATCCTTTTGAGGACTAATCAAGGATATAGAGACATCCCACCCTCTTTTATTATTAATCATTTATTTCTTTTAACTTTATTATTATTTTTTATTCTTTCTCAAAGTAATAAATAATTAATATAAAATTAAATTAAATAATAAAATTAATAAAAAAAGTTACGATACAAATAAAATTAAAAACATAAAAAATCGACTACTTAACATTAAAAAAATCATAAACTACTCGTCTTGTCCGTTGTTTCAAATGTAGTTAATCAAATCCGCTTGAAGATGATAATGTATGTGCTCGTTACGTAATGTGAATCCATTTAACTCTTGCTTTTCCAGGCTAATCGGAATAGTATTCTCCTCCACCGCGTTTTCATCGTACTCACAAATGACTCGACCTTCATCTTCGAGGATCTTGTTATGCAGCAAGATACAAGCATACATACAATAACGTAGTTTTCTGGGCAATTCCGCCACAGCTAATGCATTCAATCAATGCTTCCAAGCATTCCTTGAAAACCATGCTTTTGTAAGTGGAACTCATACAACTTCTGGATGTCACTCGAGTTTGGTTTTCATATATATCTTTTGGTGTAGATCTTCACAACACGTTTGCAAAATTTGTACAAACATTATCGTGCAGTTCTTTCGGACATCTTCAACTACTCGTCTCACGAATCGGCACATGTCCCGTAAGCTAGTTGACGCAATGCTGTCGTGCATTTTTGTAGGGTGGTGAACCCCTTATGTCTCTAGCATCGTATTGTAAAGTAAAAAACGGGTCACTGCTAGACAAATCATCGGCTATACTTAGGAAAAGTCAATGACTCATTCGGAACCGACGCCTAAAGATCGCAGCCGTGTACAACGGTTGATCGGCAAAATAATCGCCTACTAATCTCTCGTGAGCGCCTACACGTATGTTGTATATTGAAATAAATATTGTGACGAAATAAATTATAAAAAAAATATTGCCGATATAGATTTTAAAAAAATATATATAAACTAACCTTTCCCGGTTTCTATTTAGTGTCGCTTGCCTAGACGTGGTTACGAGTTTATTTCTTCCTCCTCTTCCTCTTGCGCAATGATCTGTGCCGCTTCCCAAATGATGTTTATAAATAGTTGGTCTTCCTCGCTTGACGAAGAGGACGAATCAACCAAAGGTAAATACGACATGGTGTTTTTTTTTTTTTAGAAATTTTAAGAACAAAGTAGTGTTGGTATTTATAATTTTTAGAGAGAATTGGTGTGGGAGAGAATTTTTAAAGAAAGATGTATGTGTTATAAAGGGTGGTATTTATAGTTTGAAAATTTAATATATATATATATATTTTTATATAGTCGTTTGTTCCCCAACGGTCTAAAAAATAATAATAATTAAATTCCACAAGCCCGTCCTGCTTGTCCTGGTGAGGACGTTTGGGACGAAGACGAACTGAGGGGCGCGGTGTTGGGGAAGAAGACGGACCAGGACAAGGTGTGGGATGATCCCCACACCGAGTAGCCTAAGAGGTTGTTTGGCTCTCCTTATTTCCACCTCCTTATAATTTATGACTTTTTCAAAAAGTCAAGTTATTTAAAAGTGTTTGGATGATGGTTTGAAAAGGACTTTTTGGGTTTGAATAAGGTGAAAAGGAGGTCGAAAAGAAGATAAGTTATAAGTTAGCATTGTGTACTTTTTGGAAAAGGAGATAAGGCGGTGGAAAAGGAGATAAGTAATAGAGTTAAATGCCAATTTCGTTCCCTGGTTTCAAATATCGGCATGACTGGGTGAGGGACGTTTTGTGGGATATCTTGAGAAGAGCTGGGATCTCTGCCAAAAAGGAGGCCCCTGTAAACTTCCTCATAGACCCCACGGAAAGGAGATCCACCCTGCGACCAGCAGACCTGCTTGTCTTTGGTTGGGAGAGGGGGAAACATGCCTGTGTGGACCTCACCGGGGTATCTCCGCTGGTTGGGTTACGGGAAACAGGGTTCGTAGCTGGGCAAGCATCAAGAAAGGCGGAATCAAAGAAATTAGATAAACATGCTAAAGCTTGTGCAGACAACCAACATGTCTTTATCCCTCTGGCTTTCGACACCTTTGGCTCCCTGGCGCCAGAAGCTATTCGTTTCTTGACCAGGGTCCAACGGGTTGTCCACAGCAATGTTTCATCCCCAGGGGGGCAAGGTTTTGTCTTTAGTAGACTAGGGTTTGCAATTCAAAAAGGGGTGGCGGCGCAGCTTGTTGCCCGTCTACCTGCTATTATGATGTAACTTCCGTATTCTGTTTTAATGAGAAAGTGAAATATTTATTTAATTTTTTGCAATGGAACCCTTGAGGTTTGGATTTTTTTTTTTTTTTGCTATTTTCTTCCATTTCACTAACTCGCTTAAAACTGACGTTAAGTCAGGGGTAGTTTTGTCTTTTTTGTCTGCAATTTAAAATTTTAATAAAAAAATCTTTTATTTTTCCTAAAAAATCAACCTTACCCCACCCCTATACCCCCCTCTCCCCCTTCTCTCTCTCCATCCCCCTCCATCTCTTCTTTTCTTCTCATTCAGATAATATTCAAAACAGTCTTGAGTGTGGTGGTGCTTATTTGAAGTATCTACGATCGCAAGAGGCTGGCTAGACTGCCAAGGGTTTGACAACGAGTCTCCTTATTCAATCATGTTTGCCCAAACAAGTGTGGGGCCACCAACAAGGTCCATTTCATCGTAAAACATAAAACCCTAAAAGTGGAGAGTACATCGAACACCATCTCAAGTTTCCACCTATTGTTCCTTCAGACAAACTGACCCATGTATACACAGCCAATTATTAAACCCGACAATAAGCTTGTAATCTTGGTTGATGAAGAAAGGAAAAAGAAGGCGAATTTCCTCTCGTCCGAGGACTTTGAACCTGCACTAATCCCTGCAAAAACCATTCCTGACCAGGATGATAAAAAAAACACGAAAATTGGGACGAGCGAGCCCAAATCCCTGACCCAGAAGCCACAAAACCCGAGGACTGGGACGAGGATGCTCCAATGGAGATACTAAATGAAGAAGCCAAAAAGCCTGAAGGATGGCTAGAAGACGAGCTAGAAGAACAGAGAGAGTGTGTGAAATCAACCATTCACAATGTGTCGAGGTCGAAGATTATTATCTGAATGAGAAGAAAGGAAGAGGAAGAAGAAGAGGAAGACGAGGAAGAGGGGAGGAGGAGGAAATGAACCTCAATCTTCTAGTATAACTAATAACCTTCCCAATGATGAAAGGGGAACCATTAGTACTCATACAAGCCCAACTAGTCAGCAACCAGGGACTGTTCCCAGGGCTGCTGGGGGGTAGACCATCCTGGTGGACTGCAGCCTGGTAGTCCAGGTTGTAGCAGTTCTCCTGAGGTGGCTGACAATGATGTAGGGCCTGTAAATGAAGAGCCTGACCCATCTGAGGGAAGTAATAGACACTCAACTAGAGTGTCTAATATTCCTAGGAAGTTTAGTGATTATATTGTGGAGGGAAAGGTCAAGTATGGTGTTGAAAAATGTGTTAATTACTCCAATTTGTCTTCTGATAACTTTAGTTTTGTGTCAAACATAAATAAGTCTATTGAGCCTACATCTTATTTTCAAGCCTCAAAAGATCCCAATTGGATTGAGGCTATGAACAATGAGATGGAAGCCTTGTATAGGAATAACACCTGGATTGTCACTGATCTACCTCCTGGTAGAAAGGCAATTGGGTGCAAATGGGTCTATAAGATAAATTATAGATCCAATGGTGAAGTTGATAGGTACAAGGCTAGATTGGTAGCTAAAGGCTACAATCAAAGAGAGGGTTTAGATTTTGGAGAAACCTTTTCTCCAGTTGTCAAAATGGTCACTGTTAGGTGTGTGGTCAGTTTGGCAGTTCAGAATAATTGGACGTTGTTTCAGTTAGATATCAACAATGCTCTTTTGTATGGGTCCATAACTGAGGATGTTTACATGCAACTTCTTGAAGGATATTCATTTGAGGGAAGTACAAAGGTGTGTAAACTTGTAAAATCCCTTTATGGGCTCAAACAAGCTCCAAGAAAATGGAATGAAAAGCTTGTTGATGTCTTGAAAAATATAGGATTTGTTCAGAGTAAATGTGATTACTCTATGTTTGTTAAGTCCAACAAAGATGTGTTTATTATTTTGCTTGTATATGTTGATGATATTGTCATTACTGGTAATAGTGAGAAGGAGATTAATAATATCAAAAGTATGTTAAAAGAAAGTTTTCAAATAAAAGATTTGGGGAAGTTAAAATACTTTCTTGGAATTGAAGTGTTATATTCTGAGTCTGGCATCTGTCTAAATCAAAGGAAATATTGTCTAGATTTACTAAGTGACTTTGGTTATCTTGGTTGCAAGCCTGTGAGTGTCCCTATAGAACAGAATTATATACTTTCTGTTAAAAATGGGAAAAATGTTAAATATCTAAGTGATGTTACTGGTTTTCAAAAACTCATAGGTAAGTTAATTTATCTGTCCCTAACCATACCTGATATAAGCTATGTTGTACAACTTCTCAGTCAGTTTATGCATAAACCAACTGAGAATGTACAACAGATTGCTTTGAGGCTGCTTAGATATCTAAAGCAGTCTCCAGGTAAAGGTATTTTCATTAAGAAAGGGAAAAAATGTCTTTATCAGCATATTCAGATGCTGATTGGGCAAAATGTCTTACAACTAGAAAGTCAGTTACAGGTTTTTGTGTTTTCCTTGGTGAAAGCCATGTGTCCTGGAAAAGCAAAAAACAAAGCATTATTGCTCGTTCGTCAGCTGAAGCTGAGTACAGAGCAATGTGTATTACCACCTGTGAACTGATTTGGGTCTTGAATTTGTTAACTGAGTTAGGAGTTAAAAGTGAATTGCCTGTAAAACTATTTTGTGATAGCAAGTCTGCTATATCTATAGCTGAGAATCCTGTGTTTCATGACCGAACAAAACACTTTGAGATCGATTTACATTTCCTAAGGGAAAAGGTTAGTTCAGGTTTTGTTCAGGCTGTTAAAATCTCTTCTGATCAGCAAGTTGCTGATATTTTGACCAAGGGGTTATACAGTGCTCAACATGAGTTCTTGTGTAACAAACTTGGATTAGTTGACATGTTTCAAGCAGTCAAATTAAGGGGAATGTTGAAAATAATATTGATAATTTGATTACTTGAAACATCTGGGCCTAAATGAGATGTTTGGGCTTGGTAATTGGGCTTATGATAAAATAATAACTCGGCTCGTGATAAAATAACCCAATGGCCTTTGGCCTGGGTCAATAGCTTTGAACTGGTTCATGTTGTTAAAAGTAGTTGGCAGGTTGTTCGATATGGGTTTAGCACCGTTGGATTAAACGAATCTCAGGCATTGGTTTGGCATCTGGCTGGAAGCTTCTGGAGCTGCTATATAAACGTTTTATTATTGTTTTTTATTCATTCTCTGTATTCGTTCGTCTTGTTCATCTCTTTCGTCTCTTTCTGTTTGTATTAGGGTTTGTACCCTTCGTCTTTGTATTTCATCTGTATGTTCTTGTGATGATCTGCTGATATTGTTAATCAGCAGATCCTGTTGGTACTTTGTATTCTTTATATTAAGTCTCAGTGATCTGCTGAGACCTAGGGTTTGGGGGGGGGTACTTTTTGGTTTGGGTTAATAAGAGCTTTTGGTCACCGTTTTGTCGCTATATCTCTTGTTCATGAGTTGTTGTTTATTTTTCTGTTTATGTTGATGTTTTGAGTAGTTAGATTCATAAAATTCTACAATATCATGCCCCGCGAGTCGACCACTGGAATGCGTTGAAACGCATCATCCGATACATACAGAGGACATCGGACTACGGTCTTCATCTTGGACCAATTCGGGATCTTTCTTTGATCGCCTAACACCCGTCGCTCAACTTCGGGTTACTGCGTGTATATGGGTGACAACCTCATCTCTTGGTCATCCAAACGACAGTCCACTATTTCTCGCTCCAGTGCTGAATCCGAATACCGTGGTGTGGCTAATGTTGCTGCAGATATCTGTTGGCTACGTAACCTTCTTCTTGAACTGCATCACCCTCTCACTCGAGCCACACTTGTCTACTGTGAAAATGTTAGTGCTATTTACTTGTCTGACAACCCTGTGCATCATCAGCGGACGAAGCACATTGAGCTCGACATTCACTTCGTTTGTGAACAGGTTCAACGAGGTTGTATTAAAACCGATTCCCTTTTAATATATAGATAGATAGATATAGATATAGATATAGATAACTAGATTATATCCCGGGAGCGTCCCGGGTTGAGAATTCTAATTTGAAATATCAATTTTACATCTGAAATAGACTGATGCGTTTTACAGTTACATGCAGGAAAGCTTCGGGTAGCACTTAACCTAAAACAATTAACAATGTATCTCCAATGTTAATGCATAACCTTAAACAATGTATAACTCTAATATTAAAACCTAACCTAAAACAATGTACAACTCCAATGCTAACACATGTTGTAAATAAAATTCATATTTACTGGTTTGAACATAACTAATGACTTGCCTATACATGATTAATGAATAACCTGAACACTTTGTGTTCTTTTCCTGTACGAACAAAACCACAAAAAAATAGTCGTTTTTTTCTCCGTTTTTTTATATAGCACTATGGTACCCGTTGGAAAGATAATAAAACGCTCGTTAATTTGGTGTAATTTTTTTCTTTAAAAAATCTCGTATATAAAAGATATTAACGTTTAAAAGTTATGAGAGCAAAGATTAGAGATAAAAATATAATTTTGTTTTATCTATAATACATTATAAAGGATGAGTGATGTACCATATTGGAATTTTGATATGGGTACAATTTTTAAAGCAACAAGCATAAGAGAATAAAGCTTATTTTATAAGGGTATTATAGGGATATTGAGGACAATTAAGACACTTAGAGGGTTAGTAGAGTAATTTTATCTTTTGTTTTTAGTTAAAAGCTAAAATATCATTCCTATAGTACCCCTAACTCCCTTCACCTTCCCTCTTAGGCCATATGAAGAGTTCTCCTAATCAATTATTCATTGATTGTGTTTTATTTATATTAATCATTCATAACAAATTCTATTCCATTCCATGAAGAAACTTCCATTGATAGTATGGAGAGTTTTATCTTCATACACATCTAAATTTCTTTCATATGCAATTTCATTGTTAATGGTGACTAAAGAGCCGATTAGAACAAGATCCTCGCGCACAAGAAGATTTTGTTAGCAAACATAGTGGTTATAAATCAGAGGTAACCTTTTCTTAAACTCAATTCTACTCATGTCTTTATAATTTATATAAATCAATTTTATACACTATATGTGGTTTATTTCTTATTTTGACTTGTGAATTGTAGGTCTGTGGACTCAAATGGTCTTATGATATCTGTGAATTACATTAGGTGGAACTGATAACAATGTAAGTAAATAATATACTTATCATATTGATCTCTTTTTTGTTAGTAACTAACTTCACTTATTTTCCTAATATTTCTTTGTGTTTATGTAGTTTTTTTTTGTTTGGAACCAACATTTGACTCAACCTGTTTTGAACTACTGTGAGAATACAAGTGCTGTGAAAGTAGTTGCTTGGTGTCCACATCTTCATGGACTTTTGGCTTATGGTGATGGTACTGTAGATCGATGTATTCGACTATTCGGTTTTGGAACACGATCATTAATTCTCACCTGAGCTACATGTATACTGGTAGTCTGGTAACTTTTCTCATAAAGATTTCTATATTTTTTTTCAAAGTTTTCAAGATCATTTCAATCATAATATTCACCTTTAATCCACCAACTCAAACATCATACTGTCGGATTTGAAATTCCATAAGCATTTTATGATTTTGATTGTCAATCCTAGAAATTGCAGGCCTCAAATCCATGGTTGAGACCTAAAACTACAAGATCAAACTCCAGGGAGTTTATTTGATTTGTTATTGTTTGCATTAGTTACTCTTTAAAGGTAACTCTCCATAGTCCATAAATTCAACTGGTTTATTGCACTATATTATCTAGATAATGACATGTTAACTACATAATCACAATAATTATTGTAGAGTTTGTCATGTTGAATGTCTTTTGATTTTATATTTTATACATATCTAATGTGTTACATGTATTGATTTATTTTATTTTTCTAATTAAATGTTGTTTATGATAAACTAAATGTCTTATTACACGGACATTTGAACATCATAGTTTAGCGAAGTTCTTCTTACCCATCCCCTTAATATACAACACACATATTATTTTTATCTTTTTTTTTTCAAGAAACTCAAATTTGGTTTCTTTCTTTAAGAAAACACCTATGGATAATAAATGCTTTACGGTTCGTTCTAACGAAAAAGTTTGGCTGATAACTATGGTTTTGAATAACGACAGCGTCAGATCACCGAGTCAACCGAGTCAAGATACTTCGGTTTGAAGCAATTTTATGTTTGGAAAGGTTTTTTCAAGATCTTTAGCTTCAAATAATATGGATGACACTAGGGGTGAGCAAAGTAACCGCCATAACCGATAATATAACCATAACCGAAATAATCGAACCGATTTTAATCGATAACCAACATAACCAATGGTTATCGTTATTAAATTTCTTTAACCGGCCGATCGCTTATGGTTATGGTTATGAAGCTTTGGTTAACCGATATAACCGAACCGAATTTGTAATGTTAACTTTATGTGATAGATTTATGTTTTACATTAACTATGTAGAGGTTTTTACTATAATAAAAGTATGAAATTAACAAAATGATCCTGATGAAATGCTCTTTTTTTGTGACGAATTAAAATTATAATCAAAGGCTAAGTATGTTTTTTGTTAATATCTTATTAAAAGGGATCACACATTGGAATTATAACTAGAAAGTGTAGTCTTTGCCTTGTACAAAATAGCACAAACTAAGTCCAACATTGTAGGTTTCGGTTTTTTAGACCCATTGACTTTTAATTTTATACTTTGCCCTAAAGTTAGTTTTAGTTTATTTTTTTGGTTAATAACCGAAATAACTATAACCGAATTCATAACCAAGTAACCATAACCGAAGTTTGGTTATGGATATGGTTAGGATTTTTTTGTAAAAACCGAACCAAACCAAACCGACCAATGCACACCTCTAGATGACACAAAACAAAAATACCCGCAGCAACGCGCGGGCAATCCTACTAGTATGTATAGATAGATATAGCCCCTTGCCACATGGGATGACACATGGCACACTCAATGAAGAGAATACCCTCTTTGAATGTCATGTCATTAAAATGACTTTGGTTTATTATATGTATAGATAGATAGATATAGATAGATAGATATAGATATAGATTTGGTTTCAACGTACTTGAAAAGGCCCAAATGCAAATTGAGTTGAAGTTACATCTGAGTCCACTATGTATATGTAGACGGAAAACAAATGGAAACGAACACTCGATTATCATACTATCATATCACATTTCTAAAGTCTAAAAGAACTGGAATACAACCGGGCTTTAAGCCATTGGGCTTTAAGTAAAAAACATTTGTGAAACTCCAATAATTGATTGGGCTGCAAGCTTTGTGTGTGCGCACCAATTCATGAACGGCAGATTAACTATTTGACTTTTATATAACGTGTCAAATACAAATATTGGTTTATTAAAAACACATAACTTGTTTAGTCATTTGAAAGGTTAACTTGACACGAGATTGCTGTTGATTTTAAAAACATAAAAAAAAGTATACAAATTCTTCCATGATAATTGATATATATTCAAAATATGATTTGGATTTGAAAATTTTAAATTTGACCAAGTTAGATTTTATTACAAAGAATTCGGTTTGATTATTCTAAATTCGAATTTTATTCAATATGAATTCAAGTCCAGTATATCAAATACGAATTTATGTTTATAAATTTGATTCAAAGAATTCAAATTATCTATATCTATATATATATATATATTGCAAAGCTCATAATCTTACATCTATCTATCTATATATATAAAAGAAAACGTATATGCTGACGTGGCGTGTAATGGAGGTCTCAACCTCCCATTGAGAGTGCCACGTGGCATCATAATTGAAAGATTTTAGTGTTTTTAAACTATTTTCTTTTTTAATTAAAAAAAAGATAAACATAAAACTCTAAATTAAATTGAGTTATTTTAGGAAAAAAAGAATTTAAAAATAAATTTAAAATTTTCTTTCTCATGTTTCCTCCCATAATTTTTAAACGTTTATATCTTTTATATACGGGATTTTTTAAAGAAAAAAATTACACCAAATTAACGAGCGTTTTATTATCTTTCCAACGAGTACCATAGTCCTATATAAAAAACGGAGAAAAATCGACTATTTTTTGTGGGGTTTCGTTCATACAGGAAAAAAACACACAAAGTGTTCATGTTATTCATTAATCATGTTTTTTCTTTTAAACCAGGTTCTTATCTACGATGTTGAAAATCAGCCCAATCGCCATGTTATCATTGGAATTTTACTAGGTATACTTCATCAAGAGAAGTTAGGAGAAAGAATCGCGCAACACTGCAACACATGGTGTCACCTTATAGCAACATTATTTTTTTATTTATTTAATTACAAGAGTAATAATTATTACTATTAGTATTAATATTATAAGAATGGTTATATTTTTCAACCCCGAGACGCTCCGGAAAGAATTGATAGTTGCTGACGTGACGTTCAATGGTGACCTCAACCATCTCTTGATTATGCCACGTGGCATAATGAGATGCAATGATTACAACTTCCAACTTAAGTGTTTATTTAGTTGATTAGGTTAGGAATTATAAGAGCCATTAGAATGTGAGAAATTAGAGAGATGTGATGAGTTTTTTAATAATTGCAGCTTACATAAGTGATTCTTTAGATGATTACTGATTAGGTTTTAGATTAGGGAATATGAGTTATTACTGATTAGAATACTATGAACATGCAATGATTGAGAGATTTTGTGGTTAGTTAACTTGAGCCATTTACAATAGGTTATCACGTAAAATTAGATTTTTCAACCCCGGGACCCCCCGGGGTAATCAGCTAGTGTCATAATATTATGCAATCTCTTCTTTGAGAGATGCCACATAGATGTGATGTGGCAACTCTAAACCAATTAAAAAAAAGGAATAAATATGATTTAATATAATCTATTATAATCTTTAACCTAATCTATTAAATACCTAATCTATTAAATCTAAATACTAAACCTTTATTATTATCTCTCTTATGTTTCCTCTCATAACTTCTAAACGTTAATATCTTTTATATACGATATTTTTTAAAGAAAAAAATTACACCAAATTAACGAGCGTTTTATTATCTTTCCAACGAGTACCATAGTGCTATATAAAAAACGGAGAAAAAAATGACTATTTTTTATAACCCGACAGGTATTGTGTCGGGTTTGGGATTAGTTTTAAAAAAATTGTGGGTTTGGGTCGGATCTGGGATTAGGTGATACCCGACCCGATTACCCGAAACAACATACCCAAATACTCGAACTATATACCCGATCATATACCCATGAATTTTTTTAACGCATCACATAACCCTTAGACTAATGCGTTCGATATTTCAATAATTAACTTTTTTTTTCTTATTTCATGTTAGTTCTTTTTAGAATGATTGATTACAAACTTCCGAATTCATTTGTAATGGTACTAGATTTATACCCTGGCGCAAAGATTCGTTTTTTTATATTTGAATATGATAACTTATGGCAGAGATTTGTTTAAAATAATAATAATAATAATTATATATTTTATTATATCATATTAGATATTTCAACCCGGGACGCTCCCGGGATAAAAACTAGTACATACATATTTTTTAAATACACGCACTCACACACTTTAATATACACATACAAATACACGTACAAAAAAAAAACTTCAATTTGAGCTAAACTCTAAGAACTCATAGCCCCTATAACATTTACCATAACCGTGTTTTACATATTATTATTATTATTATTATTATTATTATTACTCTATATTAATAATAGAAGTCCAATGAACAGTGATCTCATTTTATGCCTTTTTTTTTGTTTTGTTCGAAGTCTATATGTGAATAAATGCTGTTAAGCGGGATGGATGAGCATCATATGTCAGTGGTGTAGTGGGTGTAGCCAACGTTTGTGAAGCAGGTGACTGGGGTTCGAAACCTGTTGTCCCCGGGTTTTTGATGATTGACCTTTTTATAATTCAGAGGTGTGTAACACGTGGCAGTGTATAACGATAGGCATGTGTCTTCCACTAACTCTATTATTAGATATAATTACAGGCTTTCATCCAATTCATTTTGGATTACCTCACAGCTCTTCTTGGCGATTGTAGACGCTCTTAAACACTGGTCAGCTGCATATGCTTTATTTTTTTATGCTATGCATGTGCTGTTTTACGATGAAAATGTGTTTTGTTTATCTGTTTTTTTGCTTTTAGTTCCGTTATTTTAGGTCCAAGTCTGCAGAAATTTATTTTTCTTTTTGTGTTTAACATGTTTTGTTGGTCTAGCTTTTGGCTTTTAATTTTTTTGGGTTGTCGTTTTATCAAGTAAAAATGTAAAGGATTTATGGTTTTATATGTTGGTGTGCTTTATTTGTTTGTTTAAACATCTGATTTGTGGAATTTGTTGCGACTCTTTCTTATATCATGCATGGTTTGCATGTTGGTGATGGTTTTAGGCTTCGTTTTATTTATGTTCTTTGTTTCTAAGTGATGGTTTTAGGCTTCGTTTTATTTATGTTCTTTGTTTCTAATGTTGATGTGTGTTTGGTTTGTAGTAAATTTGGGTTTATTAGCTTCGTCTATAATTTATCTATAATTTGTGTTGTTTAAAAGTTTGGTTATAGTCGGCTGATGTTATTTTTTATTGGGTTGTTCTTCAGATTTCCAAGCAATCAACGTCCGGTTTCCTCAGCTTGGACAGTTCATTTGTGATATCGCCTTGCTTATGCAGGTACGCCTGTGTTCGGGGTGTTTGTTATTAAGGTTGTTGATAATGTTAATTCTTCTAAAGTCTTCATAAAGTTGTAAATGTGTTTTTTAGTTGGTCCTTGTCTGAAAAAAAGATGTTCATGCAAATATAACCCGTAGGCACATATGTGGAATCGCTGTTTGTCTAGCTGTTAGTCGTTGTTTTGGTAGTCGTCCACCTTCGAATGGTTAGACTTCAGGACAAATAACAGCGTTACTGTTTTGGGGGTTATAGTTTTATGTCAAACAGGTTAGCATCAGCAGCGGAAGCAACAGTTGGCTGTTTTAGCATTAACGGGTCATGGTCATGTTGGTCATATGGGTCAGATAAGCGAAATGGGACACATGGGTAGACTGAAAATTGTTAAAATATGTCATTCTCATTATTGATTCATTTATTTCCTAATACTATTGGGCTCTCTAGCTGTTCATTTATTGGGTTCCTATCATATTACTGGGCTTATTAATATAGCTTGGTTATTGGGCTTCAGTGTTTATCGTTGTTTACTACTGGGCTTGGCCCATGGTTGTTAGTTGTGCAAGTGGCAGGTTAATCTCTCGAGGCTTAATATAGACCGTTGGATTGGATTGTTGCTGGCCATTAGATCAGCATCTCTGGACGCTTCTCGATCTCAGTATAAAAAGGCTTTTCTCTCTCTCAGCTGTTCAGTCTGTTCGTCTTTCTTATTTGTTATCACTCTCACGAGTCGTTAGGGTTTGTATCAGTTTGTATCAGGTTGTATCAGGTTGTTCATTTGTTTCTTGTATTATTTCTTTTATAATCTCACCATCTGCTGATATTATTGATCAGCAGAAGGCGAGATAAACTTTGTATGTGTTTGATTATCTTCTCTTGATCTCAGTGTTTTATCTGAGATCTCAGGGTATTGGGGGGTACTTTTGGGTTTGGCTAAATAAGATTTTGTCACTGTTTTTGTCGCCTACATCCTTTGTTCATTGTGTTGAGTTTATGTTGGTTCAGTCTTGTATTGTTTGTGATCTGGTCCTGTTCTTGTTATTTGTGGTAGATCTTATCTGATCATTATAGATCTGGTCTATCACTATCATTTGTCTATTATTCTGTGATTCTTGTGCAGGTTTGTGTGGTTGTCAACTATTGTTGGCCTTGGTGTATTGGAGCTGTTGGAGTGGAATTTTATAGCTACAATTGCTCCCATAACTCAACACCCTAAGTGAAGGTGTTGGTTGTGGGATTGGCGAAACCCTAACTTGGGTTCCCCCCATTGTGAGATCGTTTCTTTCTGTTTTTCTGTTGTTGTTTTTGTCTAGAGGCAGTTGACCGGGTTAGGGTGGACCGGTATAGTGCCAATAGTTGTTGTCTTGTTCTGGTTATTTGTTTGTTGTTGTTCTGTGTGTTGTTATATACATATAAGAATATATATAGATATTATTAGTTAAAGGACTCCTGAGTTAAGAACTGGGTGGACACCATTGAGTGACGAATCCACTATCTGTATCACTGACTCAGCTTCGTCCTTCTAGGGCTGTCGTGTGTTTCTATCTTGATCTTCTTTCTGGTTTGTGGTATTTGGTTGTCTGAGTAATCATGGGTGATGTCATTAATGCTGGTGGTGGAGGTGGAGAAGGTCATAATCTAGCTGCTGACCCAACCTTGGTCAGCAAACTTGATATCAGTGATCCTCTTTACCTTCATCCTAGTGACACTTCTAGTTTGACAATCATTAGTGTCAAACTAAAAGGTACTGAAAACTATTCAGTATGGGCTAATTCTATGAAACTTGCATTACAAGCTAAAAATAAAATAGGTTTTATAGATGGCACATGTGTTAAGTCTGTTACTGATGATGTTCTTGCTAGTCAATGGGATAGGTGTAACTCTGTGGTTCTGTCTTGGTTGATTAATTCTGTATGTGAAGAGTTATACCTAGGACAGGTCTTCTCTAAGTATGCTAGAGATGTCTGGATTGACTTAAGAGAAACATATGATAGGGTAGATGGTTGTGTCATGTTTAATCTACACCAGAAAATTAATAGTATATCTCAAAATGGTAGTACTGTTGCAGAATACTATCATAAGTTGAATACTATGTGGAAGCAGTTTGATTCCATAGTTCAGTTACCCATGTGTACTTGTCAAGCTTCAAAGGAATTCAATGATTTTAATTCTCTTATTAAACTCATGCAATTCCTAATGGGGCTTGATGAGATTTATCAACCTGTTAGGACTACTTTGTTGACAAGTGATCCCTTACCTTCTGTGAAAACAGCCTTTGCTATTGTCTCTAGAGAGGAATCTCATAGAGGCACTAGCAATGGGGCTAAGGGAACAAATGTCTCCTTCTCTGCAAAGTCTAACCAAGTTTCTGATAATAGGAAAGGGTCTTCTAACACTAGAGGACCTAATCCTAATCTTAAGTGCACACATTGTAATAGGATTGGGCATACCAAAGAAAGGTGTTTTGAAATCATAGGTTATCCAAATGGAGTTCAAAAAAGAAATGGTAATCAATATAATAACAACAATAATAATAGAACTCAAAACAATTGGAGAACTGGTATGCCCACTACTAGTAATAACAATGTGTGTGCAAATGTATCTACTGCTTCACCTTTTACATCTGAGCAGATCTCTAAGTTGATGATCTTGATAAGTGAGAAGTCCAATGGAGATCCTCAGAGTTCTAATGTAGGAGGTGAGTCTGTGATTGTGAATGGGTTTTCTAGTATGTCTGTTCTGTCTAAACTTTCTAAGATTTTCAAAAATTTCTCTAACTGTTCTAGTCTGGTTAAATTTGCTTTGCTTCTGGGTTGGATAATGGATTCAGGGGCAAATCAACATATGGTAGGAAATGATGAAAATTTGATTAACTGTGTTGATGTGTCTAAGTATAATATGGAAGTTAAACATCCTAATGGAACTAATGCCAAGGTTACTAAAATAGGGGACATTAAATTGGCTGATGGTGTTATATTGTATGATGTGTTGTTCATTCCTGATTATTGTGTTAATTTGGTGTCAATTCATAAGTTGGCTAAGGATAGTAAACTGGATGTTTTGTTTAACGAACATCAGTGTTATGTCCAGGATTCCAAGTCAAGGAGAATCCTGGTGACTGGTAGACAACAAGATGGTCTTTACTTTGTTGGTAATAATGTTGGTTTTAGTAATGTGTGTTTCAATAGTGTTAGTGAACATGGTCTTTGGCACAGTAGACTAGGTCACCCTTCTAGTCAAGTACTTGCTGTATTAAAGGATACTTTAAACATTGGAGAATCTGATTCTCAGCCTTGTGAGGTATGTCACAAGGCAAAACAAGTTAGAGTCCCTTTCCCACTTAGTGATCACAAGTCCAAAACTATAGGTGACCTAATACATCTAGATGTATGGGGACCCTATAAGGTCACTAGTAAGGAAGGGTTTAGGTATTTTCTTACAGTTGTTGATGACTACTCTAGGTCAGTGTGGGTGTACTTGTTAAAAAATAAAGGAGAAGTCTTTGAAAATCTGGTTAACTTTTATGAGTTAGTTAAGACTCAGTTTCTAAGAAATATCAAAGTTTTTAGAAGTGACAATGGGACTGAATTTGTCAATAAACAAATGTGTAATTTTTGTGATAAAAAAGGTATTATACATCAAACCTCTTGTGCTTACACTCCACAACAAAATGGTGTTGTGGAGAGAAAGCACAGACATCTCTTAAATACAGCAAGAGCACTGCTGTTCCAAAGCAATGTTCCTCTTAGGTTCTGGTCTGACTGTGTTCTTACTGCTGCTTATCTTATTAACAGGATCCCCTCTTCTGTGTTAAATGGTAAGAGTCCCTATGAGTTAGTACATGGGTTCCCCCCCAAGTTAAGTCACTTAAAGAATTTTGGTTGCTTATGTTTTAAAACTGTGTTAGATGGTCCTGATAAGTTACATAGCAGGGCTGATAAAAGTGTGTTAATTGGTTATTCTTTTGTTAAAAAAGGTTATAAGTTGTATTGTCTTGATACAAAAAAGGAAGAATTTTCAAGGGATGTAAAATTCTATGAAAATATCTTCCCTTTTAAAACTGAACATAAAGAACTTGTTTCTGAAAGTTTAAATCATATAAAATTTTTTGACTGCTGTGAAAATACAAACTCTTTAAGTGACCAAACAAAAACTTTTTCAAACCTTCCCAATGATGAAGGGGACCCAAATAGTTCTCATGATCACTCACCCAGGGAGCAGTCCAGTGCTTCTCCCAGGGCTGCTAGTGATGTAGATCCTGATGATAATCAGGATCATCAACCTGGTAGTACAGTAGGTAGTGGCCTGGATGCTTCTGGGTTAGAGGGATCACATGATGAGACTAGGACTCCTGAGGGAAGTAGACTTAGTTCTATTAGACATTCTAATAGAGAGTCTGTTTTACCTAGGAAGTTTAATGACTATGTTATAGAAGGGAAGGTTAAGTATGGGGTAGAAAAGGTTGTTAATTATTCAAATTTGTCTGTTGAAAACTTTAGTTTTGTGTCTAGTGTTAATAAAACACTTGAACCTACATCTTATTTTCATGCTTCCAAAGATCCCAAGTGGGTGGAAGCAATGAACAATGAGATGGAAGCCTTGTATAGAAACAACACTTGGGTTGTTACTGATCTACCACCTGGTAGAAAGGCTATAGGGTGCAAGTGGGTTTATAAAATTAAATATAAATCTGATGGAGAGATTGAAAGGTATAAGGCAAGATTAGTTGCCAAAGGGTATAACCAAAGAGAGGGGTTAGACTTTGGGGAAACATTTTCACCTGTGGTGAAAATGGTAACAGTTAGATGTGTTATAAGCCTAGCTGTTCAAAATAACTGGATGTTATATCAACTTGATATAAATAATGCTTTCTTATATGGTTCTATTACTGAAGATGTTTATATGCAAATGCCAGAAGGGTATGCTTCTGGTAATGATTCCAAGGTGTGTAAACTTGTTAGATCTTTATATGGTCTAAAACAAGCACCTAGAAAATGGAATGAAAAACTTGTTAGTGTATTAAAAGGTATAGGATTTATTCAGAGTATATGTGACTACTCTTTATTTGTTAAGTCATATGGTGAAGTGTTTGTGGTGTTACTTGTATATGTGGATGATATTGTGATTACTGGAAACAATGAGTCTGAGATTTCTAATGTGAAAAAACTGTTACAAGAAAGTTTTCAGATTAAGGATTTAGGAAAACTAAAATATTTTTTGGGTATAGAAGTGTTATATACTGAGACTGGTATATGTCTAAATCAAAGGAAGTATTGCCTTGATTTACTTAGTGACTTTGGTTATTTAGGTTGCAAACCAGTTAGTGTTCCAATAGAACAGAATTATGTCATTTCTGTTAAAAATGACAAGAATGACAAAATTTTGGAGGATATAACTGGTTTTCAAAAGCTGATAGGCAAGTTGATCTATCTTTCTTTGACCCGACCTGATATAAGTTATGCTGTACAATTCTTGAGTCAGTTTATGCATAAACCTACTCAAAATGTACAGAGAATTGCTTTAAGGTTGCTTAGATACTTAAAGCAATCTCCAGGAAAGGGTTTAATGTTTAAAAAGTCTCAGTCTCTTGCTTTATCAGCATATTCGGATGCTGATTGGGCAAAGTGTTTAGTCACTAGGAAATCTGTTACTGGATTCTGTGTTTTCATTGGTGACAACCTTGTGTCATGGAAAAGCAAGAAACAAAATGTGGTTGCTCGATCTTCAGCCGAGGCTGAATATAGAGCAATGTGTTCAACGACGTGTGAACTTGTTTGGATATCTAATGTGTTAAAAGAATTAGGTGTCATAAGTAAGTTACCATTAAAACTGTTTTGTGATAGTAAATCTGCAATATCCATTGCAGAAAATCCTGTATTTCATGATCGAACTAAACATTTCGAACTTGATTTGCATTTTCTAAGGGAGAAAATAAGTTCTGGGTTTGTCCAGGCCATAAAGGTGAGTTCAGATCAGCAAGTAGCTGATGTATTTACCAAAGGCCTGTATTCAGCTCAACATGAGGTTTTATGTAAGAAACTTGGGTTGAATGATATGTTTGGAAATAATTGAATCAAGGGGGGTGTTAAAATATGTCATTCTCATTATTGATTCATTTATTTCCTAATACTATTGGGCTCTCTAGCTGTTCATTTATTGGGTTCCTATCATATTACTGGGCTTATTAATATAGCTTGGTTATTGGGCTTCAGTGTTTATCGTTGTTTACTACTGGGCTTGGCCCATGGTTGTTAGTTGTGCAAGTGGCAGGTTAATCTCTCGAGGCTTAATATAGACCGTTGGATTGGATTGTTGCTGGCCATTAGATCAGCATCTCTGGACGCTTCTCGATCTCAGTATAAAAAGGCTTTTCTCTCTCTCAGCTGTTCAGTCTGTTCGTCTTTCTTATTTGTTATCACTCTCACGAGTCGTTAGGGTTTGTATCAGTTTGTATCAGGTTGTATCAGGTTGTTCATTTGTTTCTTGTATTATTTCTTTTATAATCTCACCATCTGCTGATATTATTGATCAGCAGAAGGCGAGATAAACTTTGTATGTGTTTGATTATCTTCTCTTGATCTCAGTGTTTTATCTGAGATCTCAGGGTATTGGGGGGTACTTTTGGGTTTGGCTAAATAAGATTTTGTCACTGTTTTTGTCGCCTACATCCTTTGTTCATTGTGTTGAGTTTATGTTGGTTCAGTCTTGTATTGTTTGTGATTGGTACAAACCCTAAAATTCTACAAAAATGGTCACATGTGTCATGTGGGTCAGTTTGATGATGGCGTCAATCTGTTTTTGCAGGGAAATAGGCGTTTTAGGTACTGTTTTGTTTGTAGAGTGTAGGCTTTCTTTAAGAGTTAGGAAAATATTTTAATTTCATTTTTTTAGGCGACATTAGCGTTTTGATGTCGAAGTGATTGTAGCTGAGCATACACATTTGGCGATATGTGGAAACTGTTTGTATGTTGAAATGATTAGGTTAGTATAGGAGATGACTAAGTTATTATATGCAGCTGATTATAAGCATTTAGCGACATTTGCGACATGTATTCGGTTATTGAGTGTTTATGTAGTGTTGGTGTTTTGAGTATTATGCACCTGACTATATGTATTAGGCAACATGTTAGCGTTTTCATTGCCTATATGCATTAGGCGACATGTGGAAATTATTAGATCAACTATACGCATAAGGCGACACGTTAGTGTTTTGGTGTCGATATGATTATGTTAGCCTATTCGCATTAGGCGACATGTGGATACTATTAGGTTACTATATGCAGCTGATTATACTCTTATATTATATTTTGTGTTTGATTTCCTAATATTTTTTGTTCATGGAATTTTAAAGTTACTTACCGTATGCAGCTGATTATAAGCATTTGCGACATGTGTTGGGTTATTGAGCATATATATATTGTTGTTTTTTTGAGTATTATGCACCTGACTATATGTATTAGGCGACATGTTAGTGTTTTGATGTCGGAAATGCATTTCAACTTTTTGGCGGTAAATCAGTATTGTTAGGTGGTGATTTCAGACAAACTCTACCTGTTAAGCCCAACTGTAGTAAAACTGAGATCCTGACATCTTGCCTGCCTCAATCTTACTTGTGGAAGCATTTTACTGTGTACATACTTTCTGAAAACATGCGGATTACGTCGAACCAAGCCAACAGTGGTGATCCGGAAGAATTACAAGCCTTTTCTGAATGGCTCTTAAGAATTGGTAATGGGATAGAAGGTACTGTTATAGATACTGAACATCCAGATGCAAGGAGGATTGAGATACCTACCGAATTCTTGATCAAACCATCTGAGAATAGCCTTTCTCATTTAATTCATTTTATTTATGATAGGAACTTACTTACAAATCCTACACCAGCTAGAATTTCAGAACGTGCCATTATTTGCCCAAAAAATTAAAATGTTGATAGCATAAATGAAATGGTTCAGCAATTATCACCAGGAGATTGCGTCTCCTACCTAAGTACTGATTCCATGGTTCCTCACTCAAAAGATGGAGCTGAAACAGACGCAATGTACCCGCCTGAATATTTAAATGTTTTGAATTTTAATGGCATTCCAAGCCACTGCTTAAAATTGAAGCTTAATAGTCCAGTTATGTTAATGCGTAATATAGATCCTAAAAATGGCTTGTGTAACGGGACAAGACTGTTAGTATCGCAGTTACTACCACGTGTAATTGAGGCACGAATTATTACTGGAACATCAATAGGCAATAGAGTATACATACCAAGAATTAATTTTGTACATAATAGTAAAGACTTACCATTTGTTTTTACACGCCGTCAATTTCCTATTAAAATTTGTTATGCAATGACAATAAATAAAAGCCAAGGTCAGTCTTTAAAGAAAGTAGGCCTATACTTACCTGAACCAGTTTTCGGACACGGCCAATTATATATTGCACTTTCAAGAGCTACATCTCCAAGTTCATTAAAAATACTCTTGCCAGAAAACGATACACACAATAATAACACTACGTTAAATATTGTGTATTCTGAATTACTAAATGAAATAAATTCACATCAGGTTTGACATTAGTCTCTTTTTATATTACATTTATTTAGAGTTGTTTTTATTACATACACAATCAGATAACTTATATTGTTCATTTATGTGCGTTTGACAGGCTCGTGCAAATGGCATACAAAGGAGTGGCGGAACTAACACCCAGACAGGCAACAACACTGATTGAGATTCGAGTAATTAGGAAATGGGTGCCCGCATATAGAGACGATGAAGTTCATTATTTGTTTGTTGATGCGGAGGTAATCATCATTCTCAGCAAGTGATATTATATGTTAACTATTTTTATCTTACATAAACATACTAACTGTACCTTACTAAACACTTATACAATTTAAAAAATAATTACATAGGGCATGGGAATTCAGGCAATGGCAAAGGGAAGAAACAAAATTGCTGTTGAGCCAAAGTTGAGTATGGGGTTATGCTATCAGATTCAAAAGTATGCATGTGTTGATCCAGACGATTATACAAACACACTCTCGCATTCCGCGTTTATCTTCCTGGCACAAGCAACTCAAATCACACCTCTGCCAGATTCCACAGGCATACAGGAACACTTCTTTGACATTGCCACAAGACGTAGGGCAATAACTGCATCATCTCACGAGGGCATTGTTGGTATGTAATGTTATGTATTATTATTTCACTTACTTTAGTTGTGCTTGAAGTTTGCCCTTTTTAACATTTTAAAACCTTTCTTTTATAACAGATTATATCGGCATCCTTCGAGGAATGATAGACAAAAAAACTTCCAAAAATCAGCCATATGTAGTCATGACCCTTAGAGATACTAGGTATATAATTTACATGCTTCCTGCCTGTATAACACCCTCAAACATTTTTAATCACATGTTATGGTACTCAATTCTTTATTGATTAAACATAGTAATCAAGATGTCACTGTCGCTATTTGGGAAGAAATGCTAAAGTCAAGGGCTAGATTCAACAGAGCGGAATATGAATCAGCATCACCACCAGTCATACTAGCGCTAACTGGACTAAGAACCAAAGATTATCATGGTTAATATTCCTTATTTTTACCAAATCATTTGTTACGCATATTCAAAACTACATACTCTAAATTACTCAGTATTATAGTATTGTTTCTAATATATATTTCGTTATGTTCGCACTTACAGGTACACTTCAGTTTCAAACAACAAATGCCACATACACATATCGTGACCCAATAACTCCTGAAACACAGATTCTGATTGACATGTATGGCTAATAACTTTTCTTTACTCTTAGCAAATCGTTTAAATAAGATAATATTCATAATAACTACATATTACTACAGGTATGAAAATCAAGACTTTCAACCACAACCTGTCATTCAACTAACAGGTCAAGAAATCTCCATTGCAAACTTAAAAAAATTGCCGGCTAATCAAATGGCTGTAAGTGATAAAACCATAAAGCAAATGTTCGTTATATTATTGTTATACATGCTGACTAAATTATACTTACAGGGTAAAAACTTCATAATCAAGTGCACCATAGATTACATGTCAACAAAAAATCCTTGGTATTATGCTGCTTGTCAAGAATGCAATCAAGTTGTGCTACAAAATGGTCCAGTCTGGTTTTGTTCGCAGCATGCTGATGTTAGCGCAGTTAAATACATGTGAGTCCAACCTTACAACCAAATTATTATAACAATCTTCGCTTTCACTTGCACCGTAGATAATAATGCTAACTGCCTACATGATTAACTTTTTAAACTTTAGTAATAGGTTTGTATACTTAGGCACACTTAGATAGTTAGTCCACACAAGCACCTAGACACTTATTCGGTTAGGCGTCTGAGCACTAAAGTGTATAATTTAAGGCGCCTACTCGCTTACACACCTAGGGTGTATCCTTTGCTTACAGGACTAAGTGTTTGGCTGCCTTGGCACTTGGTTCACTTGCACACCTCCTCGCCTAAACACATCAGCGTTTACGTCACCATAAACTCCACATGTTCTTCTGATACTTTTGAGACCACCTCCTTATATGAGATTTTATATCTTACATGGCTGAACCCAGGTTACATCAGCAGGAACAAGTGATCAATCTCGACCAGAGTTTGATATAGGGCTGACTGAAAGCCAGATAACCGTTATCTAAACACTATGTCCCAACCCCAGCCAGACAAACATGCCTCTGCATGTAGTCGGAAATTATCGCTGCCATTAAACCATCATCACGACCTAAACCCACATCTGTGGCACTCTATCATCACTAATACCGAACACCATAATGACACCTTTGCAGCCGCAGCAACAGCGCACACTACAACCAGCAGTGCTGCAGGCTGCGACCAACTGCTTTTTTTTTTCCCACATTAGAATTATTATAATGCTGGTAATGATAGGGCACACAACACATACAGGTTTAACGAAACCGCAGTCGGGATCCGAATCGCCTGTCGATAAAATAAAGGTACAAGGGATTGATAATTTTGGTAAAGAGCTTGCTGATATTAGACGGTAAGGCGCCTGCTCGCTTACACACCTAGGGTGTATCATTTGCTTACGGGACTAAGTGTTTGCCTGCCTTGGCACTTGGTTCACTTGCACACCTCCTCGCCTAAACACATCAGCGTTTACGTCACCATAAACTCCACATGTTCTTCTGATACTTTTGACACCACCTCCTCATATGAGATTTTATATCTTACATGGCTGAACCCAGGTTACATCAGCAGCAACAGGTGATCGATCTCGACCAGAGTTTGATACAGGGCTGACTGAAAGCCAGATAACCATTATCTAAACACTATGTCCCAGCCTCAGCCAGACAAACTTGCCTCTGCATGTAGTCGGAAATTATCGTTGTCATTAAACCATCATCACGACCTAAACCCACATCTGTGGCACTCTATCATCACTAATACCGAACATCATAATGACACCTTTGCAGCCGCAGTAGCAGTGCTGCAGCCTGCGACCAACGGCTTTTTTTCCCACATTAGAATTATTGTAATGCTGGTAATGATAGGGCACACAACACATACAGGTTTAACGAAATCGCAGTCGGGATCCAAATCGCCTATCGATAAAATAAAGGTACAGGGGATTGATAATTTTGGTAAAGAACTTGCTGATATTAGACAGTTTGAATCCATGTTAGGTTCTAAATGCATTATGTGCTTATACTTTTGTTACTGTAGGAATAAAATCACAAAGTGTTGTGGAAAATTGATTGTTTCTAATTTTTGTTCAATGAGATTTACAATTTCTGATTATAAAAAGTTAGTTTAAGAAAAGAAATGTTGTGGAAAATTGATTGTTTAGGATTTTTTTTGTATAATCCAAACACTGTTATTAGTTTGTTTCTTTCCTTTCTTTCCATATGTAACAGTGTAAATCATCCCACTTATGTGTCGTCAACTACACCTATTTATGTGTCGCTTATTATAATGTGCAATCATCAATGCAGGTACTTAATACATGCGACCCTCTCGGATGAATCAGAAACAATAGAGGCAACTTTTTTTGATAGAACAGTCACTCAACTGCTTGAAATCCCTTGTGCCGAAATCATGTTGAGGGCAGATAAAGAAACTTTAGTTCAAGGCATTAAAGGCAAAGAGTTACAACTCCAAATACAGGCTACCCGTGACAAGAAAACTGGGATTGCCCGCTGTACAGTCACCACTGCTGCCTTTGTTATTCGGCAGAATCAAGACACTTCTCAAACAACAAGAGTTGCAACTGCACCCATAACGCCTCAATCCGAGTCTTCTGGTAAACAGGTCATGCAGTCACCTGCAACGCCTCTGCCAAAAACAAAGACATCGGCAACAACAGTAGGTATGACATCCCAATCAGATGCCTCCACTAAGCGATCACTGATGACATCCGAAGGTATAATCAATCATAACATGCTGATCAATACTGAATCAACACTAACATATTTTTTCACATTCAGCCTTTAATGAAGAACCCAACAAGAAAAAACCCGCTGCTGGTCCAAGGCCTTAAGAAGCAACGTGCAAGATGATGTCAACACTTTTGTTATAACAATCTTTGTTGATATCGGATATTCTCGCTTATCACTATCACTTTTGCAAACTAAGTAGGATGTTATGTAAACTTTTAAGTAGGATGTTATGTAAACTTTTTAATGTATGGTTAGGATGTTATGTTAACTTTCGTAAATTAGGATCTTATGTCAACTTTTTTAATCTAACTAGGATGTTACTAAGTTGTTTACAACTTTATGTCTTCTTTTACAATACGGCTTTGCACTGCGATTTACAAAACGCACAACGTGCGTTATTGAATATACCTAGTTATAACAAAATAGGATGCCTTATGAATAGTGCTTAAAACACACCTATATTTTTTTTTTATTATTTTTCTTTATCATAATTACAACAATGCCATCAAAATTTTACCCATAGTCTTTTTTTTTTGTATTTATAAAATATTATTTGACAAAATTAATAAAGAACAATATGTCAAATATGAAAATGGTAAAAATAGTAGAGACTGTGGTCTTTTAGAGTTTTGTGATATGTAAGGTAAACTAGTATTTTGACTCGCCACGCATTGCGGTGGCGGTAAAACTTAAAGTTTCTTGAATTTATACCGTCAAATATTTGATCAAACTCATTTTTGAACAAAATTTACATAAAACGTAATACAAATGAAAAGGCAAATGACAATAGGCATGAAAACATATTATATTTTATCTGACTCATTACCAAGAAAAATTTATGTCAAAACGTAAACCAATTTGCATTTAAAACAAAACATATTAAACACATACTTTGGTGAGAAAGGGCGGGGAGAATTCGATGGGCATGGGGGCAAGGGTGGAGTGTGTTGGAGACTTTTGATTGACTGCTTTTTTTTAATCTAACACACAAATAATAATAATAATAATAATAATAATAATAATAATAATAATATTAATAATATTAATATTAATATTAATATTAATATTAATATTAATATTAATAATATTACCTTTTCTCTCTCCTCTATTCACAACCACTTTAAAAAATATTAAAAAATTATGAAGGATGAACAGTGTCTCCTCCAAATTTACTGATAAACAATAACTTTTCTCTCTCCTCCACTCACAACCATTTACTATCACTTATCAAAATATGAAGGTTTATCTCACATAAATATGGAGAACCAAATGTGAATGCTCTTACAAAACACACTAAATAGTAAATAGCTTGTCAACTTATTTTTAAATACTAAACATTGATCAACCCTTTTTCCAAAATAAACATGAATAGAGTCTTAGGTGTAGGGACTTCACGAATTCCTAGGTAGCTTGGATAAAGACATGTGGACAAAGCGTCTTAAGTATAGGGGCTTGTGACATCCGTCACTTTTCTTTTTATATTTATAAATTAATAATAATAATAATAATATTATTAATAATAAAAAAAAAATCAGATTATAATATAGATATATGTAGTCTTTTTTTAAACAAACCATCCTTAACCATAACCAAACCATAGCCCAAACCCATTCCCTTGTAGACTTTTCGGAGCCCAGTACTCGGCCCAACAGCAGAAAGCCCAGCCCACTTCCCCTCCTCCCCCTTTCAGTTTAAACAAAAAAATAAAAGGTTGCCTCTCCCAGGAATCGAACCCGGGCCAACCTCTAACACACACACATGCTTGAACCACTTGAGCCAAGGCTCTGTTCCTGATATAAATTTAACATAATATGTATATATGCCCAAATACCCTGCTTCCCTTCTCCTTCCTTTTGTGTTCACTGTGTGCGACGGACCAAAACAAAAAAAAAAAAAAAAGAAGTCAGCTGAAGCTGACTTTGTGGAACAATAACTCACTATTAATGCTTATAGTTGACCAATAAATTGACGCGTTCAATCAGCAAGGTTCAGCTCGATTTCGAGCATGCTTCACGCGTAACCATTCAAACATGGTCAAAACTTTCCATAATCGTTCACCCGAGTGAGCCTATAAATTGGACCTCCCTACACCATCACATCTCGCCGAAAATCATCTCCTTACCATCAATTTCTGTAAACAATTCACCCTCAAGTTGTATTGATTCGCTTTTGACTTTGTGCGTTGACTCGCGAATAGAAATCAAAACGTTTGGTATGTTCTAATTCCTTATCACTGTATGTTAATCGGCCCTTGTCTAACAAAAACCCCATGTTCAATCGGGTTTTATTGTAGTGGGAAATCGATTTCATGTTTTAGGGTTCATATGGGGAAGAACACTTATGCTGAAAACATATAAAATTATTACAAAACAAGAAATATCAACCAACTGACCCTCAGATCAGTTGGTTATACTTGTTGTTCAAAGGGTTGAACCGGCCAAGGGCCAGGGTTCGAATCCCACCATAAACAAATCTTTTTTTGTGTTAATCTTTTATACTTATATTTTCTTAATTCTTTTAAAAATCGTTTTAAAATACTAAACGTGTTTTATAAATTCTACAAAAATTATTATATGATCTTCAAGTGATAAAGTTCATCACCCAATTTTTAGTTTTTCAAAAATGATTTATTTAATATATATTATTAATAATACAAGTTTATTCATTTATATTTATTAAATTCTATAAAAATATCTAAACGATTTTATTAAATCTCACAAAAATTATCCTAAACTTGTATATTCTTAAACATTCTAGAAAATATTTTTATTTCAGAAAAACCGTTTATTTTATATTTTTAATTAATTTTTGTTAGTTTTGATCATAAATAAATCATAATAAATTCATTTTCCAATATTTTTGCACCAAAATTTTATATAAATTATTTCTAACTATCTAGAACTGAAATACAATTTTTAATTCAGAAATTCTTTGATTTTAATATTTTTAGATATTAAAGTCATATTTTGACAATTTAAAATAATTAGATTAAATATTCTATTTTCAAGAAAATAATTTTATAAAAATTATTTTCATACTTAAAATCTTATGTTGTGACAATGTTTAACTTAAAATTTTACAAAAAGACTTTTATCTATTTATTTATTAAATTTCTCATAATTAATAAACAATTTGTTTATTAAACAAATAAACGTTTATCCCCAATTCGAAGCCCTAGAATTCCATGTATCCTAGAGTTATTCCTTACACATTATTAAATTCTTTAGGTTGATTCTTTGGAATATTTCCAACGCATATTTCGTTGTCCAGTTCAATTACAAGCTATTACGTAAACAGTGAGTATTCCTACCCCCTTTTTGCTTTTATACATTTTTGGGGTGTTACATGTACACTATTACAATTTCAAATACAAGTTTACATTTTTACAATACAATTCTAGTACTATGTGCATTGCTTACAACGTGCTTTATGCTTAGACAATACATGTGGATTACATTTGTACTTAGTGAAATCATTAACATTGTACAAGCCGACCTTAACATTGGATAGCGCTATTTGGATTGACAACCCGCCTAGATTGATTCTCCCCCTTTTTCATCGGAGAATCCGTGGCCAGTGTTAAGCCTTTTATCCATTTATTGGATAAGTACACTACAGTTCATACAGTACATTATACAGTCACAGGGTTGATTTCGCTCATTTGTATGATACATAGTTTACATATTTGCACAGTAGCATGCACTTGAATTGTATAACCTTTTAACCTACTATATATATCAAAACTAGGAATGCTCACCAACATTTCATATGTTGACCAAATCTATTTTGTACATGTTTCAGGTGCAGTTTGATCTAGTGCTTTAGCAAGGAACATTTAGTGCTTTATTTTAATTCAGTTATTCCAATATTTACATTTCATTTAGACAATGTATTTTCCATTTCCATGTAAGACAATTTTGATTATTCAATAATATTTACATTTTAGTACCATGAGCTTTTGAACAATCGTCACTACGTGACACCTCGATGATTCCGCCATCGGTTGGGGTGTTACAGATTGGTATCAGAGCCATGGTTATAGGGAACTAGGTTACTAGATGAAAAAAGGCCTAGACTATAACCGAACTTCAACTTTCATGCATTATATTTCCTAAACTACCCTACCCCTCATTTCCCTCTACTTTCCTTCTTCCATCTTTCCCTTCTTCTCTTTCTCCATTCTTTTCATCTTTCATCATGGTGCATAGAGATGGTGTCCTACAGGGAGTGGAAAGTTTACATCATCATAGAACGGAAGCAGTACCTTTTATGAAGATACTCTTAGACATAATACCTACTCTTATTTTACTCCTTCGAAGTTGTTGAACTTTAATGAGTGTGATAAGGACACGTGCAATCTGGAAGGGTGGACGCCTGTACACTGGGTTTTCTGGCATAGGCAAGCATAGCGCATAAATCCATTTACGGACCTGTTATGCTTACCTGGGGATTCCTGGAGTGAGTGTCCACTTATAGGCTAAAGCATGTCTTCTTTGATCACCATTAGGTTCAATTCCTTTGAAAAGTCAACGTTCTTGTTGAGCTTTACAGCTAGACAAGGGCACTCCAAGCATTTTGTACAAGTTTTTCCAATAATACCCTCTCGTTTCATATACAATACTTTGCATATCATGATTGCATACAAGATCATATCTTCATAATCATCTGTACGATTATACACTTACTAATCTCATGATTATTAATTAACTACCTCATAGATGTCTGCTCGCCGCATGCTCCGTGATGCCAGCCAACGCCCTGTTCGTGCTTCTGGACGACGTTCTGATCGTCGCCTCGCATCTTTAGTCGCCGAGCAAATTGCTGCAGTGATCCCAAACCTTGTCAGTGAGATAACCCAGAATAGTAACAGTGCCAACACAGGGAGTACGACTCAATTTCGGTGCACTTTCAAACACTTTAACTCCTGTAAGTCTGTAACCCCACAAAATTCACTGGTGAGGAGGGTGCTACTGGCCTCCTCCAATGGTTTGAAAGCATGGAGAGTACCTTTGTGAACAGTGAATGTCCTGATGAACTCCGCGTTCGCTATGCTACTAGTGTCCTTCAAAAGGGGGCGCTAACCTGGTGGAATGGCGAAAAACGCAATCGAGGAGCGGATGTTGCTTTATCATTATCTTGGGCTGAAGTTAAGGAACTCATGATCGCCAAATTCTGCCCTAGGAGCGAAATCAGGAAACTAGAGGAAGAGTTCTATGGACTGAAACAAAACAGTGGTGAGAATCTTGCGTATAATACTCGATATCACGAACTTAGCATACTGGTTCCACACATGGTCACCCCAGTCTCTCGAGCAATCGAAAAATATATCGAGGGATTACCTGACCTGATTCAAGACGTTGTCACTGGAGGCAAAGCCACTACGGTAGAAGAAGCCATCCAACTTGCAGCCACATTAACAGACAAACACGTAAGGAAAGGAAACTTGGCTAGGAAGGGCACCAAGACACCTCCTGAGAAAACCACCAATGTTGTTGAACAATCTAAGACTATTTTAGCAAAGGCCGCCACTACTGCTTCGAACTCTAAGAAACGAATGGGCGATAATCAGAACCATGCTGTTGTTGATCCGGTGGCTCAGCCTCCTATCAAGAAAGCCTACACGGGAATCCATCCTCAATGCAACACTTGCAAATATCATCACCCTGCAAATCTTCCATGCCGTCAATGCACTAGATGTGGAAGGTTTGGACACTTTGTTTCCACTTGTCGAGTAATGGTTGGGACACAGAGTAATCATCAAACAGCTGCCCAGGGACCACTACAGATTACTAACGGTCGGGCATGTTATCATTGTAGAGACCCTAACCACATGCTACCTCAGTGTCCCAAATTGAACAATGTAAACCTGGTGGCACATGGACAAGCTTTCAATATCGATATCCACGAAGCGGACAATCAGGATGACGTTAAGCCATAGACTCGAGAAATCCAATACCCGTGTTTTCATTTTCTTGATCCTATTATCATTTTGTACCCAATTTTGTCGCACTCATTAGCATACAACATCTAGAAATTTCCTTGCGTATTATTGTGTATTAACACAGATTGGAAATTTATCATATTGATTACGTTTATTTTTAATCATACAAGACTCTACCTTACATTTATTTGAAACGTTTGGACTTGATACTTGATATTACAGATGCTTTTCTAAGAAAGCATCATTGGTTATTACATGAAACTAGATTTTTCCCTTAATTTGACTGCGCATTGAACATCTAATTATTCATGATACTCGTAAACATTTAATTATTCATGATAACACTTACACTTAATGGTTGTAGTACTTACAAACTTGCTTGCATAAACATGCTATCAATTTGCAATCTATGTGAATAATAATTGCTGCACTTAATAGAGGTCATCATGCCTTTTTCAACAGTCGGGAGAGGCCCTACAACCTGCTCCACGACTGGTGGAGGCTATCGAACATACTCAACGATTGGTAAGGGTCACTATGCCTTTTCAAACAGTCGGGAGGGGCCCTACAACCTACTCCACGGCTGGTGGAGGCTATCAAACCTGCTCAACAATCGGTGGGGTCATAGAAGGACGCAAAACTTTAATGTAAGGTAAATTGATGATTTCGGTCCGGAACGTAATCATGAATTTACAGGTACATTAGGGTAGTGTGAAGTTCTATTAGAGTTTTTGGGAAGGCGTCCAGTACGTTTTCAAGGTATCAAAGGTGTGGTGGGTTAGCTGCGGTACACCCTGTATACAAGCACTAATGATGCATTGAAAGTGAGATTGGAAGTCGGACCAGGAACAAACTCTGGTTATTTGGTAGTCTATTTAGTCTTTCTGTAGACAATCAACACGTACATATATCTTAGGATTCCTAAAACTTGAAATTTATTGATTTACTAGATTCTTATTCTCTTACTATTCGAGACGAACCTAATCCAATCAAACCTCATATCCGGATCATTCGAATTTACCAAACCACCGCTACTTTAATTCCTACCCAAGCATCCATAACCCTATGTTTCTAATAACTTCGGGACGAAGTTTCTAAAAGTAGGGGATGCTGTGACATCCGTCACTTTTCTTTTTATATTTATAAATTAATAATAATAATAATAATATTATTAATAATAAAAAAAAAATCAGATTATAATATAGATATATGTAGTCTTTTTTTAAACAAACCATCCTTAACCATAACCAAACCATAGCCCAAACCCATTCCCTTGTAGACTTTTCGGAGCCCAGTACTCGGCCCAACAGCAGAAAGCCCAGCCCACTTCCCCTCCTCCCCCTTTCAGTGTAAACAAAAAAATAAAAGGTTGCCTCTCCCAGGAATCGAACCCGGGCCAACCTCTAACACACACACATGCTTGAACCACTTGAGCCAAGGCTCTGTTCCTGATATAAATTTAACATAATATGTATATATGCCCAAATACCCTGCTTCCCTTCTCCTTCCTTTTGTGTTCACTGTGTGCGACGGACCAAAAAAAAAAAAAAAAAAAAAAAGAAGTCAGCTGAAGCTGACTTTGTGGAACAATAACTCACTATTAATGCTTATAGTTGACCAATAAATTGACGCGTTCAATCAGCAAGGTTCAGCTCGATTTCGAGCATGCTTCACGCGTAACCATTCAAACATGGTCAAAACTTTCCATAATCGTTCACCCGAGTGAGCCTATAAATTGGACCTCCCTACACCATCACATCTCGCCGAAAATCATCTCCTTACCATCAATTTCTGTAAACAATTCACCCTCAAGTTGTATTGATTCGCTTTTGACTTTGTGCGTTGACTCGCGAATAGAAATCAAAACGTTTGGTATGTTCTAATTCCTTATCACTGTATGTTAATCGGCCCTTGTCTAACAAAAACCCCATGTTCAATCGGGTTTTATTGTAGTGGGAAATCGATTTCATGTTTTAGGGTTCATATGGGGAAGAACACTTATGCTGAAAACATATAAAATTATTACAAAACAAGAAATATCAACCAACTGACCCTCAGATCAGTTGGTTATACTTGTTGTTCAAAGGGTTGAACCGGCCAAGGGCCAGGGTTCGAATCCCACCATAAACAAATCTTCTTTTGTGTTAATCTTTTATACTTATATTTTCTTAATTCTTTTAAAAATCGTTTTAAAATACTAAACGTGTTTTATAAATTCTACAAAAATTATTATATGATCTTCAAGTGATAAAGTTCATCACCCAATTTTTAGTTTTTCAAAAATGATTTATTTAATATATATTATTAATAATACAAGTTTATTCATTTATATTTATTAAATTCTATAAAAATATCTAAACGATTTTATTAAATCTCACAAAAATTATCCTAAACTTGTATATTCTTAAACATTCTAGAAAATATTTTTATTTCAGAAAAACCGTTTATTTTATATTTTTAATTAATTTTTGTTAGTTTTGATCATAAATAAATCATAATAAATTCATTTTCCAATATTTTTGCACCAAAATTTTATATAAATTATTTCTAACTATCTAGAACTGAAATACAATTTTTAATTCAGAAATTCTTTGATTTTAATATTTTTAGATATTAAAGTCATATTTTGACAATTTAAAATAATTAGATTAAATATTCTATTTTCAAGAAAATAATTTTATAAAAATTATTTTCATACTTAAAATCTTATGTTGTGACAATGTTTAACTTAAAATTTTACAAAAAGACTTTTATCTATTTATTTATTAAATTTCTCATAATTAATAAACAATTTGTTTATTAAACAAATAAACGTTTATCCCCAATTCGAAGCCCTAGAATTCCATGTATCCTAGAGTTATTCCTTACACATTATTAAATTCTTTAGGTTGATTCTTTGGAATATTTCCAACGCATATTTCGTTGTCCAGTTCAATTACAAGCTATTACGTAAACAGTGAGTATTCCTACCCCCTTTTTGCTTTTATACATTTTTGGGGTGTTACATGTACACTATTACAATTTCAAATACAAGTTTACATTTTTACAATACAATTCTAGTACTATGTGCATTGCTTACAACGTGCTTTATGCTTAGACAATACATGTGGATTACATTTGTACTTAGTGAAATCATTAACATTGTACAAGCCGACCTTAACATTGGATAGCGCTATTTGGATTGACAACCCGCCTAGATTGATTCTCCCCCTTTTTCATCGGAGAATCCGTGGCCAGTGTTAAGCCTTTTATCCATTTATTGGATAAGTACACTACAGTTCATACAGTACATTATACAGTCACAGGGTTGATTTCGCTCATTTGTATGATACATAGTTTACATATTTGCACAGTAGCATGCACTTGAATTGTATAACCTTTTAACCTACTATATATATCAAAACTAGGAATGCTCACCAACATTTCATATGTTGACCAAATCTATTTTGTACATGTTTCAGGTGCAGTTTGATCTAGTGCTTTAGCAAGGAACATTTAGTGCTTTATTTTAATTCAGTTATTTCAATATTTACATTTCATTTAGACAATGTATTTTCCATTTCCATGTAAGACAATTTTGATTATTCAATAATATTTACATTTTAGTACCATGAGCTTTTGAACAATCGTCACTACGTGACACCTCGATGATTCCGCCATCGGTTGGGGTGTTACAGATTGGTATCAGAGCCATGGTTATAGGGAACTAGGTTACTAGATGAAAAAAGGCCTAGACTATAACCGAACTTCAACTTTCATGCATTATATTTCCTAAACTACCCTACCCCTCATTTCCCTCTACTTTCCTTCTTCCATCTTTCCCTTCTTCTCTTTCTCCATTCTTTTCATCTTTCATCATGGTGCATAGAGATGGTGTCCTACAGGGAGTGGAAAGTTTACATCATCATAGAACGGAAGCAGTACCTTTTATGAAGATACTCTTAGACATAATACCTACTCTTATTTTACTCCTTCGAAGTTGTTGAACTTTAATGAGTGTGATAAGGACACGTGCAATCTGGAAGGGTGGACGCCTGTACACTGGGTTTTCTGGCATAGGCAAGCATAGCGCATAAATCCATTTACGGACCTGTTATGCTTACCTGGGGATTCCTGGAGTGAGTGTCCACTTATAGGCTAAAGCATGTCTTCTTTGATCACCATTAGGTTCAATTCCTTTGAAAAGTCAACGTTCTTGTTGAGCTTTACAGCTAGACAAGGGCACTCCAAGCATTTTGTACAAGTTTTTCCAATAATACCCTCTCGTTTCATATACAATACTTTGCATATCATGATTGCATACAAGATCATATCTTCATAATCATCTGTACGATTATACACTTACTAATCTCATGATTATTAATTAACTACCTCATAGATGTCTGCTCGCCGCATGCTCCGTGATGCCAGCCAACGCCCTGTTCGTGCTTCTGGACGACGTTCTGATCGTCGCCTCGCATCTTTAGTCGCCGAGCAAATTGCTGCAGTGATCCCAAACCTTGTCAGTGAGATAACCCAGAATAGTAACAGTGCCAACACAGGGAGTACGACTCAATTTCGGTGCACTTTCAAACACTTTAACTCCTGTAACCCCACAAAATTCACTGGTGAGGAGGGTGCTACTGGCCTCCTCCAATGGTTTGAAAGCATGGAGAGTACCTTTGTGAACAGTGAATGTCCTGATGAACTCCGCGTTCGCTATGCTACTAGTGTCCTTCAAAAGGGGGCGCTAACCTGGTGGAATGGCGAAAAACGCAATCGAGGAGCGGATGTTGCTTTATCATTATCTTGGGCTGAAGTTAAGGAACTCATGATCGCCAAATTCTGCCCTAGGAGCGAAATCAGGAAACTAGAGGAAGAGTTCTATGGACTGAAACAAAACAGTGGTGAGAATCTTGCGTATAATACTCGATATCACGAACTTAGCATACTGGTTCCACACATGGTCACCCCAGTCTCTCGAGCAATCGAAAAATATATCGAGGGATTACCTGACCTGATTCAAGACGTTGTCACTGGAGGCAAAGCCACTACGGTAGAAGAAGCCATCCAACTTGCAGCCACATTAACAGACAAACACGTAAGGAAAGGAAACTTGGCTAGGAAGGGCACCAAGACACCTCCTGAGAAAACCACCAATGTTGTTGAACAATCTAAGACTATTTTAGCAAAGGCCGCCACTACTGCTTCGAACTCTAAGAAACGAATGGGCGATAATCAGAACCATGCTGTTGTTGATCCGGTGGCTCAGCCTCCTATCAAGAAAGCCTACACGGGAATCCATCCTCAATGCAACACTTGCAAATATCATCACCCTGCAAATCTTCCATGCCGTCAATGCACTAGATGTGGAAGGTTTGGACACTTTGTTTCCACTTGTCGAGTAATGGTTGGGACACAGAGTAATCATCAAACAGCTGCCCAGGGACCACTACAGATTACTAACGGTCGGGCATGTTATCATTGTAGAGACCCTAACCACATGCTACCTCAGTGTCCCAAATTGAACAATGTAAACCTGGTGGCACATGGACAAGCTTTCAATATCGATATCCACGAAGCGGACAATCAGGATGACGTTAAGCCATAGACTCGAGAAATCCAATACCCGTGTTTTCATTTTCTTGATCCTATTATCATTTTGTACCCAATTTTGTCGCACTCATTAGCATACAACATCTAGAAATTTCCTTGCGTATTATTGTGTATTAACACAGATTGGAAATTTATCATATTGATTACGTTTATTTTTAATCATACAAGACTCTACCTTACATTTATTTGAAACGTTTGGACTTGATACTTGATATTACAGATGCTTTTCTAAGAAAGCATCATTGGTTATTACATGAAACTAGATTTTTCCCTTAATTTGACTGCGCATTGAACATCTAATTATTCATGATACTCGTAAACATTTAATTATTCATGATAACACTTACACTTAATGGTTGTAGTACTTACAAACTTGCTTGCATAAACATGCTATCAATTTGCAATCTATGTGAATAATAATTGCTGCACTTAATAGAGGTCATCATGCCTTTTTCAACAGTCGGGAGAGGCCCTACAACCTGCTCCACGACTGGTGGAGGCTATCGAACATACTCAACGATTGGTAAGGGTCACTATGCCTTTTCAAACAGTCGGGAGGGGCCCTACAACCTACTCCACGGCTGGTGGAGGCTATCAAACCTGCTCAACAATCGGTGGGGTCATAGAAGGACGCAAAACTTTAATGTAAGGTAAATTGATGATTTCGGTCCGGAACGTAATCATGAATTTACAGGTACATTAGGGTAGTGTGAAGTTCTATTAGAGTTTTTGGGAAGGCGTCCAGTACGTTTTCAAGGTATCAAAGGTGTGGTGGGTTAGCTGCGGTACACCCTGTATACAAGCACTAATGATGCATTGAAAGTGAGATTGGAAGTCGGACCAGGAACAAACTCTGGTTATTTGGTAGTCTATTTAGTCTTTCTGTAGACAATCAACACGTACATATATCTTAGGATTCCTAAAACTTGAAATTTATTGATTTACTAGATTCTTATTCTCTTACTATTCGAGACGAACCTAATCCAATCAAACCTCATATCCGGATCATTCGAATTTACCAAACCACCGCTACTTTAATTCCTACCCAAGCATCCATAACCCTATGTTTCTAATAACTTCGGGACGAAGTTTCTAAAAGTAGGGGATGCTGTGACATCCGTCACTTTTCTTTTTATATTTATAAATTAATAATAATAATAATAATATTATTAATAATAAAAAAAAAATCAGATTATAATATAGATATATGTAGTCTTTTTTTAAACAAACCATCCTTAACCATAACCAAACCATAGCCCAAACCCATTCCCTTGTAGACTTTTCGGAGCCCAGTACTCGGCCCAACAGCAGAAAGCCCAGCCCACTTCCCCTCCTCCCCCTTTCAGTGTAAACAAAAAAATAAAAGGTTGCCTCTCCCAGGAATCGAACCCGGGCCAACCTCTAACACACACACATGCTTGAACCACTTGAGCCAAGGCTCTGTTCCTGATATAAATTTAACATAATATGTATATATGCCCAAATACCCTGCTTCCCTTCTCCTTCCTTTTGTGTTCACTGTGTGCGACGGACCAAAACAAAAAAAAAAAAAAAAGAAGTCAGCTGAAGCTGACTTTGTGGAACAATAACTCACTATTAATGCTTATAGTTGACCAATAAATTGACGCGTTCAATCAGCAAGGTTCAGCTCGATTTCGAGCATGCTTCACGCGTAACCATTCAAACATGGTCAAAACTTTCCATAATCGTTCACCCGAGTGAGCCTATAAATTGGACCTCCCTACACCATCACATCTCGCCGAAAATCATCTCCTTACCATCAATTTCTGTAAACAATTCACCCTCAAGTTGTATTGATTCGCTTTTGACTTTGTGCGTTGACTCGCGAATAGAAATCAAAACGTTTGGTATGTTCTAATTCCTTATCACTGTATGTTAATCGGCCCTTGTCTAACAAAAACCCCATGTTCAATCGGGTTTTATTGTAGTGGGAAATCGATTTCATGTTTTAGGGTTCATATGGGGAAGAACACTTATGCTGAAAACATATAAAATTATTACAAAACAAGAAATATCAACCAACTGACCCTCAGATCAGTTGGTTATACTTGTTGTTCAAAGGGTTGAACCGGCCAAGGGCCAGGGTTCGAATCCCACCATAAACAAATCTTTTTTTGTGTTAATCTTTTATACTTATATTTTCTTAATTCTTTTAAAAATCGTTTTAAAATACTAAACGTGTTTTATAAATTCTACAAAAATTATTATATGATCTTCAAGTGATAAAGTTCATCACCCAATTTTTAGTTTTTCAAAAATGATTTATTTAATATATATTATTAATAATACAAGTTTATTCATTTATATTTATTAAATTCTATAAAAATATCTAAACGATTTTATTAAATCTCACAAAAATTATCCTAAACTTGTATATTCTTAAACATTCTAGAAAATATTTTTATTTCAGAAAAACCGTTTATTTTATATTTTTAATTAATTTTTGTTAGTTTTGATCATAAATAAATCATAATAAATTCATTTTCCAATATTTTTGCACCAAAATTTTATATAAATTATTTCTAACTATCTAGAACTGAAATACAATTTTTAATTCAGAAATTCTTTGATTTTAATATTTTTAGATATTAAAGTCATATTTTGACAATTTAAAATAATTAGATTAAATATTCTATTTTCAAGAAAATAATTTTATAAAAATTATTTTCATACTTAAAATCTTATGTTGTGACAATGTTTAACTTAAAATTTTACAAAAAGACTTTTATCTATTTATTTATTAAATTTCTCATAATTAATAAACAATTTGTTTATTAAACAAATAAACGTTTATCCCCAATTCGAAGCCCTAGAATTCCATGTATCCTAGAGTTATTCCTTACACATTATTAAATTCTTTAGGTTGATTCTTTGGAATATTTCCAACGCATATTTCGTTGTCCAGTTCAATTACAAGCTATTACGTAAACAGTGAGTATTCCTACCCCCTTTTTGCTTTTATACATTTTTGGGGTGTTACATGTACACTATTACAATTTCAAATACAAGTTTACATTTTTACAATACAATTCTAGTACTATGTGCATTGCTTACAACGTGCTTTATGCTTAGACAATACATGTGGATTACATTTGTACTTAGTGAAATCATTAACATTGTACAAGCCGACCTTAACATTGGATAGCGCTATTTGGATTGACAACCCGCCTAGATTGATTCTCCCCCTTTTTCATCGGAGAATCCGTGGCCAGTGTTAAGCCTTTTATCCATTTATTGGATAAGTACACTACAGTTCATACAGTACATTATACAGTCACAGGGTTGATTTCGCTCATTTGTATGATACATAGTTTACATATTTGCACAGTAGCATGCACTTGAATTGTATAACCTTTTAACCTACTATATATATCAAAACTAGGAATGCTCACCAACATTTCATATGTTGACCAAATCTATTTTGTACATGTTTCAGGTGCAGTTTGATCTAGTGCTTTAGCAAGGAACATTTAGTGCTTTATTTTAATTCAGTTATTTCAATATTTACATTTCATTTAGACAATGTATTTTCCATTTCCATGTAAGACAATTTTGATTATTCAATAATATTTACATTTTAGTACCATGAGCTTTTGAACAATCGTCACTACGTGACACCTCGATGATTCCGCCATCGGTTGGGGTGTTACAGGGCTTCACCATAGCAACGGCCTAATTAACATACGATCACGTGGTAATGCATGATAGATAGAGGTTAGTAGCCGCTAGGATGTAGAGGCCTTACCATAAACGCTTTATCCAAAAAGGTCACGTGAGCTTGGAGCGTCTAGGGGAACATGTGAAAAGTCTATAGAGCCTTTACTTTAGATGCGAGGATTGTTTTGGTTAAGCCTCTACATCCCAAAGCAGCTACTAGCCTCTTCACATGTTCCCATAGATGCACATCTTCAGTTAAAGCGTCTATGGTAAAGCCTCTTGTAAGGACAAAAATGATTGAAGAAACCACTTTTGCAAGCCTTAGTCTAATTCCTGTTTTCTGCAAATAATGCTAAAGTATGGAAACTACTGAAGAACAAGATTCAAAGTACTGAAGAAGAAGACATCAAGTGCTGAAGAGTAATGATCTGAAGTTCTGAAGTCAAACCAGACAAGTCAACTGAAGAACTGCTGAAGACAAACTACTTATCAGTAGTTTGTCACTCATCAGATGTTTTGATACAAGCTTCCCACCGCCTTTGTACTTCAGTAGTTTAGTTTAAAATTAATATTTTGTACAAGTACCAATGCTACAGCCTGTTATAGTATTTGTACGTATTATATTGTTTCAATACTTCTCATGTACGTTTACTTTTAGTCTATAAATAGATGGGTTCATCCCACTATTTTAGACTTTCCTTTTATAGTTATTATTTCCAATATATCTGAGAATCATTGAAGCATTTACTGTTTTTAGATTATCACTTGCTGTTTTAGTTTCATAACTCAAGGGGGAGTATTTATTACTGTTTAAAAGTACAACTTTAACTTGAACACTTAACTTCTAATCCGTTGTGCACCATACTTTGATGGTTCAAATATACAAGTGTTCATGATAAGAACCTGTTAGACAAGAAACTGATCCAACACCTCTACATCCCCAAAGCGGCTACTAGCCTATGTATCATGCATTGTCACGTGTTGTATGCTAATTAGGTTGTTGATATGGTGAAGCCCTTATGCTTAAGACTCTTTGTCTACATGTGCTAATCCGAACTATATAAGAATTCGTGAACTCTCTATACCTAAGACTCTATACATATTTATTTTCGCAAAAAAGGGATTGATCAATGTCTAAATTCGTGATTTTCCCATATAATTATTTGTAGGTGGTTCTGTAGCTTTTCCAAACACATAGTTCTATAGTTATATAGATAAGTGAATCCATGTACAAAAAGATTTTTAGACATGCTGCAGCTGATTGAACAAACTCTAATGGACTTTGCATGGTTGGCTAAGGGATTGTTTGGTAGCCTCTTAATGAGGCTCTTAACCATTCAGCGCTGAATGATTCAGCATTCAGTGTGTTTGTTTCAGCTTCTGAATGGAATGGTTAAGTCTGAATCATTAAGATTTGGGATGTTAATGAACCATTAAGCACTGAACTATTAAGCAATGAACTAGGCTGAACCTTAATGAGGCTCCCCTAACAATGTGGGACAACAAAACTAACCATTAAGAGGTCCAACTTAATGATTCAGCGCTTAACCATTCAGACCTCTTAATAATTCAGCACTTAATCAACCAAACAGCCCCTAAGTGATCAAATTATCATATCCCATTTTATTATAAAAAGTATAAAAAAAAACATAAAAATGGACGTAAATTCTGTGCATCTGTAATTCGATTTCTTTGGTGAATCAGTACTTACAGCAAATGGTTATAGTTGTTCCATCTCATGCTGTCCCCGATCCCTAAATCGATTTGCTCAGAGATGGACCCTCTCTCTCTCTCTCTCTTCCATGAATGTTAGTCTGACATATCAGTGAGGAAATATAAATTGCAGTAAATATTAATGGTGGTGTTTGGTATAGTTGTGTGATAATTCATTGACTATGAGCTCATATGCATGAAAGCAGTAAGTGCATGCTCTACCTTCATCCTTACGCTACCCATATGCATGCCCATCTCTATAATATATTATTTATTTATTTATGATCTATATGTCTGTTACCGTTTGGTAAAGACCGTAACTAGGAGTATAAACAAGTCGAGTTGAGCTTAGCTCGAGAGTAGTTTTTCAAACTTGATTATTTGAGTTTGGCTCGTTTATTATTTATTAACTTATTTATATATAATTTTTTTAAAATTAAGTCAATCGATCATAATGTTGTATATAACATAAGATATATTAAATAAATTAATATTATTCCAGAACAAGAAAAATCACATCAAGATATATTATTTAGTTATTTAACTTATTTTTATTATATGTTTTTTATAACGTAATATACTTATGATATAGATTTATATTTAAAATTATTGAATAAAAGTTTAATAAACAATTGGCTCCATGCTAGTGAGCCAACTCAATCTCGATAAGCGAAGCTCAAAGTCGTTTATTAAACAAGCTTATTTTTACGCTCGAGGTCGTTAAAACTTGGCTCGACTTGATATTTTAGCAAGCTAATCTCGAGTAGCTACGTACAGTTTGGCTCGTTTTTTTCGATAAACCGTAATTCAATTAACTCAAAGCCTAACTTTTCAAATCAAGTTTACCATAGAAAATGTTTTATATTTGTCTCAGTTACTTTATTGTTGACAATTTTAAGTAATTAAAGATGAGATGGATAATCAATATAGGCTAACCCATAGTGTTAGTCGGAGCTTTACCGGCTGCACCACTTATCGTAAAAAAAAAAAAAAAAAAAAAAAAACCTCAATAACATTATATCAAATCAAATGATTGATGCTTGAAATAGTATAAAAATATGAAATGATGGTTTATGGGTGAAATATTATGTTGTCATTCCAATAGTATAAAAATATGAATTGATGGTTTATGGGTGAAATATTATGTTGTCATTCCAATTGGGCAGATGGCCCTAAAAATAAGGTCATTTACTCCTCCCAACTGTTTCCTATACCCATTTCGCGTTTAAAAAGGGCTTTCCCACATTCCAAATTTTTGCATCACCACATACAATATTCCAACCTAAGTAGACACAAAAAAGGGTCCAAAAGAAATGGCAAGACAATGTTTCTTGTTACTAGTTGTTCTAGCCATAGTAACACATGCTAGTGCTGCTAGAAACGTTCCAAATGAGACCAAAAACAATGTTGTTGGTCTCACTGACCAAAAGAACGTGTTCACTTTTGGTGGACTAGGTGGCTATTCAGGGTTCGACAGCAGCGGCCAACCCATAGGTGGTGGTGGCATGGGTGTTGGCATTGGTAACGACAATGGGATCGGAGGTATAGGTGCTGGCTATGGATATGGTGGACCTGGTGCAGCCACCGGCGGCGTGGGAACTTTTGGAGGTCTTGCTAATGGTTTTGCTGGCCTACCGGCTCTTGGTGGTGGTGGAATCGGTGGCGGTGGACCTGGTGCGGGAATTAATGCCGCTCCACTTCCTTGAAGATGATTGTTGTAACCAATGCTACGTTAGCTTCTATTTTTGAGTGTGAATTGTTTGTTTGTTTGTTTGTTTATTGTCGCATTGTTACTTGTTAGCTACGTTTTGTTTCCACCTAAAAAAGAGAGTGTTACTCTTCAGTTGTTACAGTTATATTTGTTATTTAATTTAGAATGTATTTGTGATTTTTAGATATATTCAGTTTTAATATCTCGTTTTAGTGTTTAGATAATTATCCATCAAATGAAGAACAACATCAGAATATAGTCGTGTCTTTCATTTTCAAGAGTAGTGAGTACCATTAACGTACACAATTAATTTGTTGTTGTATAAAACATGTTCGGAACCACGGATTCTAGATACAATTTTGCAATATCTAATTAAAGTTCATGGTCTGGATATTGGCAAACCGAAACATGTCAATTTTAGTTTATTGAACTAATATAATTTTCATTTAAAGTTCTTAAAATCAAAATATTGAACCAAAGTGTCGAACCAAAACTTTTATTCAATCATCCATTTATTCTTACACCGAAACAAGGAACCAAAGGAACGACCCTACCCTACAACAACCACCCCATCGCCGCCACTCGGTGGCGGACTCCTTTTGGGACCGTGTATTGGCGGACTTCAAGCGCCAAGTTGGTGACGATGATCGTAATAGACTCTAATTATGAATAATGATTTTAAATTGAATAGGTTTGAATAGGTTTAACTACTTTCCTATTATTGTGTAATCATCCCTAATATAGAGGGAGTGTAATTCTTTATACAATGATCGGTTTGGTCGAAAGTCTCCAACGCAAGTGGACCGATCTCAACGACAAATGTGATCGGTGGAGCACCCTCTACGCAAACACCTTGAGGGAGCACCCAGGTATTGAGGAGGAGTTGGCAACCGAGTTCACGCATGTCGACTATGTGGCTCGATACCGCAACAATTTTGACCATGTCAAGGTATGACAATTGTTGCGTAATGTTTAAGTTTTTTTTTAATTATGTTTTAATATTTTGTATTTATTTATGTTTAATATTAATATATGCGGAATTGGAATTAAATAATATCAACTTTGTTGAGTTGGAAGACAATGATCTCAACTTGAAAATTAGAATCTAATAGACCTAACTTGTATTGGTTTTTATTTTACTAGACCAAAACTAACTTAATTTAACCCAGTTAGTTTTCTGCATACATAATATGCCATAAAAGTACAAATGGGTCAATATATAGAATGCATAAAATGGCATGTCACGTAGGCAGGAAACTAAGTGGGTTTGGTCCAATGAAATAAAATCCAAGACAAGTTAGGCCTGTTAGATTTTAATTTTCAAGTTGAAATTATTGTCTTCCAACCCAACAAAGTTGAGATTATTTAATTCCAATTTCCCCTTAATAGTTTATGTTTTGTGTGTTTTATTTAATTAAGTTTTATGTGTTTGGACAATTGAAATAAATAGAAATTAATTGAAAATAATTAATTCACACGGTTTTAAAACCGTGGTCAAACACACAGTTTGCTTCACGGAACCCCTACCAGCAGCACCAGCGGCCGTTAGGGCTGTAAACGAACCAAACGAACACGAACAAGGCTTTGTTCGTGTTTGTTTGTTAAGGTTTCTTGACAAACGAACCGTTCACGAACACACTAACGAACATAATTCTATGTTTGTGTTTGTTTGTTAAGAAATTCAGTTGTTTGCGAACTGTTCGTGAACACGGTCTTGAACACAAACAAACAAAAACAAACATTTAATATGCAACTAACTAAAAAAACATTGTTAATATTAATCGTTAGACAAAATACATCCCCTAAACGATAAGTCAAATTATAGTAACTTAGACATAATTAACTTAGGCATAAGTACGTGATCTTCCTAATTCAAAAGTTCATAATTATCCTAAGTTTAAACCAGTGATCGAACATAAACAAACATACACTAACGGATATAAACAAACGAACGTAAACAAACACATTGTCGAACGTTCACGAACGCAATCGAACGAACGATACATTTGTTCGTGTTTGTTTGTTTAGTTAATCGAACGGATTTTTTTGTTCGTGTTCGTTCATTTATTAAACAAACGGACACAAACGAACTTCCCGCCAAACGGTTTACGAACTGTTCACCGAACGTTTGGTTTGTTTACAGCCTTAACGGCCGTGTTGCTGTGGTGGTAGTGGGGTTAACGTAAGGTACCCGTGGCCTACACGGGAAGCACCACATCCCCCTAAGCTCTTTAGTATGCCCTTGGCCCCTTTCAAACCTTTTAACCTGTTTCACTTTTAGTCAAAATATTGGTAAAATATAAGTCAAACTAACGACTTGTGGGTTTAGGGCTGATGAATTTAAATCATTTTGGCGTAATCGGGTTAAAACTAGAAACAATCTTTCAAGCCATGTATGACTAACTACCTTTTGATCCACCAAATCAGGCTTCATGCTTATTATGGTCAAACGTAGAAAACACATAATGGTTGTTTTGTTTGGTATAAATGGTGGTTGTTATTGATTTAGATTCGGGTCTATTTTGGTTCCAACTAAATTGTTGTGTTACATATTTGTGTCTAAATCAGGTTACACATGTTGGATTTAAGAAGGCAAAGGACAATGTTATGTTTAAGAAAAAAAGAGAGTGTACCAGAAGGACTTTACATGTAAAATTCTGCTTTTTAACTCAAGACTACATTGTTGTTACTCGTACTTCTTTACACCAATGTTGTTTATGTTGGTGATGTAACATGTTAGTATTCTCTCATTTATGAGGGTGGATTGAAAGTTTCTTTTTGCTCCTTTCATAGAATAAAACATGTATTGTATCATATACACCTTGCTTCTCATAGTTGTAGTCACATGATATGTGTTTTCTATTTCATCTTCCCTTTTCACACCAAAAGTAAACATTTATTTAGGTGCGTTTGATACCATTCTCAGTTTCATGATATGTTTCTGTTTTCTAGTGGTGTACATTATCGAAACAATAGCATTGCCTGAGATGACCAACTACCCTAAAGAATGAAACTATTGTATTATACTTTTCGTGTAACCAAACAAGAACGTGGAATGCGTTCTTTTATACGATATGTGTACAATGAACAAGAGAGTTGTTTCTCTCTTTCATATTCATAACCATAAAGTTATCTTTGTCCATTATTGTTCACAAACAGGAGATGTACAAAGTACAAACACTCCTATACTTCATTTCATAGATTAAGGAGGAGTGATGTACAATATTGTAATTTTGTTATAAGTACAAGTTTTGTTGCTACATATACAATTTAATAAAGCTTGTTTGATAGGGGTAAATTAGTCACTTTGGTGTACATTAAGACACTTACAAGGTTATTAGAGTAATTTTATATTTTGTTTTTAGTTAACATGTAAAATGTGATTCCTTTAGTACTCTCCATCCTTGTCATAGATGGTTCAATTGAATGCGGCATTGAAAGTGCGTCTGTTTGGTTTCTCATCGATAATCCGTTACATAAATTGTTATATTTTAGTTTGCTTCATCATTTTGTAATTAGAATTTTTAGTAGATGTGTGATTAAAATGGAAAATTACAGTTGAAAACTGCATGTTGAAAACTTTGGTATGAATGACAGTGTTATGTTATTTACATGAAATATTTGAATAACAGGGGACAACCAGGCCAACACATTATCATGTTTTGTATGATGAGATAGGGTTCTCAGCTGATGATTTGCAGGAGCTTGTACACTCTTTGTCATATGTGTAAGTTTCTCTTCTCTTCATGCTCTGATAATGTTATATTGAATGTATGAATTTATTTATTTTGTGTCATCAAAATTTGCTTTCTTTTTCGTACTTCGGATTATTACAGAGAGAAGCACTACCGCAATATCTGTTGGTATGTTGTATTCTCTCGCTTGTGTGTAGAACTTTTGTGTACTTGTAGAATTGACCCTAATCTCCAAATGTCTTAACACCTCTATTTTTATTCTACTTTTTGTTGTATATAGTTGCTCCTATTTGCTATGCCCATTTGGCAGCCACACAGATGTCTCAGTTCATGAAGTTTGAAGATCGCTCCGAGACATCCTCCAGCCATGCTGGTACCGGTGTTACATCAGCAGCAGCGGTGCCGGTTCAGCAGTTGCCCAAACTGTAGGAAAATGTTTGCAACTCCATGTTTTTTGTTAAGTGGTTTAGTGTTCTTCAGACTTGGTAGTTTTGTGCATAAAGCTTGTTGGCCAACTCCATGGAAGGACAAGCGCCTGAGGCTAAATGATGGTATGTTTGGTTGCTGTTTGTACAGGTCGTAGAAGATTTTGGTAGTGGTGTTGGTAAAGAATTTGTATTCTTTAGTTATTGTTGGTCGATTTCCTGATTTCAGGACTGTGAAGTTTTGTTGTAAATTAGGGAAATTGCATATACAACAAAGAGAAATCACGTTCTATGATCATACATAATTTCTAAATAATCATTTTTTTTTTGTTTACTTTCATGTGATTTTTTTTCATTCAAATGTGTACAATAAGTCCAACTCGAGCTTGGTTTACAGTCTGAACATAATTCTTATACATAATATATAACCTCTAAACATTGTACATTATTTATTTATTTATTTATTGCACCATATTCACCGTGTTGACAAAGTTAATATGATATGAAGGTATGCTATATCTTTCACACTTTATTGTTACAAATGGTGAGGAGGAGGCAGAGGACCTGACATACACTTTTTAAACTTTCTAAACATTTTAGCTTATATGTTATGCTCTTAAATTTCTTCAAAATCAGGTGTATTTCAACAAGAAAGGGTATCTTTATCAATTAAGTATGTGGTTTTTCTTTAAATCGTTTAAATCTTGTTCAAAACAGTATGCGTAGGAGATGCTAAGTTGAAGGATCACACGACGCATAACCAGTTTGCAAGGCTAACAGGAACGACATCAAGAAGCAAAGGAAGCACCGCCACACTTCCACCTAAGGGGTAATCCTTTTCTATTTGTTTAATATTTCTTTGTGTGTGAATCAACATTACATAATTTTTTTATTCGCCAAATTGTTGTTTCTTTGTATCATTCAAAAGTCTATTTTTTGTATATTATATTCTGATTATTTATATGTTCTAATACCCTGAATGTGGACTTGATACTGGATGGATTAAATATAAGATTGTTATAATTTGGTATTTTGATAAAGCATAAAAGCAATATGCTTTTTTTTAAGGGTGTTTGAAAATTAGTTGTTTTAATATCAATGTGGATAAAAAGGGTCTAACTTCTACAACCCCATATTTGATTTGCATATGAAAATAGAATAGAGATGTATATTTAGATTGGGAGTTATATTTATAAGTCATACTTATTACCCTTTAAACCAGTCAAATTTGATTAAGTGATGTTTCAAGTGTGCACAAATGTTTATTTCGTTAATGCTTCTTTGATCATAGACATTATAATTGAATCACATATTAGTCGCGACACCCGCCACAACGCGCGGGCATTCCCACTAGTATAGTTTGAAAACTAAGAGCTTTTAATCCATCGTAAATATGTTTCAATAGCCATTAAACATTATAATATCCAATTTAGCGAGATTATAAAACCATTAAATGTGTTACGGTGTTACCCATTATCAGCCTCCCGTAAACATATACAGTTTCAATTTTTTTAGGTTTCTATCAACCCATTTGTACCAAACCGACCAAAACTAAATTTCATTCAAAAGCAGGACCGAGGACCGCATCCATGAATGTTACATTAGGTTGGTCTAGGGTTGGTCCAATGTGTTTACTCAATTTTGGGGTTGACCCGAGAGCTCCAAACACTTAGCTCTTAGTAGGTATCAAAAGTACCAACCTTAAAAAACGTAAAAAATGGGTATCAGTAACTGTACCGAAAGTGCTCGGTACAGTATGGCGGTGGTATTCGAATGTAACTCAAACAATAAATATCGAACCAAAAGTAGCGATCCCAAAACGCAAAAAGTGGGTATCAAATTGGTATAAAAAAAATCTTTTAAGACAATATGGTTCAGTACTGGTACCTGTACGATAGCGATTCACTTTTGGTACTGAGTACCATTTGCTCATCCATATAGCTCTCGTCTCTTAATCCCTAACACCCCGTGTAGAGATGCACAAATCAGGTTTTTTAGAACCCAGAATCGGGTCTGGTTTTGGTCAACATAGTCAACACCCGGGTCGAGTAGGAACTGGTTCTGGGTACGTTTGGGTTTTTTCGGCTCCAAGTTGAGGTTTTACGGGCTTTGGCCAGGTAAAGATCTCACCGGTTTCGGGCCGGTTCTGTTTTCTTATACCGGGTATGTAACAGGTATGTACCGGTGGATTAGGTTGGGTAGGAACCGGTTATAGGTCACCGGGGTTTTTGGGCATCTCTAACCCCATGGGTCTGCCCAGTTGGTCTAAAAAGTAAAAACCATAGAAACCAAACAAATTCCGTGCAGGAGAACGTATTCTGTAACCGCCGATCGATTAACATAACCGTCTTCATCTGATTATAATGAGGAACGAAGCAATAACAGTGCCTAAAAAGGAATGCAAGGTCTGTGAAGAAGCAGAATCCAAATACAAATGTCCTATCTGTCTCATTCCATAGTATGTCTGCTTTCATTTACACTCTCCATTTCCTACTTCAACTCTTAATTAAATTAATACTTTCTTCGATTTAGGGTTCCTAAATCGTTAACTTGCATGTTCAATTAATAATAACCTTCTGTTGTTTTGTTTCAATTGTTTTACTTTTGCAGTTGTTCGCTCGTCTGTTTTAAAAAACACAAAGGTAAGTTGTTTATTATTTTTATTATGAAGGATTTAGTCGTGTATAGTTCAGTTAATCAATTGCTGTTGCTGTGTTATGGATTTTGTTGACGGTTTTTTGTATCAATGATGTTGAATTTAGAGGTTTAGGGTTTATGTGATTATGTTCATTTTACTGGATTTTTGTGCACAATCGTGCTAACTGTTGGTGTTAATTGAAGTTTATAGTTTATACGACGTACGGATAACTCAAATGCTTTGGTTTAACCACTTTATTTGATACCTTTGTGTGAAGTTCTTCGTTTATTATCCTTTGATTGTAACGTATGTGTGTCTTCGAAGGATTATAGGTAGTCGATGACTTGATTCTTCGCAGGACTATGCAGCAGCTGATCTTTGAAGAAAAAGCAAATAAACACAGACCATACTAGAACTGAATTTTTCACTAAATTTATTATTAGATAGTGTGTTATTAGTTTTTGAAGTGATTAAACAAAGTAATGATTGCGGTTAAGTGTTGGATGGCGGTGGTTGGCGGCGTTGGGTGGTGTTGGATGGCGGCGGTGGTGGGTGGTAGTGGGTGGTGGCGGTGGTGGGCGACAGTGGTGGGTGGTTATGATGGTGGTGGGTTATAGTGTTGTTATTAAATGGTGAATGAGGGATGGAATGAAAAAAAAAACATGGGGGTTGAATGGAATGGTTTTGAGGGAATGGAATGGCTTGTGGAATAAGTGATTCCATTCCTTTAACCAACCAAACACGCTATTTTTCATTACCTCGTAATGGTCCATTTCATTCCCCCTTCCATTCCATCATACCAAACGCTACCTTGGTATTATACTAACATCACATGTTTTTATTATTTTTATTACTTGTCTGTAAAACAAAGGATTGTAGTGTAACTCATGCATGCCTAATTTTTTTTATTATTATTAATATAAGTTTCCATTTATTTTTTCCTTACTCTAGATTGCTACAGTAATTTGCAGCTAGTAATCAGAAGCGCACAAGGCGAGGCCACTAAGCCTCATGCGGATGCAGGGCATGGTTCTTCTAAAGGCTTGGTGGAGGGGCACGCCTCAGCCTCTAGGAGTTTTCTTTCTTTTTAACCATTGGACGTTAATTATATATATATACAAATGGTAAATTTTTGTGTGAGAGTGAAACACTGTTTCGCTCAATACAACCTTTAAAAGCTTAGTTGCGTCATCTCCGACGTCAGCAAACGTCAGCGTACAAGTCTTTGCTGCGAACCAAACCGCCCAAAAAAGCGTAGCCGAAACCGCCTACGAAAACCTGCCAAACCACCCATTCCTCTCTCTCTAGCTTCTCTCTGGGTGTCTTGGTCGATAGCAGGTCTGCCGCCACCGACAGCTCCTTCGCCGTGTTCGCCGGAGGCCATGTGGTGACAGGGTACGTCTACAGAGACGGTGGCCAGTTATTTAACCCTTAAGACCCGTATGCAGCAGCCTACCTGTTTTGCCAACTCTTACCTGTTTATTTTTGCTCCAATCCTTGCGCATGCTCTGGTCATTATCCCTCTTGCACAGTCACTCAATCACTCTTGCATCTGTCATTCAGTCCCTCTTCTTGACAGATGATTCACAATTATGGATTAAAGGCATGCATTGAGTAGAATATTAATAATACATTCTTACCTCATGTATCATCTCCGTAAGCTTTCCATGTGAATATATGGGAGTCTATGATGTGATAGGTAATAGGTTTCTATTTTAGTGAGATAGTAAGTAGAAGTCTGACTTAATTCTCAATCTCACCGGGAAAAAGCGCATATATTGCATTGTTTTACCTTGTTTCCGCCTTCCTACTATGATTGTTATGTGAATTTTATTAGTTTTGGTATTAAGTGTTTGCATGCTAATTCTGTTAGGTTTTCTTATAATTATTGCGGAATGGTAATACAAATTTTAATTTAATATTCCTATTATTGGTTTTTTTTTTTTTTTTTTTTTTGTGTGTGTGTGTGTGTGTGTGTGTGTGTGTGTGTGTGTGTGTGTGTGTGTGTGTCTTACTGTCTTGGACGTGCACTTTTTTTGTGCCTTATGCCTAGGCAATAGGCGACCTTTTTGCACCTTGAGTGTGACTTTGACTACTATGATGTGCAAGCTAATTTGAAGATGTCTGATCTTGTGCAGAAATTCCTTGTGTTAAACCACTTCTTGCTTCTGAGAATGATACAAGTAAGTTTATATTAATACCTGATATGATATGCTACATTTTGGTGTAGAGTAGTTCCCATATATGAATATCCTAACTCTATAAAAGCAATTACTGAAAAAATACCAATAAGAGAAACAAATCACATTGTAAATCAACACATATTTCAGTTCAAGTCTTTGGATGCTTTCAGCGTCTCAGCGATAAGTGGTCAGCCCATATTAGTCTAGGCTTTTAAGGAAAATAATATTTAGTTGTATAGCCTCACCCTTTCTTTCTTTATCTATCAGCTAAATACGCAAGTTCTAATAGATTATTAACGATTAACCTTAATATGTATGTGTATATATCAAAAGCTAACGAATATAAATTTATTCAACAAAACGAGGATACGATCAATGTCACACCCTCCGACACCTGAACCCCGAAGCACTTGTTATGGGTATTTGGGGTGGGTTTAAGTAATCTCGCTTCCTAAGCTTTGGTTGATTAAGTTATTAATTTGAAACTAATTCAACTTTATTTTCAGGCGCACCTATTAAACCAGTTGATGTTGATAGGCCTTTTTATGTTGATGCTGCCGATGAGGTTCTACAAAGGTCACAACTAGAGTACATAGGTATGCCTATTAAGTATATTCTTGCCTAAAGCATATAAATCTCACGTTAGATATTGCAATTTTGGCCCATTAGTGGGTCGATTTGGTTTCAAATTTTATTTTAAACGGGCCAAAAAAACATTTGAAAGGAGAATGGTCAAATTGGTCGAACAAATCAAACATGTTGGAAGTCACCCAATGTCTATCACTCCTATATTGTTTTATTCCAATAGTTTATAAAAATGTTTATAGCCCCGCTCTGACCCAAAGATGACCTGTTTGAACTCGGACTCATTACGATTCAGTACTCATGCAGTCATGTGCATCTTTCCATGTCTAATGGAGACACGTGATAATTTCTTATTAATTAAACAAAAAAGACCCATTGGCTGAAACATAACACATGACTACAGCTTCAAGTGCCGAAATCATTGATGCTTTGAAAGACAAGGAGCTACAAAAACTAATACACAAAATAGATTCTTCTGCAGATCCTGAAACTGTAAGTAATATAATCCTAATATTCCAGCTAAATTCACAGTTAACACTAACAGCACCAAGTTTCACCTTTTAATCTTATTAGGAACTTGATAAAGCAATGGACGATGTAGTGTTTCGCCTATTTACAGAAAACGTAAATCATCTTATTTAGTTCAATACTTCAATATACTTCTCAGTAAATTCTTCGCTTCTGCAATAAGTAATAGGTTTCTGTTGTTTTCTGTTGTTTTCTGTTGCTAGATCTTGTCTACCCTAAACCAGTCTGGCAATCAACAATTATAGATATGCGAAGTTTGTTTGATGAGGAACGTTGGATCTTCATGTGAAGTTTGTTACAACGTTCTCAGTCCAGTCTGGTCTGAACTGGTCCTCGATCCATGATCAACCCTAAATGGTTTATGTAATCTTTGATATTTTCAAAACAATATAGTCCATGTTGAAAAACACGGTAGTTGGTTGTTGTAACTGACAAATCACCCCTCCCTATATCATCTAAGTTATAAAATTCGATCCTTTCCAGTATTGAAGTACTTATTCATTGTATAAAGGTGTAGGTGAGTCGAACCTGACCAACGTCTATGGAAAAGGATATGCTAATCAAAAGTTCTTTCCTCTATAAAGATATCTCAGCCATCCATTCAAATATAATGAAAGGTCGAAAAGGTAATTATACTGGTTCCTTGCATACAAGTTGTTAACTGGTATCAACCTTTTGATACCTAATAATGTAAAGGGATATGTTCTTAAGCTCAGCTGTCAGTTTCTCCCCAGAATCTTGGCCCAGATTCTCCTGGATATAAAGTCACACAACTGATTCGAACACGGATTCGTAAATCACATGTGTTGGTGCCCACAACCAAAAGGATACATTATTCTCATTCAAAAACTATATACCTATTATTTCACATAGTGAAACTCACTTTTCTTTTCCTTCATTATTGGCTTCCTCTGGAACAGTTATAGACAAAACCGTCACGAAAAAAGAAAAGAAAAAAACTAAATAGTTAAATAGGTAAACATGTCGACACACTTCTTTGATCCTTTACACAATGCTTGCGCTTACTATCGTGTGGTATAATAATTACGCTCCAACTATGTTGTACGGTGTAAAACCCAGCCGATTTAGAATGCATATGATACTCATCTCGCCCTTTTAACTACAAAATTTAGTCGGCCATGAGCCTCATCTCCCTTGAACATTAACCTGCATAAGCACACAGATTAGTCGCTATATTTGATTCTACACATGGATATTAATTAAGTTACTGACCATAAGGCTAATTAGGCTTACCGGTTGGGTGATGCTCGGGATCCCTTACATCTTTGTTGCTGCTGCTGCTAGGCTTACTTGTAACTGCTGGCATGCCTGTTTGATTCTGCATGAAGATTGGTTTCATAAGTACTCACAAAATACGTATTTTATGGTCTTTTTGTTCACAGTTTAAGAAAATATGCAACTTTTTTGTGAAGATATATAAATGATCGAACACGAATATATGCAAGTCATAAGTTTAGGTTCTGACATTATTTTTACACCACCTTATAAGGTCACCCATTAACTAAGGTCAATTATATACTGAAATTACTTGAAGTCACCCAAGTATGTATGTGATTTTTATTCTTTCAGACGACGACCAATTCCGCTTGACAAGCTTATGTACACTTAAAACTTTGAAAGACGAAAAGCGTATTAGGTATATATTATGAACTAAATAGCCTGAATTGGTATAATAAATGAAATTAGGTATATATATATTTTTTTGATGATATGTTGAATATTTTCAATATAAGAGCGACCTTCACATACATAATCCCTTAAAAACATCTTAGCTTTTACAAGCAAGAATAAATACAGTCTTATTCATCATCATCATACTCAGTTAATCCCACCTATAGTAAAGCTAAGGTAGGGTCTGAGGAGGGTAAGATGTAGACAGCCTTACCTCTACCCATAAGAATAGAGAGGCTGCTTCCAGTGAGACCCTCGGCTCGATGTGGTTTGGTATCAAGCCTCGGACATAAGGCACATAACACTTAGCAATCGGGACAAACCAACTTTAAAATACAGTCTTATTAAAGATGGAATTTATTTGCACTTGAAAATGTGTGACAACCAACTTTAGTATAATAGTATACTGCATAATCATACATTCATGCATGCACATATATGTATATAATTATATATTTTAACAAAAGGGAATAAATTTAACTATAAGAGAAGTCTTATATTCAACGTGCCTGAGGTTGTAGCATTTGTGTTTGAGGGAGACCAATGTATTGTTGGTACGGATCTGCAAATGGAACCCGCGGTTGGTTTGCATTCTGCATAGGATATGAGTTCATCATCGGGTCAGACAGGTTAGCTGTTTGACTGCTTGTGGGCGCCATGATGGGAACCTGGGCCATTTGAAACCGTGGAAGTGGATAACGTTGACCGAGATGAGCAGCTGCAGCTGCAGGGTTCGGCATGGCTGACCCTGGAAGAACCTGTGGGTATGGAACCATGGGGCGGTTCATTCCTACATGTTCCATTCCCATTCCCATACCCATAGGAGCCATGGCTGGCATGTATCGTTGGACACCTGGGAACATCATTGGAACCATGTTGTATCCCATGGACATCATCTGCATATACAAATGGTCATCTATAATTGCGAGTATATATATGCGTGTATATCACATGTTTGGTAGTTTTGACCCGTATACTTACTAATGGGTCGAATTGGATTCTTTGTAATAATAGAATAGAAATAGTAAGTACCTGTACTTGCATTTGAAGTGACTTAAGATACTCAATCGCCTCGTCTAGCATTGAAGCTTTGTCCGACTGCCAAATAAAAAAAAAGCGCATATTAGTTGAAAAGCTAGTATGTTTTTGTTAAAAAAAAACGTCATATATAGAGATGTAACGGACCTTATTGCAACGAGGTATTAGTTCTTGTAGCGCCTTCATCTTTTCATTAATTCTATCGCGTCGTCTCTTCAAAAACCAAATTTAACCACATGATTATCATAAAATCAAAACATATAAACTTTATTAGATGGGAAAAGGGGGCGAGTTTCCATTAAAACTCGGAGAAAATACAAACCCTTTCTGAGAGATTGTGGACTTCTGCAGCACGAGTCCTTTTAGCGGATGTCGATCCACGTTTTTTGCTTCTTTGCATCGTGATACTCGAACTCGGCATCCTTCAAGATAAAACATTAAACCTCAATACAAAAATTATCACCACTTCAAATGACAAGGAATTGAACATCCAAACATAATATTATACTTTGCATTATATCATGTCATTGTTTCAAAACGCACACTCAACATTGATAACAAATATGTTACCATTATTAGTCAGCACAAACTGTTGAATTTATTGCAATTAATAAAGCTGGCATGATGACCAAATATTATGTTCCAAATGAGTGGATGCATGGTTAATAATGAAAGCAAGAAGGGGGAAAGTAAAAGCAAGCACATGGTTTGTAAGTATTCCCGGCTGCAGTGTTTAAACTTTAAATGCATACACACTTGTACCGTATAATCCAAAATTTAGGGGCGAAGCTTTTAAGGGGCTGTGAGGTGCCCCGCCCCTGCTCGTTTTTTTTTTACTCAATAGTGTAAATTTACAAATTTTCGTTTGAAAATTAATCGTCTAAGAAAGACAAGACTATGAAAGATTGATCATCTACGAAAGAAATACCAAGGACCCTGGGCTAGCCTTACTATCACATATTTTAACACAACAAACGTTGTTTGTTGGGAAGGGCGTACTGACCACGATCCTAGTTAATATTAACTAGTGGTGTGGTCAAAATGTGAATATTAATTATCAACTGTTCCGTCGATAGTTGATAATTAATATATATATAGTAATAGTAATTTTAGAGCTCCCGTATTTTTCTTCTCTTTTTAGATTTATTATAATTTTAAAGTAGATACTTTTAAAAATATTAATTTAGTTTAAAAATTTTATTTTAGTTATTTTCATGACTCAAATGAAAGGTAGTTCAGTGTAATCATCAAATGTATGAAAGTCTGTGTGGAGTATGTGTGGCCCACTATGCAGACACGTGTCAGTCCAGATAGCCACGTGTGAAGCGGTTGTTCGACGTGGCAAATATAGTTTTAACAGGACTCCAAAAGTACATTGAAACTTGTATTTCATGGGTTCGTTAGTGAATTCTGCCGCTAGACGACAAAGTAAAAGAGACGAAACTACAAATTAAACCGAGTATAAAATCCTTTTCACGAAATTCGAGTTGATCAACATTCATTGAGAGTGATGTAATCATATATACAATAGCTTGGATTTCACCAACGGTATTCTTTAGTTTAATAAATAATAATATTTTCATACTACTCTAAAAACATCTAATTAATCAAATTAAAATAAACTCACGAAACAAAATCAAAGTCAGACAATTTCAAGTGGTCATTGGTATATGACGTAATTTAGATACTAAGAATCAAACAAAAATAGTGGAATAAGAAAACGTTCATTTATTATATAGTAAAAATACATTTTTTAAAACAATTTATCAAAGTGAAAATACTGTTTTAATAAAAATAGAAAGTATAGAACCATGAGAACTAGGGGTGTTCATAATTTAATTTGAATTTTAAAAATTCGAAATTCGATTTAATTCGATTCAATTATCAAGAATTGAATTCAATGATCAGGAATTCGAATTTGATCCAATTCGAGTTCGGTGAATCGAATACGAATCGAATAAAAATAATACATACTTATTAGCTATATAATTATATACACACCTATAACTTTAGAAGATGGGCTAATCCATGAATTTGACCTAAGTCATAAATTAGTCCATTACAAAGCCTAACTAAAACCCATAACTTAAGTCTTAATCTTAAATGAATTTATTCGAATTCGCTTCGAATTCGAGTTTCTAATACGAATTCAAATCGAATTTGAATTAAGTTTTTATATGAATACGAACTCGAATCGAATTGGTCAGCTTTTAATTGAATTCGAATAGAATACGAATTCAGTAAAAAAATAAATTATTCGAAAAATTAGATTCGAATTATTCAAAAAATCATTATTCGATTCGATAAATACCCCTAATGAAGACCTCATGCGAAAACCGCGTACACAATTGTAGGTTAATGTATCTTTCCTTATAAATTGATAAATTATTTTGTTGAAGTGTACCTAACTTTCTTATGTAATTATCTTTTACTGTGAAATTATCTATGAAGTAACATATCATAAAAAAAGTGTACTGCATATATAATTCATATGGTGAAGCATTACTAATTTTTTAAACTACTTAGTTCTCCTTATTTTTTATGTTGCCTAGATATTAAAATTTAAACCTTAGTCTTTTCTCAAAAAGACTTTACCTTGTACTACTAGGCTACAACCTAAGTGACAAAAGTATTTCTAATAAAACTCTCTATTAAATAAATAGATATAATTTGATAGCAACTCCCATGTTGTATTTGGTATTTATGATCAGGCAATGATAGTTATGGGGAGCGTACTACCTTTAATGCAGGTTCAAATACTCTTCAAGGCTTCAAAACTGATGCTAAAGTAATAAACTTATAATTGCACAATTGAACAAACAGTAATAAGTCATTTACCTCACTGTAACATTCTGTATCGTCGGTGTCGACACCTTTCCGCTTCCGATCCGCCGCCATCGTTGGCTGCGGTTGCTTCTGCGACAACGGCTCAACACTAGCACTCGCTCCAGAACCACCGGTACCTGTTATAATCGTATAGAGAATTAATTGTGAAAGTTCACGCGTACAATTGGTTTACAAGAATACAAAAATGTAAAAAAATATATTTTTTTAACAGCAAATGTAAAGAATAATTATACGGTTAGTACATGTGGTTTATTAGAAATGTCATTTTCTTATCTATTTTACTAGAAATTACATTAATACCAAGTTTTACAAATAGTTTCACCATTTGTAGAATTAATTACACACTTAATACCGGTGAGATATCAATATTGAAACCATTTGTAAAAGTTAAGAAATATTAGGAATGAGCTCGGTTACATACCATATCAAATTGATCACGATACACGATACAAAATTTACTAATACCGATTTTCGCTAAAACTTGATACCGATACCGGAAATATAGGGTACAATACAAATACAGTATCAATAATTTAAGGTAAAATACTTGTTCAAATCGATACCGAACCTATACCAATATCGAAAATACCGCTAACATAGATCTCCAAAACTCGGTACCAAATTGGTAAAAAAAATAGATCGGTACGGATTCAGTATGAGTATCCCTAATAAATATGTATAAAAATGGCAAAATGAATAAAAAATAGATACTAAAAGTGTAATTAACTCATGTAACATAATTAATAAACTTAACAATCTACTATGGCTTTTCCTTAATTACCTGGAGACGACGAAGCACTGAGATCATACGTCTCCGGTTCTCTTCCACCGGAAGACGCACCCACACCACCAAAGCTGCTCATAATACTCCCGCGAAACGCGACGTTCGCGCCCGAAACAAGCGCGTTACTATCCGTAACGCGCGATGCTCTAGACTGCTGCGCTTCATTCACCGCCCGATCATTCGATTCCACCACCGTCGACTGCGTCATCGCCGGCATCGCCTTACTCGTCGTCACCTGACCTAATCCGGTTCCGGTTCCAGTTCCGGTTAAATTCTTGCTAGGTCTCGAGAAATGCAAGAAGTTACCGAACTTCTGTTGGCTCGGTTCCTCCTCCACGCGCTTCGCTGGCGGAATTGGAGGCCGCGGAGGAGGAACCGCAGCCACAGAAGGCGGTGGCGGCTGAGAAGAACTAGATGGAATGACGGCTGAAGTGTACATAATATTATTATTATTATTATTATTATTATTATTATGAAGGTACATATCTAAATTATTATTATTATTATTATCATTATCATCAGTAGGATAATGAAGCCACGACACCATCTCATCTTCCTGCATGAAAAGATTACACGGCGTCGTTTCATCCTCCATCACACCTGATCTGATCTCTTTACCAGACGTCGTCGTTTCAGGTTTCTTGCTGTTCGTTACAGATCTCTGGTTTTGGTTATGCATTACTACCTGACCGTTTTGCCATAATAACTCCATTATATCATCATCACCCCTATAAAACATAAATTCATGGTTAAAACAAAATTATAATCTCAAATTAAAATAAAACTGATAATTTAAAAAAAAAAAAAATACATAGTTGATTTCTTGTGTCGTTTTAAGCTTGACGAATCCTGTAACAAGTAATCTTCATCCGTTTCGAAATCAGGAACATAATGATTCATTATATTGTAACTCATATAAACATGGATTAATCACTATCTATGACAAGATAGAAAACGACAATGAAACAAAATAGATTGATTAACAGAATTGGTTAGGAAGAAGATCGAAGAAGAAGGATGAGATAATATCTGAATGATTGGCACTAGGAGTGGTGAAAAAATAAGGAAAGGAAAGGAAGAGGGTACAGAAAGGACATGAAGGTGTTTTCGTGGTAGGGAAGTAGTTTGCAGCTCAACATGAATGGAGAAGATAAGGTATGTGCTGTTTGTGTTTGTGTGTGTGTGTTTTTTTATTTTTTTCTCTCTCTTTCTATTTATGATTTTGCATTTGTTCATTATATCTTTTGGGAGAGAGCCACCATTGACTTATGTAGTTTTGTGTGACATTTAATGTTAGAGATAGTGTATACCAATTTACTTGTTTCTAATGTTGGAATTAATTTTGTCAATAAATTGTTAATTTTATTTTAGTACGATGATTAGGATTTCTATTAGTTTAGTTTTATTAGACTGTCCGTTTTTGCTCGAGGTGGCATTGCCGCATTAGTGTGACTCTCAAGTAACCTAGTCATGTGATGTTGTTGTGGCAGGGGGTGAGCACCGGTATGATCATAGCATGCAAATTCAACACAAATAGCTTTTTCACTCCGTGAGCTTGCTCACATTGGCTTGCGTGAGGTTGTCGCGCTAGGGTTTGCGTCAGGCTTTTGTGGCTGGGGGTGAGCACCGGCGCTGAAACCTCGCTCGCACAAGCTCTTTGCGTGTCCACAACGGACAACCTTATTATATGGTTTCTTAATTCTAGTCTAAGTAGGTTTCTTGGGCATCAAGGATTGTT